>JAQQZT010000033.1:10653363-10664268 GCA_030068275.1 Clarias platycephalus | reverse complement strand
GTGTGTGTGTGTGTGTGTGTGTGTGTGTGTGTGTGTGTGTGTGTGTGTGTGTGTGTGTGTGTGTGTGTGAAAGAAAACAAGAGGGATGGTAGACTATATACACTCTCTACATATACCTCCATTCTACGTATACTAGCGAATGCTTGTATGCTAACTACGACTTTTAACTTAATTACACCTAAAAGCTGTAATTTTATATGAATGAAATCCAGTACATGAGCTATACCTTCTCAAAGTAATTGAAATATTACACACTATAATTAATGCTTAAAACTTAAGCAGCACAGATTTGAGTCGGCAACACAGTATTGGTTAGTGATTGATTAAAAAAATTAATATACAAAAAGATATACAAAAATATACAAAATATACTTCTGCTTATATACAGAAGTCCTGCCAGTGTGTGTTGAGGAGGGATTTTAGACATCAAACAGTGTTTTTAGATATGTCAGACAGAACCAAAGTTAACATTACTTAAAGCAATGTGTAAATTTTACCAAATACCAAAAAGGTATTGTCATCATACTTCACGATCCTGACCCCTATACATATATTTATTAAAACAGCATAATGCAAAAAAAAAAAAAAGACTAAAAATATCTTGGGTTTTAAGGGCTATAGACAAAAGACTTCATACTGCAGACAGCTATAGAAGTACTTTACAAATACTGTAGTTGAGATGTAAATGTGTGAGAAACTAAAGAAATATTTACAGAATACATTTAAGGGATTCTTTGTGGAGGTACAGTAGTAGGAAGTAACACTCAGAGACTGCATCCACTAAAGTCTACATAAACCACCATAATTTTCATTTGTTTTTCATTTCGCCCTTTTTGTGTCTCACAAGCATACCCCAGGCCCCAGCTAAAGTGGATCGTTTGACTCTTAACCTGCCATGGAGAATGTCTAATGAGAGAAGAAAATCTAACTGTGGGGTAACCGGACACTATACTGTACACTGTAAAGTCCGTCCGTCTACCCAGCCCCCTGAAGAATTTCACTGCCTGATCAAAAGATAGCCAAGGCTCTTTAAAATTCCTCACCTGCCGTTAAACTTAATGCAGCACTCATTAGGAGAAATAAAACAGATTAATGCAGGTGCAATTAAATGCGCGGCATTGGTTGGTTCAGAATATATACGGATATGTTTGGCTCTTCACTGAATTCACTCCATTCTAAAGAAAACACTAGACATATTCTTATAGGAGAGGAATTTTGGAAGTACGTCAGATACAAGAAGCTTGAGATTGATTTACTGTGAATTATTCAATAAAAGAGTACATGAATAAATGTTCATTTTTCAATGATTCAAAAAAAATCTAAGAGAAACCTTCTAGAAGCCAAAGGCCCCACTTGAGTTAATATCTATGTCAGTTTTTCTCAGAAACCCAACACATTACTGTATATTACCAGCGGGCCAGAAGATTTGTTTAGAGTAAAGGAAGTAACACAGTCTCATTATGGAGCTAATTTTAGTCTCAGGAAAAGATGTTTAGGGAGACTTGGCTCAGGCCCGAAAAGCTGAAGTGCCCATTCTTAATTCCCAGTTGTGGAACAGAAGTCATTTTGGTTCTTGTCTGAACTCAAACAATTTTAGCATATATAGAGCAACTTCAAAAGTGCCTTATCGCTCCCGGCATCAAACATGAGTGATTCCACATGAAAAAGCAGCTGAGCTTTTACTGTAATTAGGGAAATAATTATTCCATTTGTATTGTACAAATAAATCAGAAAAAAAAGCCCTGTTAGAAAGGCAATTGCAAAATCCAGCTTGAACCCCTTGCTGAGACTCTCACAACTTTGCATTTAACACACGAGCCACTTTAAACCTGGCAGGCACAGTAGGAACGAGAATGAGTAAACTCTACCAAATGGGTATTAAACTTGACGGTTGATTAATCACAGATGAGACAAGGGAGTAGGGCACTTAGATGCAAGGTTGCGCTGGAGAGCTTTTTAGAGATGGAAGGTGAACTCTTATGCTTTGGCGCCATAGCTCCTATAAAACTCTGCTCACCTTTGCGTACTCTCTGCCAGTTAAAGGTATCAGAGCATTTTAAAACTTCAGATCAGGGAAAAGAGATAATAATAATAATAATAATAATAATAATAATAAATGTGCAGAAAAATGTCAGTGCTCTTTACTTAAAGAAAAAACGCATTCTAAACAGTCTAATGTGTCAATTGTTTTAAAACAGTTTATTTCTCATTTGTAACATCACTGCACAGTGTACTACATACTGCACATGATAAGTACTATGACAAGCTGGGCCAGACCACCCAGTCATGCCGTGTTGAAACACAGTCTGGCAGCGGTCATTAAAGTGTTTCCTCAGGTCAGTCAAGAGCTGTGAACTGTGGTGCAGTTGGAAGTCATCCAGCAGTCCCAGACTAACATTGACTGATAATATTTCTGTCCAGCCACCACCGCATTATGTTATGATTATTTCTGTGATGTGCATGGTGGCAGTAGGGTGTATGTGTATGTTTTGTAATCATCCTATTGTATTGGTACCATTTATATTACATTAACTAAGGGAGGCATATATGACATTAATGTGTTCCACAGAACTATGCCCCTGGGAGCCACCAACAGGAAAAGTCTTTGATTAAGTAACATGAATACATCCGAAAGTTGTGCTTCTATACATGCAACAGAGTCTAATATGATTATGCTTAGAGCAAGTGAGAGAGAGAGAGAGAGAGAGAGAGAGAGAGAGAGAGAGAGAGATGTATTCGTGATGGGTAGTTTTGTAATATAAAGCACTTAAAATATTTTTTTACAGATATTTTCTTAGCACAAATACTGGCTCGCACTGCATTTCTCTTTATCTCTTCTCCTGCTATAGTTGGACAGCAAGAGTAAAATAAATGCCTTAATTTTAACTGAGTACATGTGCAAGAGTTTATGTTGGTCACTAGTCCTGCTCTGACTGTTCCAGTACTGTGGAGCTGCAGTGTGTCTTGGGCTGAACTTGAACAAGTGGTCAGCTCCAGAGCTCATAAATCTCTTGCCTGCCCAGACATGCAGTGACTTAGTGCAGCCCAGGGAAAGGGCCTCACTGGAATGAGACAGCTTGTCAAGGTATTTGAAAATATCTTACATACATGTAAATACTTTCAACTCGAAGCAACAGCAGCAGTGCTGTCTGAATACTTCCAATGACACCTTCATTAAAAGATGAAGTGCATTATCTTGAGAAAAAAGTAAATAATGCTTTTGCAAATAAAAAATGTTGGAATTTAAATTAGATTTATGTTTTGTATCACTGTTCTGAGATATAATTCACATTTCTACAAGTCACACTTGCTAAAGAATTAAAAGTGTTGTTTCAATAAAGATATTTGAACAGGGCTTAAGGCAAGTATCAAGTAGGCAATTCTTTTACATGTTATGTCTGGAAGTGTGATGAATAGAAATCATCTGCAGTATTTATGAGATTTTTGCACAGATAGTGACAGAATGTTTGCATAGCATAGAAAACACCAGAGTCCAACAGTAACTGGAATGAAAGATGCTACTGGCATGCCACCCAGTTCCTCAATACAGGTGCAGTCAAATGCTTCAGTGAAAAAGAGTTCTTGACGTCACCTATGAGCTGACTGAAACACAGGCAAACTTTGAACAAGCAGCCTAAAATTATTCTTAAAAATATTCGGAATACCTTATGCACCATAAATCATCATGCATTCCTAATACAGGTTAACTCTTAACCTCCAATGCTGTTAAATAATTGGGGCTAGGAAAAATCCCTACATGTATTTTTCCTCTACTGTTATTGAAGCACATTGCAAATGTATGTATCATCCATCAAAACACAATTTACTGGAAATTAATGGAATTTAAAGGAATAATTAATACTTCTTAGGACCACCACATCCTTTCAAACTGCTGCTTATGCATTGTCTTTGGATTAAAGATTAAAGTAACTCTCCTATTTTGTATACCTACACCTAACATTACCTTGTCGATCCCATTGGTCAAAGATATCTACTCATACTGTATGAAGTAATGATTTACATACATGTATAATATTAGAGTAGCATTGCTGCCTCACGGCTCCAGTTAACTTGAGTAACTGTCTGTCTCTTTCCTCCCTCTTCCTAAAGAAAGTAGATGAATTAGGTGGCTTGACCTAAATTGCCCATAGTGAAAGAGCCAATTGTGTGTGTGTGTGTGTGTGTGTGTGTGTGTGTGTGTGCGTGTGTGTGTGTGTGTGTGTGTGTGTGTGTGTGGGTGTGTGTGTGTGTGTGTGTGTGTGTGTGTGTGTGAGTGTGTGTGCTTTCTAAATATGTGTAATTTGTATTTTGAGCATGGTATGTTTAACAGTAATCAAGGACTATTGCAAAGAGATGGGAGATTTCCTGGATAAATCAAATAAAACCAAATAAAGTGATTAAAAAGGTTAATATGTGGTCGATGAACCAACACTGTTTTCTATCAGGTAAATGGTACTGTGGTGTGAACTTGAGTAATTGAGGGGGAAAAAAACACTGAGTCAGTGTTGGTGCTACTCAAACGTCCTTACAGTACAGAATAGGTGTATTTTCTTTTGGCTCAGCATTATGCAGTCAGATTATTGGTTGCAGTGCTGTCTGCCACCTCCTCCGCAATCAAGCCTTAAACCGTTACTATACTAAAGTGTCTAGGGGTTTTTCCTTTTGGCTCAAAACTCCATTTGAGCTTAGGATGTCTTTCAAAGGCATTTTGGGAAAATCAGTTTGTTGAGAAAGTAATTATTTTTTCATTCCTGTACAGTATTGTGAAAAAGTCTTGAGCTACCCAGCACTTCTCCATCATTTTAAATGAAATGATGGAGATTGAATAAAAAAAAAAAATGTGAACAAGTGTTTTATTGCAACAGGCAGCAAACTGCTAAAGATTTAACAATTTAAAATTAGTTTTTAATGTAATAACCTCAGCATCGACCTCATTCCCCGTTTTATCTGTTCCAATCACTCAGCATTCAGCATCACCGGTATAATAATCACCAGCCTGATCATCCGCCATCATCTGCTCCTGTTTCTCAATGGTTCATGCCTTCAGTCACGTTTTTATGATTGACTGATTCATAGGTCACTGTGAGGTTTAACAAATGATAATCATTCCTCTGAAACTGATCAGGTACAGGGACCGGACTGAAAATGAGAGACAAAAAGGTCCTTGCTGAAGCCTGGATCACTATTCTTTAAGACTATCTTAAAAATATACAAGAAGTCGAAGAAATGAGAAGTGGCTCAAGACTTTTGCACAGTTCTGTATATTGCACCTGCTATATTTCTGTGTGACCGCTGATCATGTGATATGGATGTGACAAGGGCAAAAATAAATTTGCCCCAACAGACATGAACTCTTTAATCACACAACATGACACAACAGTTACTGTAAAAACGAAAATCTCTCAGGACTAAAAGGAATCTGCCCAAGCTTTTACATACATGATACAGGTTTTCTCTTAATATGACTGCCAGTACAGCTCTTGTTTTTTTTTTCTCACAAGTAAAACATGCTCTTAAAGCCATTAAGCAATTAAGAAAATACTGTAATAAAAAATCCTAGCTTCTCTTTGTGCTCTACTGTTTTTTATTGTTGTTGTGTATTTGTTCTCTCTCTCTCTCTCTCTCTCTCTCTCTCTCTTCAGGTCTAAGTCTGGTAGTGGGACTAGTGCTCTATATCTCCAGTATAAACGATGAGGTGATGAACAGGCCCAGAGAACCGGAGCACTTCTTCAACTATCACTACGGCTGGTCCTTTGCATTTGCCGCCAGCTCTTTCCTCCTCAAAGAGGTCAGACACTTGGAAATGAAGCATTTACTGTATTACCAAACATGTCTTTATGTCGATCTTTATACTGTAACGTACAGATTTTTGGACATTTCAGACCTGGACTGATAAATAATCCCAACATACTGTACTGTATATGCTGGTGTTGATTTTATCCTGTGAATGTGATGAACACCATGTTCAGCATATCAAGCAGCTGGAGTTCCCACTTGGGGTATTACAAATGCAGGCACTGTATGAGAAGACAGTTAGTGATTACTTAAATGAGACTGAGTTTAGCTCAAGGACCAAATCTGTTTGTAAATGAAGGTTGTGATTAGATCTTAATAAGACTTGTTTGTCGCTGGTGCACAGGGTGTACTTTAGGACAGGAAAGGAAAGGAAAGGAGAGAAGAGGTGAGGGAGAATTGATTTTGAGGCAAGAAGCTGTCAGCCATTTTGTGTGTGTGTGTGAGTGTGTGAGTGTGGATGTATGTGCATGTGTGTGTGTGCAGTTAGAGTAAAGATTTAGCAAAATTGTAGTTCTGGCTGAAACTATGTTTTTTTGCTTGAATCAGCAGGGTCTCCTCACTACCATGATATCATGATTGCTTAGTGAGCAATTTGTGTGTGCATTTGGGTGTGTGTGTGAGCGAGGGAGACAGAGAGAGAGAGAGAGAGAGAGAGAGCTAAAGAAAAGGTACTGATTTGAAGAGCTGTTTTCAAGAGAAAAATTGCTAAAGCATTAAATCACTGCAGCGTCTTAAACATTTCATTACAGTTCCATCACTCATCCACTGCAGGGATAATGGGACAAATGAGGGCTATGTTTTTTCTTTTATGCCTCACTTTTTGTCCATATTTAAATGTCATGTTGTGCGGCAAATGAAATGAAAGGTGTAGTGAAGTACGGTTTGTTTAAGTCATGTCAATTTTATCCGCTCGCCCCCTCTCCACACTTTCTCTCTATTAGGGTGCGGGCGTGATGTCTGTGTATCTCTTCATGAAGCGTTACACCGAAGAGGAGATGTATAGGCCTCACCCGGCGCTCTACCGCCCCCGTCTGTCTGAAAGCAGTGACTACAGCGGTCAATTCCTGCAGCCTGACACCTGGCCACCTCACCAGCGCGCCCGGAGTGCCTCTGAGCTCTCCAGTGACGTCTCCATTCAGCTAGCACAGGCCCAGCAGCCTCCAGCCAAACTCATCGCCCAGCACAGCGTGACCGCCCCCAGCGCCACCGCTGTCTCCAGCCCTGAGTCTGCAGCTGCATTCCAGCTTCAGTCACCCTCGCACTTTAGCCACAACCACCCTCTCCACCCCACAGAGTCCCAGCCCCTTCCCCTGTCCATGCCGCCACCTGCCGTGCCACCCCCCCATTACCACACACATATGCGCATGAGCGCCTCGCCATGTTAGGAGGGGTTTCCATTCATCTGTATTTTTACAAATTTTGGATTTGAGCGTAAATGGAAACAAAACACTGATTTGCATTTTCTTTTGCTGACATTTTGCAAATTTGCGTAACATTTGAATGGAAACAGACCTAGAGAGAGAGAGAGAGAGAGCTAATGATGATGATGATGATGCGGAGAGATTATATAGAGTGTGTGATGGGTTTGAGGGCGTGTACAAGAGGGAACTTGATCTTGAGAGTAGTGTGAAATAAGCTAGGTTAAGAGTTATGTATCTTAAACAGCATTAAGATATGGATGTTGTAATGGAATAGTGAACATTTCATTACGTGGCATTAAACAGAGAGATTTATTGCACAAGCAATGTACAATGCAAAACACTTCCATTATAAAACACATTGTTGTATAAGTATGTAGTGCACAAAAAACTGTTGCCTTTATTTCTACTAGTGATATTTAAAATTTATTATTTTCATCACTTTCTCAAAGCATCAGTATTAGTGTTATTATCTTTAAAAAAAAAAAAAAAAAAAAAACATCTTTAAGCTTACTCGTTGCCAGGGGACATGTGTACAATAGGTACATTATTTCTACTTTGAATATGAGATATTTCAGACTGATGATTTTTATGATGTAAATAATATGTGTAATTTTAACTGGTATGGGAAAATATTAAGACCTGCACAGCTGAGAGGGGATCTGTTATATCTGCATTTAAAAATTAAACTGACTGAAAAATAACATTTCTTAAAGTCCCAGTAAGGGCTTTTGAGTAGTTGTTCTTTTGCTGGTTTTATAAGTTTCAGTATGAACCTTTTTAAAGCAGCTTAGTAGTGCAAACCATTTTACATTCAAATGGATTTAATCATTTTTGTCCTTATAATATAAACATCCCATTCTAACACGTCAGTATTTGTGCACTTTAACTTAAAATCCTACTTGTGACTTTAAATGTAGGGTTATATTGCAAATATGCTGCTTATTGTGTGAAAGCGATCCAATATTGATTAGAACATTTGTAGGAGTGACGGTGGTTATCATTAGAATAAAACCACTATGTTGATTCTGCATAATTATTGTTTTTTTTTTTACTATCTCAAACACAAATGTGTTTATTTAGGAAGAACAGTCTGACTACAGTAATGACTATAGACTAACAAGTCTTATAATGTTCCTATATGGATTTTTTTGTTGTTGTTGTTGCTGTTGTTGTTGTTAACTAATGAATCATATAATATATTCACATCTGCATTATTTATACATTTTAAAGCAGCAGCCTTTGGGAATTTAGAGATTTGAAGACACTCGGTGGAAATGTCAACAGAGCTCACCTTAAGCGAAGGGCAAATCATTACACTTCAAGGCACATTCACATATTGAAGGCAGTAAATGTCAAATTCAATGTCTTCTGAAAATGTAATCATCTGATTCCATTACAATAATTTACTTGGTAATACATTGAATATAATGACAATAAAGTATTTCTATAACCATTGGTGTGCCTGTCACACAACACTATAGACAGACACAACAAAAGCCATCAAAGAACCAGTCAGCTGATCTTTGCTAATTAGCCAAAACAATGCTTTAAATTTTAATACTAGTCTAAGTTGTCTAGGTTTCATTTAAAGACTAGTTAAATAAATAATAAAAATTAACTGAGAATATTTTCTCTGTTTGCCCTATAAGTAGATGTAGATAGGCATATTAGTTACTTTTTGCTGCTTTATGCAGGTATACTGTACCTTTCTACAGAGGGCATAAAATGCTCAAACAGTCCCTGTTAAAATTTTCAAACATTCTCTTTCATGGCAGTGGTTTGACCTAAAGGCAGAGGGCTCTTTCAGCAGGTTAACCACACTGCAGAAATTGTGTAAGGATATTGAATGGAAATGCTGACAAGACAAATGTATTTTTTCTTGGAGAACATACAGTTAGAGGTAAGCTTTCTGAGTATACTGTATATTAACTATGGAGACTCTGACTTTCATATGAATCTCATGTAATTCATACTAATAGAATAGCCTTCTTTTGCCTCAGAAATATTGTTAATAAATAAAATGACAAGGAATAGAATGTCATCACATGATTCAGACAAAAAACTGGTTCATCTCACCTCTAGGTTAGATTATTGTAACGCCTTACTTTCTGGATGTTCCAGTAGAAGTCCAGCAATAGAATCCCTACTAAAAGGTATGACCACATCACCTCTATCTTAACCGCACTGCAATGAATCACAATAAAATTTCGCACTGATACAGTATAAAGTACTACTACATAAAGCACTGAATGTTTTTGCACTGTTTAAAACTACTGGTATCCTGACCTCCCAGGCCTACTTTAATTAAAAGATAAAGGATATTTGTTGGTACTGTAGCTCACATAATGAATGCTGCAGAAGTGGCAGATCTTGCTTACAAAACCGTACAATTATTGTCAGGAAATGAGACTGATGTAGGAAGCAATTGCAGTTAAACTTTACAGAGCTTAAATAAAACCAGACAGTCCAAAACACATTAATCAAGATTATTGTTAAATAAGCAGAAGGTTAGGTGGATATTGGACACTGTCCCTCCCAAACACCACATTCCCCTTATATAGTATATTCAATTCAAGATTCAAAGAACTTTATTAATGTATATTTATTTTATACAATATATTTATTAATATATACTGTACGTATTATATAGTCACGCTGTAACCTAAGCTTTTAAAAAAAATGCTATATACAAATAAAACTAAACTACAAAGTAAATAGAAACAAATTGATTCATATTAACTTAATAAACCTTAGCTATGTGCCCAAAAGATCTATGAAAATATTTTTTTAATATCTGGGAAGTACTTGTCAATGGCTACATATAACAACAATCTCTCTTATTGACCATTTTATAGTTGCCTAATGAGATAGGGTGCCAACATGGGTGACTTTTCTTAGAAAAAGAAAATCAGAAATGTCAGAATGTTAAAACATGGCAAAAAATCAAAACCAAAGCATGTGTTTAGCACCAAGAATAGCTCTGAAGGGGCAGGGTACTATAATTCATCATGACTGATTCAGCACTCACCATTAGGCCCCAGATAAAAGGCCTGCTGAGTGTCAGTCCAGACAGTACTGTACTCTAGGTTCTTGACTCTAAGCCAGGCTCAGCTCTGCCCCAAGGACTCTCAAACCCCGAAGAAGGAGCAGCTGCCGAATGTTGGTTGCCTCCTAGGCTTCAATGTTTTCACATCAACAGACTGTAAAAAAGTCAAAGTTTAATTTAACAGTAAAATACCGTATAAATGCTACAGGATAAAACCGTATTTCACAAAACTTGCGATAACCGTAGAATTTACAGGGTAAAACTTTCAACTGTAACTGAAATTTAACAGTTAAAAACATATGAAAATATGGTTTATTGTAGTAAAACTTACGATATACTATATTTATAAAAAGGAAAACGTTATTTTGTCTGTCAGTTCAAGCATTATGGATATGACATTATGCATTATGGATGTAACATGTAAACTCTCAGAGAAGGTATTTGTTACTAATTTACTGAAGCTTATATTTTGCTAAAACCTTGTTGACAGAGTTAAAAAATCAGAATAATATCTGTCTAGACTTTTTTAAAATAGAAAACTAGTGCATATGCACTACTACACTACTACCAGAGGTGGAAAGTAATGAATTACATTTACTCGCATTACTGTAATTGAGTAGATTTTTTGTGTACTTCTACTTT
>JAQQZT010000033.1:10628314-10653263 GCA_030068275.1 Clarias platycephalus | reverse complement strand
AGTAACTCAGTAACTTTTACTCTGAGTAAATTTTTAATGAGCTACTTTTTACTTTTACTTGAGTAGATTTTTATAAGAGTAACTTTACTTGTACTTCGGTAAAAGTTCACTAAAGTAACAGTACTTTTACTTAAGTACAAAATTTTATTACTCTTTCCTCCTCTGACTACTACATTCCCCGCGCTATAAAACACAACGTGCAAGTCGTGCGGGGGACGCGGGGAAACTGGGGGAAAAGTGGCACGCGAGTGGGGCAAGTGTTGTTGCCCCCTTGTGCCAAACTCATTATAAATGAACATATACATGAACATATTTGACACCCATGTGCAGTGTGCACTTAAAAACCACAATGCAGGACAGAGGACATAAACAATTTTAACATATGTGTGCTAAAATCATATTTTTCTGTGTAAAGTTGTAATAAAATCCCTTCTATAAAATTATATGCTTAGATTGTCTGTCCAAAGCGCTTAAAAATGTCCACCCTGACATTTGTATATTTGATTTTGAGAATTTAAATATTGTTTTGCTGTCTTTATAAAAAAAAAATACATGGGACCATACTGATGTCTACCAAGTCTTGAATAAATTTTGATGGGTTTTGATGATTTGATTTAGGTTTTGTTGTTTAAGTTCAGCAATTAGTATAAAAGTACTCTTAATAGTTTCTTAACAGTAAAATCCGAATGCTTATCAATGTAACTTCTATCTCTTTTAGCTTCCAGCTAGTGTGATAAAATGATACTTTCACAGTATTGCTCAATGAATTCACTGTGGTTATTCATAATAAAAAAATAGTCCAACAACGACAGCAACTGTGTAGCAAACACGGTAGTGTAGTAGTTAGCACTGTCGCCTTGCACCTCCAGGGTCTGGGTACGATTATCGGCCAGACTTGATTCCTGTCTCTGAGTTTTCATGTTCTCCCCGTGCTTTGTGTGTTTCTTCCGGGTACTCCGGTTTCTTCCCACAGTTCAAAGACCTGCAGATTCGGCTAATTGGCGTTCCCAAATTGCCCATAGTGTGTGTGTGTGTGTGTGTGTGTGCCCTGTGATGGATTGGCACCCTATCCAGGGTGTACCCCGCCTCGTTCCCTAAGTCTCCTGGGATAGGCTCTAGGCCCCCCGCAACCCTGAATACAGGATAAAGCTGTATAGACGATGAGTGAGAGTGAGTGAGTTCTGAGTTCTAAAAAAAGTTAGGGTTAGGGTTATTATTACAACATAAATCTTTAAATTAATAAACTTCTGACAACCACAGCTGCTGTTTTTTTTTTTCCCCATAAAATTTACGCTTTATTTAAAAAAAAAAATGTGCTCCACATTCCCACCAAACCGCAGATCTCATCAGAGGCTTCAACACTGCATCAACTGCACCTTGCATTTTTTTTTCATCCACTCTCCACTACCTTCACCTGCACTTTTGTAGATATAAGGGCACTTGTTCATGGTATCTCTGTCTCCTTGTGTCTGTAGTCTGTCTTGCCTCTCTAAATGCTTTTTAAAATGCGGGCAGCCAACACAGAAGCAGTACCTCAGCAACCTGCTGCAGACAGCAGCAGAACCTTCTAGAACAGCTGACCCAAGGACTTAATGTGACTACCGCAGAGTGCACCCAGTTGCAGCAGGCTTGAGTAGCCCAAGTTCCACTGCCCGACCCCCCTAGATAAGTGCCTGCTGAAGCTTACCCCACATGACGATGTGGAAGCCTACCTTTAATCAGTGAGCATGGAAAGCCCCAGAGTCCTGCCATTGTGCCATCAAAGCCAAGGTGTCCAAAATGCTTCAAGATGGCATCATAGAGGAATCGGCCAGCCCCTGGCCTAGCCCATGTCTTTGCGCCCAAGCCTAACGAGTCTGTCCATCTCTGCAATGGGTTCGGGTGTCTCAATGAGGTCTCAGAATTTCATGCGTGCCCAATTTAGATTTACCAGAGTCCGCTTTTCTGTCTGATCAGAATAAAAGAGAAACCAGACGGTAAAACAGCATCATCGGGTACTTTGTGAGAGAGCCATGTCTCCATGAAAGAATGTCTCCATGAAACAAAGAATGTTACAGTCTCTAATGTCCCTCTGAAAACGAGCTCAAGCTCTGCTGTCGTCCAGCTTGTTTTCTAAGGACTGAACATTTACAAGTAGGATGCTGAGCAGTGGTGGACTATGAGCCCTTGCCCGCAGTCTGTTCCGAACCCCGAACTGTATTTCTTCCTCCTTTGTTTGCGTGGAGGCTTGCCGCATTCAATCAGGTTCAGGTTACGTATGATTTTCCTCAGCCAGGAAGAGGTATCCAGGTTCGGTAAAACATAAATAACACTATGTCCTAGCTTTAACGGTGTTGTGAAGTCGTGATAGCACATGATGAAAAAGTTAAAGAGCATAAAATTAGAACATTAAAAACAAACAGTTTTTCCAAATGTCGCGCCATCTTGGAAGTTAGTAAGCTATAAAGCTGAATCTGGACTCTAGTCGAGATAAAAATAATTATTCAAATGCCTATTACTGTATATACTTCAGGCCAACTTAACATGTACTAAGTTGATAGACTTTTATGCAAGAAGATAAAGTGTTGTAATACAGGCAAAAAACACTTTAACAAAATATTACTTTATTCATCGCTTACAATTTGTTGGTTGATCCAACACATTAAATTGCAACTGTAACAGGCTTGTGTAAACATTTTATAAATTTATATTGTAAACCTCTGTGACACAGCCATGTTCCCAATTTACCCTAAAAAATTGGGTGAATGGAGTAAGAACTTGTACAACTTGGCAGGAAAACAGTAGCAACCAGTAAGAATGTAGTATTGTCTCCTTTAATGTGGAGCTGCCACATTTTTGACATGTTCAAATAAAAAGCCTGGTGAGGACAAGGTGGACATAGCAGGAACAACTTATTAAGGACATAGTAGAAAAGGGCAATGAACCGTTAACCACATAACTAAAACCTCGTAGGGACATACTACTGTACATCCATGGTGCAGACAGGAAAGATTTTTCACTGAGTTGTTATTTTAATGTCACTGCCTTGGAGCTACGTCATTGGAGTTCTCACAACGACCTCATCAGGCTTGTACTAGGATCATGGTAGGTCAAAGCCATGCGATAGAGGACCACATTAAATTCATATTACATTCGTCTAGTACTTACTACTTATGCCATGTATGCAGCAGGTTATTAACATGTCTATGTCACTTTTGTGTAAAAAAAATATACATGTCACAGTATTTATACCAACTTGCTGGATGCAATGACAACATAATATGCTGCTGGTAAGCATAGGGTAAAAACCTTGTTCAATCTGATTGGACATACAGTAGTAATAACTCGGTTTGATCTCATCGGACCTGGTGAGTGCGTAATGATTTGTGTGATAGGAAATTTGTGACACATGATAGAGCATTTAATACATGCACATTTTTTCATTTTGACCATGTTCCTGCTATGTTCTTTAATATTTTTAGTGGGAACTTCATGGTCGTTGTTGAAGTATGTATAACAAAAATCTATTTATTTACAATAAATCTAATGTGAATATTTTTTAAATTAAACATTTAAACCATTTATTGCAACTTCACTTGATCAGGTTCAGAAGTCCTGAAGTGTCCTTCTTTCATGTATGGATTTTAGTGGGGTAGAGGCGAATTTGCAACCATTTTATCGACTACAGTAATTTTCTGCAGATTCCGAAATAATGGTACAACAAAGAACACCAGAGTTGTTTCCTTCCAAAACAAGTGGATTTTTCCTTTTATTTTTAATTGAGCACTAACAGTCATTAATTTGTGATTGTAACCTCATTTGTGGAGTATAAAATGTCATCTTTATGTCACACTCATTCTCTGCCCATTCTTCTCTACTTGGTTTTAGAGCCAAGAAATTGTTAAACTGTATCATTAAAACCATCATTATATTTTAGACTGTGTACTTTTCACTGTTAGTAGTGTTACAATAATAAACTGTTCAAAAGGCTATGAAAGGGTCTAGAAAGTAGAGCGATATACAGTATGTTAGCTATAAAAACTAGTATATTTTTTCTGCTTTCTAACTGCTAATCTAACTGGCTTCTAACACAAGGCTGAATCCCAAATCCTTCTCTAACCCCTGATCAAGGGGATGACTAGGTGCATGGAACAAGGGACTGTACAACCCAGTGAAAAAGCTTTCCATGTAATTTAAGTGATGGCAAAAAAAATCTATTTTGTGACAGTTTATGTTTAAAGCTTAAAACTACTTTTACATCTGGTAGTTCACAAAGAACATTAGTATCAACAATATTTGTTGCCTTGTGTGTTTCAATAAAATCTTTTTAAATATCTATTTTTGCTATTTTCATTATTTTACTGCAATTTATATATTTTAAGTGCAATTAACTTAAAATATTAAGTTCTGTCCCCTTTGCAGGTTGGTTCTATTTGAATAATTTTTTTCTTCTGTCACTTATGACAAATGGTTTACGTGCAATCAACTTATAAGGGTTTACAGTGTTGCATAAATATTCTTGGTGTATAGGTGTATAATACAAAAAACAGAAAATGTATTTTAGTGTTATGGTATGTCATTTGTTTTATTTTCACACTAAAAAATAGTCTTACTGATGTTTGTATGTACCGCCCCCTGGCGACTGGATTCTGTACTGCATTATTTTACTCTGGCGCTGTCCATTGTCCTGTAACACAACACTTGACTTGTACAGTACACACAAACACACGCACGCGCACGCACACACACACACACACACACACATACAGACAGACAGACACACACACACACACACACACACACAGGATCAGCAAGTGCTTGAGAGAACTGTATTTGCTAGCTCCTAACAGTGTTTATAATTAGTGTTACAGTATGTCAGAGCATCAAATGATAGTGTGAGTCAAAACAGTAGCTGGATGGAACGTTTATTTTCTCTGAAGCTGGCTAAGGACTGTACAGCATATGGTGTGTGCATTTAAGCGTCATATTTTCTTTCACAAATGTGAATATATTTGCACCTGATGCTGGCACGGTGACATCATGAGAGGAGCAGGAGGCGTGAGGAAAGACACACAGGAAGAGAAAATGTGAAAAGAACAGAAAGAGACCTTTTCCACACGCATGAAAAAAAAATCATGTCGTTTCCAATTAAGCAAAGCACATTTATTTCTCTCTCTCTCTCTCTGTCTCTCTGTGCGCGCGCGCGTGTGTGCACATCCGATCTGATGCAGTGCTTGATGCAGCAAACGTATAGTGCAGTGCTGAGGATGGGTTGAACCACTGCAGTCCTTTATTACAATGCACAGAACTGCGCTATGACCTAAGAGAGAGAGAGAGAGAGAGAGAGAAAGAGAGAGTAGTGTTGGGAGGGGTGTCTGTGACTGTGTGTGCTTCTTATACACAGGGGCTGTCACATTTAAACATTAAAATGTTGTTTCTCTGCTCTAGTTCTAAGCTGCAGTTTACTATAGCCCAAGGCCACCAGGCAGGTCAATTGATTATTGTGTGTGTGTGTGTGTGTGTGTGAAAGGTTGGATGGAGCTTTCTATTCACCACCACCATTACTGCATGAAAGAGCTGTCACCCTGCATTAGACAATCCCTGTTCTAAACTCGCTCTTTTCCCTGTGTGTGTGTGTGTGAGAGAGAGAGAGAGAGAGAGAGAGAGAGAGAGAGAGAAGGTCATAGTTCATTGCTCCAATAGCACTGCAGTGGCTTTAGCCATTGGACAGTTTGTTTAATGAGCAGCAGGAGGAAATCTCAAGCGTTCTCTTCTCTCTCTTTGGAAATGATGGAAGGGTCGCATTATTGCTGGGTCGCCTCACCTTCCTCTTCCTCCTCCTCCTCCTTCTCCATTTACAACCTCCTTAAGTCAAATCCTAAAACATTCTACAAAAAGAACACTTCAAATAGACTAACTTAGGAATAAAGGGAAACTACTGCTACACTCCTGCTTGGCGTTATTCAGACATCTGTCGCATTAACCCCCCCCCCCCCATCACTCTTTCTCTCACTCTATTTCTTTCTTTCTCTCTATTTATCCTATTTATCTATCTGTCTCTCTTTCTGTCTATCTGTTTTTCTTTTTCTCTGACTCTATCTATCTATCTATCTATCTATCTATCTATCTATCTATCTATCTATCTATCTATCTATGTGGGATCTGACTTCTTGACACACCATCATAAGGAAGAACAAAGCTTCTTGTTTAAGTCCCTTTAGTGGTGACTTCAAATAGAAACAATGCGGATGATTATTCTGACATTCAAGTCACACGCACACACACACACACACACAACACACCGTCCATTCTAACAGATCACTGAGTTGTAAATGCGCACGTGAGTGTGTCACTGAGCATCAGATGCAGGAAAAGTGAAGGAACGAGAGGCAGTTGCATGTGCGCATGCGCTAGTGTCTCTCCTCGTTTAACGGTTGTGATGCGACAAGTTGCTTACGTCTCCCCCTCTCTCTCTCTCTCTCTCCTCTCTCTCTTTCTCCCCCTCTCTCTCTTTCTCCCTCTCTCGCTCGCTCTCTTTCTCTCTGCGGGCGGGGTGTACGCAGTCGCTGAGGACACACACACACACACACACACACAGATATACACACGCATACACAAACACGTTGGCTGCGTGCGCGTGGAGGGAAAAAAAAAATTCCGTGTTCCAGTGACGCGAGGCCGCGCGCGCGCGCTCAGTGTCTCCTCCAGAGCGCTAATTCCAACGCGAGTAAACTTACTTCATCATCTTGTGTCGGATCATCTGTTCATTCTTCCGTTCTTTAATTCATCTGAGCCGACAGTCTCTCGGTCTTTCCTGTTTCACTGAGCAACGTCCTTGGAAAGAGGGTAAGATCGCTCTAATCGCCTCTAATTCAAACCGTTCCGGGATGTTTGACATAGCCTACTTTTTTTTTGCATGCATGCATGCGTGTCCACTAGGGTTGAAACGCACCGAGCAGTTTATCTATCACATACAAACTGCAAGCTTGCAGACTGTCACTCAGAGTGTGCACCATGCACAAATGTGCTGACGGAATAAATGAATGGGCAAACGCGTGCGTAAAAACCTCTGCACGTGAATCTAAGCGTGATTTCTTTGTTTGTTGTTTTAAATCATGCATGCAAAACCCACATCACTAATGCACCTCTGCCCCAGGTTGGTTTTCGTGCTTTTCTCATGCTATATTTAGTTAATAAACCAGTGTGATCATGGAACGAGAGAGAGAGAGAGAGAGAGAGAGAGAGAGTGTGTGTGTGTGTGTGTGTGTGTGTGTGTTTGCTCCGTTCTGCGCTCGAACCCACAATACCGTGTGCGCTCTCTGACAGCACAGAACGCCCTGCAGCTTGAACAGCGCAAAAGAAAAAAAGAAAGAAAAAAGCCCCTTCGGTCCAGCAGCCTCTTCCCGCAAACACACAGCGGCCCACCAGCGCTCTGCATCCATGCATCCTTTCATCATGACGTCAGCTTGGACCGTGCGCCCTAGGTGCGTCACGTGACCGAAGTAAGACCATGTCAGCCTGTGTCAAGGCCTTCTTGGTCCACATTAAGCAACCCAAATGTTTAAATTATTTAGTAAGACCCAGAAGCATACTATTATGCAGTCATGTATTTTGCAGGGTTTAAATATTTGTGACATTTATTAGCCTATAATCTACCACCTTATAGTACATCTGACATCAGTTCCTTAGATTGCAAATGACGTTCCATTCCATTGACTTCATTGCACATTGCATTAATCCTTTTTTTTTTTTTTTTTTAATCTATTTGTATTAGATGAAAGATGTTTGACATCTGGAACAACACATGACCCGGAGACGGTTCTCAGACATTACTTCTCTGCTGTAGAATTTATCATTTCCTTTCACTTTTGTTATTTCCCATCACATTTTGCCTGGTTCTCTTATTGTAGGATGTGCAACCTCATTATGCTTTAGGCAAGCTGCTCTGTTATATTGATCTGAAGAGTCCAATCAGCAGGCCCTCTTGCAGCATTTTCTTTCTCCACACAGTGTACATAATGTACAAAGTGAATGAAAATCAGGGGGAAAAAATCCCTTAATCAGTCCAAGCATTATAATAATCCTGGGGATGAGAGCTCGGACTAAGATCAGCTCTTTTCTTCAGGGGCAAATTTCAAACTAATGAATTCTCATGAATAATGAGCAGGAGGTTTTCGGCAATTAAATGTGATTCATGTTGTAGCTCAGGTGAAAGTGATAGCTTCCCATATGTGCAAAGAACTCTGTTGGTGCCAAGTTCCAGTGGCATTTTGATATTTAGTCTTCTTGTCATCCCTGGTTGAGATAACACAGTCTGTGCCCTGAGCCTCCCCCAGATATTCCTCTTGTCAGAGCATAGCAGCTCCACTGCAGTGCACAAAGCTGTTCTCTGATCATTGGTGCCTATAGAAGGGATGGATCGAAAAGAAAACACTCAGAACTTATCATGTTTGTTAGCAGCCTTCATACCCGATGTCCTGGACATGACCAAACCTTCCTTCATAGGTAAATTATCATGAATTTTGGTGACATAATTCCAGGACTATTTCTGTGAATTCTGTGTATTTTTAATTAAAATGCCCTCCCAAAAAAAAAAAGAAATGCTTGCAGTGACAAGTGATGGTTATTAAATACGCATATAAAACAAATTGTGTGCATGCCATTGCTATTTTTTATACAGTTTTATCCTTATTTACCTGTCCTGTGTTTGACGTATAGTTGGTTTGCTCACAGATCCCTGATTAACTGTTTACATGGATGCTGATTTACCTGCTCAAAGCATTCAAACAAAATTACATTTATTTAACATGTGTAAAGTGGTTCTGCCCACTTTGAAGATTTAATCTGCTGGAAATATGATGAAGAAGAAAAATATTTTTTTTTCCAACTATAAAGTGAAACTTTCCAGCTTTTCTTATAAATCCTGCCTTCTGCTTTATGATTACATGAATTCAGTCTCACCTATGACTGGTTAGATGCTTTAGTAAAAGTGAATTTCTAGCCAATCTTTTGCAAAATACTCAGTGGATAAAAGTCTGAAGCAATGAGCTGCTCTCATCAATCAGCAATGGAAGTTAAATTTCCTTCCCAGCCACCCATCACATCACGTAATGTTACTCCCATGTGGGGCAAATGTGCACAGAAAGAGTATATTTATCCCATCAAGAGAGAATCGATCAGATCAAGTGTTCACACAGCTAATATTTACCTATTAAATGGATTATCAAAGGTTTACACGACCCCTCCTTTTCCCATTAAAAATTCATTCTGATCGGGCCGGATCGGGTTAGACTGTTCCGACTGAGTGGGCTATTATTCCAATATTAGGGTCCATGATGTGTGGAATGAGCTTAATTTACATAGATGGATTATACATATTAGTTAAAATCCCTGATCTAGTCTTTCCTATGACAATAACACATACATGCTTCAGTTGAATCTCTCTTGTATTCTGTCCATGTCTCTCCATCTCGCTTTGTTTTGATCAGTGTCTCTCTCGTTCTGTCTGCCTCTTTGATTTAGTTTCCAATCTGTGAAACTGAAATCAATGCTTTTAATGTGGACACTAATTTATTAAGCACCAAAGCAGGGAAGTGAGCACCTTTATTCATGACAACTCAGCTTTTAGCGAATCTGTATAGCAAAGGTCTGTTTGAGAGAGATATAAGTTATGACTTCCTCTCTCACACATAGACGCATGCACACACTCACATACACCAGTTAGCCAACCAGCTCTGATAATTAACTCTTCCACAGACTACAGTGTCTACAGGGATCAAGCTTTTCCCTGAATGAGATTTCTGTGCCTTAAATGAATTGAGACACACACGCACACACAGACACACACACACACACACATGTTTGTCTTACTCTCCTTGTGAGGATGGACCATTAATGCAGTTATGTAGTAATCTCATGATGTGATATGCTATAGACATATTATCGTTATGCCTAATAGAAACTAATAGAAAGCTAATTGGCTCTTTAGTGTTTTTTTTTCATAAATAATTTTATTCATTATTATTATTATTATTATTATTATTATTTCACACACACAAACAGCCAAAAAAAAGCTATTTGTTTTCACCAAACCCATTTAGGCTCTGGAAACATACACACTATTCACTAGATATCTACCCTGTTTCACACACCATCAATGATCATGCATGACTGTATGTGACAGACCTGTCTAACTTGATACAATGCGGCGTATCAGTAGTGTCTCATTACTAAATGTTGCCCATACAAGAAAAAATAAGCACTGCCAAAATGTCTTTTAGCTGAAACATAATAATGAATAAGCCATGCTAGAAAAGATACTACTAAAGATTTGACGGTTCAGAAATTGGAAATGGAAATGCATTTTTCTTCCATGATTTAACCCGGATTGAATTAACCAGGGAAAGCTAGCATCAGGCTGCAGCAGACTGAGACAGTGCATGCATCTTCGTCTACGTGATGCTGCCACAGATGCAACTGTATTAGTGCTGCCTGGTGGTCCTACGATATGGTACTAGATCTAGTCTTAGCTTGTAAAAAAAAACATACCTGTAGCTTCACATCAGGAGTCAAGATAAAGAGAGAGCAGCTTTTTCAGATAATGGAATGTGGGCTTCATTGCAGCAATTTGTAATATAAGCAGTATTTTATAATACATGTCCTATTTTATTATGCATTGTTTGGTATAGATATAAATTAGAGATCCTCATATTGAATTATGTGACTATGAAAGGCCATGTGGTTACACTCCTACATGGTACTCGTGGCTAATGAATATGGTACTCTCATAGTGCAGTTGTTTAAGCTGCTGTTATTAATATTTATGGATTTTGCTGTTTAATGCGTAGTTTAGATTATTGTCATATGAACTTTTTTTGTTCCATGGCTTGAATTATATTATTGTACGAATGTACTGTATTCTAAACATCAAATCAGTGTGTCTGTCACATTGACCGAGTATTAGATGAATCCCTTTAAACAGGGGCTTGTCTTCTAGATGGGAATAGCTAGCTGCTTAACTTTCTCGGATTGTGTTCGGGAATTGCTGATGCTATAGCACTAAGCTAGTGAACCATCTTAACCAGTCTGTCAAACCAAAACAGGCTTGATCTACACCCGAGTTGTCCTTGTCATACAAGAAATGTTTCTCCGGTGTGATGCCTACAGCTCTGTGTTAAGCCATCCTGGAAATTTGAGGATGGGTTTTTGGGCATACTTCTTTCATGCACAATGATGTAGAACATACAGTATCTGAGCTAGTGGATACAGCCAAATCATGGTATTGGTGCTAAAAAGTGTCTTTTTACACATTACACATGTACAAAGATACACATTTGGTAAATACAATTTCATGCGCTTTTATGTCGTGTCTGTAGTGTCAGACATAAACCTGAAAAAGTGTATTATTCTAAAATGCAAACTTGTTTAAGATATTGCAACATGAATTGGTATTGACATGGTTATGGACATGATTTACGGACATTTTTTTTGCCGATATATATATCTTTTATCAGAAACCAATTTAAGCAACATTTTTTACAGGTCATATGCTTCTAGAAGCTTGCACCAATCTTAATACCAATACTCATTGATATAAAGAAATATGAATAATTTGCATTTTTAAATTAGTTGGAAGTGAGACAGTATAATGCTGAAAATGACATTTTTGTGGGGCACATGTAAATCATCTTCGAAAAATGGCTGAAGTTAGCACTTTTTTAGAACTTTTTAGGGAAGCAAGATTTCCATTACAATATATCCATTATAATTATAATTTCTATTATAATTAACATGCCTTTTCCATGTTGCATAAACTTCAAAAGTAGCTTCAGTGGCACACACAATTTCCTTTATTATATGTATAACAAAAAAAAGAATTAATTAAACCAGCACCAATATTGTGTTTGGCCGATAATAAAATTTGGCACTAATTTGAGCCTGACAACTCTGTGTGGGAATAAATGTGAGGTAATTACTCAGGGAATAAGGTGATTTACAACAGCTCAGATTTTTTTTCTGCTTAGACACGCTCATATTCAGATGACATTTTTAAGAACAATCCAAGTCACTTTTGTATGTGGTCCTAAATCACTGAAAATGGTCAGATCGGAATTCATGCAACTTTTTTGGCTCTGCGCATGTGTAGACTGAGGTTTTCATATCAGTGCTAGTAATAGCTGCTAAAACAGCTAAAGCAAGGTGTCTGGCTTTTTTCCTTTTTCTGGACATCAACAAACACAGTCGAATAACTCCTTGTCATTCTCCACAACAAAATCCCAAGAATATGTTTAGCTAAAATCCCACCCATTATTTGAAAGGACTGAGTGTCCACACAAATATGGTGTGTTTTACTCCAGATGGCGCAAGCAAAGACATATTGATGCGCGCATGCTTGCTATTTTAGAGGACAGACACGTCCACATTAAAGTTGGATGAAAGTCACTTGTAATTATCAGTGTGAACTGTCATGACTTGAAAATCTGATCTTACCAAGAAAAAAAAAGTGGCTTGTATTGTGAACACACTGTAGCCTAATTCAATTTTCCTGGCTGCCTATTTGTGTAATGCAAATTGTCTGTGTGTGGTTCACTTTTGCACGGTGCCAAATTATAGGTGTCTAGAAAACTGCCATTAACCCTGAAAAAAAAAACACACATGAACTAAAGAAGCAAGCTCTTTTTTCTGTAGCTTTCAAATGTAATATGATGTAACATAAACACAAGAGACAACTTAAAATGAAACATTTTATTCTTGTGACATAAAAATAACAATTACAATGACATATAAATAAGCAGGTGGAAAGCTTGAATAAAAGCAAAGATGAAAGTTTTTTGCTGGATATTGGCTAATTTGTGTGTGTTTTTACCCCAGGTATATTTCATGCAGTCCATTTCAGGATGATTTTGCATACAGTTCTTATGCAGCTCTGTAAACAACACTGAAAGCAGTAGTCTGAATACTGATGTGCACAGTATTAGTGTTTATTCTGTATTATGTGGCCTAAACCGAACTGTGAAAATTGCCTTTTAGCTTTAACAGCTATTAAATGTCATTATCTGACTGGTTGATTTATGAGGAGTTTTATTTGGGTACCAATAATAAGCAGACACCACAATAATTTAATACAATATTATTAACCAAATATTTTGAACCATCATTTTTCTTTATAGAAACAGTGAATATTTATATTTATATCTAATCAAGTGGCAGGGTTTTTTTTTTTTTTTTTACAAAATTCAATTAATTTTTTATTTGTCTGGCACTTTTAACAATTGACAGAAAGCTGCTTTACAGCAATAAAGATTCTGGATATTAATTAAAAATGTTTATCTCTAATAAGCAAGACAGAGGAGATGGTGGCAAGAAAACCTCCCTGAGGCAAACATAAAGAAGAAAATTTGGAATAGACCAGACTCAAAAGGGAACCCAGTCTTATTTGGGTGATACCAGTATGACTAAAGATATCCATTCTATAATTGTGTGTTCTGAAATTAAACGTTTAGTTAAATAGCAGGAAATGTGTTTTAGTTGCGCCTCAGGTTTGCGTGCATGTTTCCCCCGTGTTTACTGGGTTGCTTGGGCCATCCTCAGCAGCAATTAGAGGTCTCCATTTGATGAGACCTCAGCAGCAATTAGAGGTCTCCATTTGATGAGAACTTTAACCAGAAGTGAGAC
Source organism: Clarias platycephalus (assembly GCA_030068275.1). Taxonomy (NCBI): domain Eukaryota; kingdom Metazoa; phylum Chordata; class Actinopteri; order Siluriformes; family Clariidae; genus Clarias; species Clarias platycephalus. The sequence continues at coordinate 10,639,610 of JAQQZT010000033.1, read as the reverse complement.
ACAAGGAAGCATCAGGTGGTCTTTGTGTGATGAGAACTTGGGGCATCAGGGTACATGAGAGTCAGACTCAGGACTGCCATGTTTATTGTAGGTTGTCAGAAAGAGAGAGAGAGAGAGATGTGTACTCACTGTCACATCTTATCCAATGTCAATGGATAAGATCAAAGAATTTTGAACTTTGGCCTAAGTGAAAGCAGGGACTCCAGCAGGAGCTAAGACATAAGTTACGACAGCATAACTTTACTTTTTGTGTCATCAGCAAAACATGCAAGACGTACTGTATACAAGTATGACATTACCTAGGGATAACATTTATAGAGCTAAAGGTACTGGGCCTAAAACAGCTCCCTAAAACACCAGATTTTACTTTATTACTCATAGAAGTCACCATTGATGTCTACAAATTGATAATGGGAAGTCAAGTAAGAGCTGAGAAAGGAGATCTATCAAGGAGAATCATATGATCAGTTGTATTAAAAGCTGCATTAATGTCAAAACTAAATGAGATAGAGAAAACACTGATCAGAGGGCAGTATTAGGTTATTGACCACTTTAACTAGCATTCTCTCTGACCTGTGATGAGATATCCTGATACATTTCAGTATGTATCAGGATATCATGTTGTATCATGTTGTGATACAACCTTTTCTAGGATCTTGAAGGTACAGTAAAGGAGAGATTTGATATCGGACTATACTTGGACAGTGGACAGTGGTCAAGGTCAGGTTTCATAATCAGGGGCTTAATTACAGTCAGTTTGAAAGATTTAGGTATGTAGCTATTGCTGAGAGAAGAACTGAGTTTTTTCAAGGGTTACCTACTGTTTAGCCATGCACAACTTTTAGGATTAGTGTGTGGCCAGTCACACCATGTAAAGCTCAGTTCAGCTATATTCTCTGCATCTGCTGAGTAAGCAATCTTTTTCAGATGACATTTTTTAATGTTTTTTGCTGAATATGCTGAAACATTACACTCTTTCCAACACACTTTCCAACACTTTAAGTCTAGGTTGAGGATTTGCAGTTTGCAGTATCTTTGCATCAAATATAATTCTACCGTAATTTACCAAACAGCTTAATATTTGTGTTTCCTTTTTTTCTGTTTCGTTTCCAAGGCCTGTTGCAATGCTTTATACATTATACTGTATTAGATTACAATATGGATCTAATTGATCCAAATGTGGCTTGGAACAACATTCAGATTAGATATCATTGCTTGCAAAGTATGAAGAGTGAGGTTTTTTTTTAATATACACAATGAGAAATAAAAATAATAAACTACAGCACTTGGTCAAAGCAGGTATAATTTCATGTCTTCTTGGATATGCAGTATCTATACATTTTTGCTTGCCATATTCGCTGTACCTGGCAAATGTTCATCCTCTCAATGAGTTTCAGATCACAGCTCTTGCATAAACAGCTTTCACTGTAATATTGGCTTATGGCCATTTGCTCTTCAGTCCAACAAGCCTCTGAGTCCCTGCTGCTGAGAAGCTATAGAGGTGCTATTACTATCCATAGCTTTACTCTATGGTATTGGGTGAGAAATAGAAACCCAGTTAAAGGTCTGCACCAAATATAACTTCAGGCATTATGGTGTAAATAAATAGTAAAATGAACTAAAACGTTATATTTAATCTCTCATACTGTATGACTGCAACATTTCTGCAAGGTTTTGTTATGTGCAATTACGCCTAACCTAAAACCCTTTTTTTTTTTTTGTTACTCATTTTAAAACACACTTTATGTATAACTTTTGGGAAACCTAACAGTAAAAGTAGAGTGATAGCTAAATGTATTGACACAAACAGAAAATTCAATGTTGTAATGATATTCTTAATTTTCTTTAAAAAATAGCAATCAAGATAGTAAGAATGTTTTTGTTTTTTTTATGCAGTGAAATTGCTATACAACAATCCATATTTAGTTTGAATCCATATTTAGATGGGTGCAGAGAGTATTATAATACATGCCATATGTTGTTTCAATACTTTTGTCCACCACTGTATGTAGAGTAAACGGGTGAACCATAGGTCCTAACCCTCTTGTAGGAGTTTAGAAAGTTAAATATCCTCCTCATTTCCACTTTTAATGAAAGGCCTGTTTAAAAATTCTTCTGGAAACTGACTGATGGTCCTTGTATTTCCCCATTTCTTATTAATCTTTGCATCCCCTTTGTGAAATACACCCTCCATTTGTGACTCTTCTCTTATCGATTATTTTAAGGGCGAAACATAAAATTAAAAAAAAGTTTGATTTAAAGTTAGTGAGTGCAATATTTAAAATAAATCAGTTTTTTCCCTCCAATTAGACAGGACAATCTGACCCTTGTTCTTGCATAAGACTAACATTATTTGTCTTATGTGCTACTTTTTATATATAGCTAAAAACAGAATATATATTTTTACACAGTTTAGGCAGCATGAATTCATTTCTGGTGTGTGTATGTGTGTGGGTGAGAAATATATACAGTAGAGAGAGATTATTCAAAGTTGTCCCTGATCAGCGTAATTTTATCCACGTTGCCATTCCCTTGAGTAGACAAAATACAGTACAGCAGCAGCAGAAAGTTTGCAGGTACATTCAGTGTTTAATTTTCCCTAGTAAGGTGTAAGAAAAAAATGACACATTATAATTAATTTGAAGCTGTATTAAATTTCTTTAAAGGAAGTGTTCAAATTCACATATTAGATCCAGTTATTTGTCTTCTGAAAGTACAGTTTTTAATGAGACATCCATGTCTTTAGAATATCAGATGATTATTATTTTTATTTAAATTATTTAAATTATTTAAATTATTTAACCCTGATTTCTAATTGGCTGTAGTTTAGTCCATCACTCACTCACTCACTCACTCACTAACTAACTAACTAATTATACTGCCTATCCTGTACAGGGTCACGGAAGGCCTGGGCCCTATCCCAGAGGGCTTGGGGTACTAGGCAGTGTACACTCTGGATTGAGTGCCAATCCATCTCAGCCATCATAAACTAAAAGTTTATGAAAAATTACTTATTCTAATGTTAGGGTGTTGAAATATTTTAGGATTCTGGTATATATTATTTACCTTTTTACTTACATCAGTATTGTAATGGATTCCAGAAAAGCATTCAAACTCAAAATGTTTGTAAATAGATTAATGTAATATGCTTTATATACAATACAGTATACTCTATGTATCTATTTATCTATCTATATATTTGTTTATTTGAGTATCTATCTATCTATCTATCTATCTATCTATCTATCTATCTATCTATCTATCTATCTATCTGTTTATTTGTGTATGTATCTTTTATAAAGTCTGCACAATAGTTTTAGTTTGTTAATCCTTACTCATTAATCCAATATTAAGTACACAGCAAAAAACAAACAGAATGAACAAACAGTATTTTTCTATGATGTCTTGATAATGGATTTGAGTAAACTGAAGCATTAACATAAATAATAAAAACAAATCTAATAAATAAGCATACACAATTGTGGTCAAATTAATGTAAACCAGTTTCGGCTTCATTAGTTTTTTATTAATACATTGCAAGCTCTAATACAATGTGAATATTATGAAATTACAAAGGGCCTGGCTCGGGGTCTATTACTGAACTGGCACACATTGCTATTCAGGCCTTCAGACTTTAGTTCTATAAAAAAAAAAATTGCATGTAATTTCTTCATGCCATAAAGGCAATGGTTTGGTTAGATGTCTAGCCATTATTGCAAAAATCCCCTAGTGGACACTTTTAAGTGGTCTTTATTTGTCACATTTGACAAGTTACTGCACAGCGAAATTAGAGCTCAGGGTCAGCCATGATACAGTTTAGTCCCCCTGAAGCAGAGAGGGTTAAGGGCCATGCTCAAGTGCCCGTAGGAGGCAGTTTGGTGGAGCTGGGGCTTGAACTGCCAACCTTGTGTTCAGTAACCCAGAGCTGTAACCCACTGAGCTACCCCTGCAAGTACAGTATTCAAGGAAAACCTGTTCACTTGTATGCTCTGAACAGGGCAGCCTGAAAATTGACTTGTAACTCGTCTTTGAATATCTGAGTTTGGTCTTGCCAGTTTCCATCCATCCAGCAGAGAGGGGGATATCTTCCCTGTTCTGCACACATGAGCTCACAGATGCCTGTTACTGGCTTTTGTCACTGTATTTGACAGTGATGCCATCCCTCCCAACCCTAGATCACAGCAAATTTATGCTCTCTGGACTTGGATGGTTACAGCATTTTCTGAATTAGAGCACATAATCTTCCAATAATAGGGTGAACGTCTTTTGTTGCCGCCCGGGGAAATATTAACATAACAGCACTGAAGTGCTTTAGTGTGCATATTGACCAGCCTTATAATGGGATAGTAAAAAATATTATCCTGTTACTTCATTATTTTCACAAGCATATGGTCTGAGGTTAGTATGCTGGTGCTGGGATACATGCTGCTAAAATATGAATTATAATCCATGAAAAAATTTACAGGTAATGAAAAACCAAGAGACCATGAACCGGGTCAAAGCAAAGACCTGTTCTTAATTTTGCACTGAAGTAATCAGTGTTGAAGGATTGCACTGGTTAATTATTAAGCTCATAGTCATTATTGTAATTATACTGTCGCCTATGATAACTAGTTCAGATGAGGATTATGTACCGAAAATGGGTGGGACAAGGCAGCGAATATAAATGAAGAAACAGTTCTTAAAAACAAGTGCTTCATAAGTCATTGTCAGAGCTAAACTACATAAACACAAGAGCGCAACCTCTTTGGTTCTCATTAAGCAGGTGTGACCTGTTCAGACACTTATTTCCACAAAAACACCTGTTTCTGTTTTAACAGAACAGACTGCATTTGGAAAATACACTCCAACTGAGTGAGAGCTGTAAGAGATATGAGAGAATGGATTATGGTTTAGAGAACGCAGGGGTTGAGTGCAAGGCTGCAGCACCAAGCGACTGTGTGCGCGCTGCTATAGACATATAGAGGACTCAAGCTTAAACGCAGAAGAGGAGAGGACAGGGGGGCATTGAGCTGAAGGTGACCGCATGGTAAACAGTACCGAAGAGCTCAGGTGCTGTGTTCTAATCCTCCATTACAGCATTCATCTTCCTACACTGCTTTATACACACACACACACACACACACCAGGGGCTCTGCCTGTTAGTGGGGCGTAGAGGACAAATGTTTCCCTGTAAATTCATCTAGACATTTCGAATGGAGCTTGTGTTATATGGTAGGATTTCATGCGATGGTCCACCTGCTGTTGATGTCTTGATTTTTGCTCTGAGCTTAGAGACTCCTACAAATAATAAGAACATGTTGGAAGGAATGTACAGAAGAAAAAAAAAAGATTAGTAAAAACTGGATTCATTAAGCAAGCATTTATATTGAAATTGTAAAAATAAATCATTTGGGTTATATATATATATATATTTTAAGCTGATATATGTTGCCGCGACCCTGAATACAGGATAAAGCGGTATAGAAGATGAGTGAGATAGTGAGTGATATACGTTGCTGAGTTGCTTATCTTGTGTGTGTGTGTGTGTGTGTGTGTGTGTGTTTTTCAAGTATATTTTGCAACTTAAATATGAATCTGAACACTGAATTGAGTAACATGACTCCACGTTTTTATTTTCAAGGAGGTTAATTTAGAACAGATCACTCTCACATCATCGTCTATAACACTTTATTCTGTATACAGGGTCGTGGGGGGCTTGGAGCCTATCCTAGGAGACTTAGAGCACAAGGTGTGCCAATCAGGGTGCCAATCCATAACCGGGCACACACTACGGGGAACTTGGGAATGTCAAATAGCCTAATCTGCATGTCTTTGGACTGTGAGGGGAAACCAGAGTACCCGGAGAAACCCACCAAGCACAGGAAGAACATGCAAACTCAATGCACACAGACCCTGAGGCGGAAATGAAAGCTGGAACTTGGAGAAATGGAATGGAACTTGGAGATTCAAGGCGACATTGCTAACCACTAAGCCATCGTACCGTGCTATTTTGAACAGATAAATACAGACATCGATGTGTTGATCATTTTAAAAAATGGTGCCAAAGGTGAAGAAACATATTTAAATATTTTTATTTGATCAAAATTATATCGTTTGTTTATTTGCTTTTTTCTGCCTATATTATACTTTAAAATGAATTGTTAAGCATAGGTCATCTGCAATAATCAGTTAAATTTAGGTGAATATACAAAGATCACACTAGGTAAGTAATAAGCTAGTTTAATAAATAAATACATAAAAAATTACTATAGGCTATGAATAAATGTGTGTAAAATATACAGTAAATATACACTGATCAGCTATAACATTATGACCGCCCGCTAATATTATATAATACCCTTTTGCAGCCCTGACCTGTTTTCGCAGGCATGGACTCGACTAGACCTCTGAAGCTGTGCTGTGGTTTCTGGCAACAAGCCGTCAGTGGTAGATCCTTATCCTTTAAGTTATGAGGTGGGACCGCCATGGATCAAACTTGTTTTTCCAGCACATCCAACAGATGCTTAATTGGATTGAGATTTGTTGTGTTCCTCACTTCATTTTTGAACAATTTCTGCAGTGTGTCGGCACACATTATCCTGCAGAAAGAGGTCACTGCCGTCAGGGAGCTCGTTTCCTTGAGTACTTGTTCAGCATCAGTGTTTAGGTTGGGGGTACGTGTCAAAGAAACATCCATATGAATGGCAGAACTCAAGGTTTCCCAGAACAGCAGAACGTTGGCCAAAGGATTACACTGCCTCTGCCAGCTCGGCTTCTTCACATAGCGCATTCTAATGCCATGTCTTCACCAGGGAAAGCAATGCACACACATCCAGCCATTAAAATGATGTGAAATCACACCAGGCCACATCCTTACATTGCTCCATGGTCCAGTTCTAATGCGCACATGCCCATTGTAGGTGTTTTTGTTGGTGGACATGGGTCAGCATGGGTCAGCGACCTTTCTATCGCGAACCAGTATTAACTTTTTCAGCAATTTGAGCTAAAGTAGCTCTAACTACATGGGCCATCCTTCGCTCCACAAGTGCATAAATGAGTCTTGGCCACCCATGATCCTGTCGCCAATTTACTGATTTTTTTCTTGCATCACTTTTGGTATAACCTGACCACTGCAGACCAAGAACATCCCATAAGAGATGCAGTTTCAGAGTTGCTCTGATCCAGTAATCTACCCATTACAATGTGGCCCTTATCAGATTCGCTCAAATTCTGCTTTCTGTTTGTGCCACTTTCTCCCCGAATTAAATAAATCAATAAATAAATGAGAAGATACCCTCTGCTGTGTCTGGTGGGGCGTGGCACAGCAGTATCTCATTTATATAGATGCTGAAATGGCGCATGATGTGCAGGATGTTTGAAATAATGTGTTATCTGAGGAATATTTCAGCTGGAGCATTACAGATTACACATTACACATACCCACTTTTCTTAAGTGTGTGGAGTTTGCAGTTTTCCTTAATGCAAATATGATCTTTCTGCAACACAGATGTAGATTTCTGTGGAGTGAAGTATGATTCTTCTGGGTTTTTTCAATCATATGCATGAAAGTAAGCATCCTGAAGTGAAAGCAGGTGTTCTTGCTTCCGTACAGCTGTATACACACAAGGGGAAAGCTGCGAGGTGCGCACACGTGTAGGGGATGATGAAAGCTCCTTTACACACCATCAATCAGCGAGAGTGTGAGCAGCAGGGATTGTATGATAATTACAGTCTTTAATATGTCTGTATTTTATTCTATTTAAAATCTAGCAAACCAGAAATAACTTACTAATGTAAGAAATATCTCATTTTCACTCAATATAATAGAAGGGCTGGGTATGACAAATTCAATGTTACATTTAAAGGATTTTACATGGAGCACCAGACATGTGCAGGTGTGTGAAACAGTCTGTCTACTACATTTCACACACTGTTTCACCCTTGTACGCTCATGCCAAGCCTCTCTTTTATGCCATTTCATATACAGTCTCTGTAATGTAATGTGATTGCACAGCTTTGTTCTGATGGACGAAAACAGCTTCAAGTATTTTCACGACCATTAAGGACACTTTTCCCTACTTTTATTGCTATTATGGTAGGCATTTTATTAGCAACCATAATAGCTAGAATTTATTGAGGTGGCATAATGCAGTGCCACTATCTGTATCTCTTTAGTGTCCCTAATATTAAATTTTGTCCAGTTTTATTTATATGTATAACACTATAACAGTGGAGAGTAACAAAGCAAGTTTATAGAAAAATATACACTTATAAACATTTATAATTTTAACCTTAATGAGCAAAAAAAAAAAAAAAACCTTGCTGAGACAACATGAGGAGGAAAGTCTGAGAAGAAGCAGAAATTAAAATAGAATGAAATCCGCATGATTTCAAAGCACTGTCCTTCTGTAACAGTAGACTTTAGGGTCAAAAATTGTCATAATTGTTCTATTGCAGCAACTTAGTATGACACCAGATACATTTTAGAATTTGTTTGAAGTCTACTGTATGTACTGTAAGTGATCAATGATGAAAACCTGAGTGCAAAACTGTTCTTAGCAATTCCAGTCCATAGTTAAGTGTCACGTATACATTACTGCACAGTGAGATTATTTATTTGCATATCCCGGCTTTGGACCAGGGTCAGAGCACAGGGCCAGCCATGATACAGCACCCCTGTAGTGGACAGGGTTAAGGCCCCAACCGCTAAGGCCGCTTACTCTTCTTAGGTACCACTGCCCTATGCTCGGCTATTCTAGGAAGAATATCAACAGTGAACTTTATGGTTTCAATACTGTATGCTATCATCCACAGAAATCTGTGGTGTCCGTGTGGGGCTATCATAATTAGCAACAGAAGTTTTCAAGGTGACAAAAACTCCACCCAGAAGTAGAGTATCAGGATATCATGCAGATCCAGAGACCAGGAGTCAGGGTGGCTGGCAACCAAAGAGAGAGAGAGAGATTGTGTCTATTGAGGAAAGTGAGATGTGGAAGGGAAAGAGCGTGCACCGATTATTATGAATGCTCTTGTCTTGTAATGCTTTAAGATGATGTACAGTACTGTGCAAAAGTCTTGAGCCACCCATCATTTCTTCATCTTTCAAGAGACATACTTTTAAATGTAGTCATATTTGTCATAGTCTCACAGTCAATTTTTCAAACACATTGCCAATTCAGTCCAAGCATATCTCGAAACAAAAAACACGACAGAACACTATCAGTCATGGACCGGCCTCCCAATGTCCAGATGTCAACACTATTGAAGCAGTGTGAGATCATCTTGAGAGAGCACAGAATTAAAGGCAGCCAACATTAAAAGGAGAGCTTTGTAAGGTCCTTCACGAAGCCTGGAAAACTATTCCTGAAGACTATTTAAAGAAATTACAATAAGGTTTACCTAGGACTTATTAAGCTTACTAAAGCGTATTAGAATTATACATTATTATTATTATTATTATTAAACTATACTTTGTTATATACTGTATTTTTCAAAAGTTTGCATGTTTCAAAATATTACTGTACCTATTCTCTTTTTTTTTTATTGCAAAAAAAAAAAAAATAAGGGCTGGTTTTAGATTTTTGCAAATTCTGTAAATTGTATGAAAATGTGACTTGTAAAAATTACAGCAATATCTGTATTTAGATTTAAACCCCAGTTTAAAACAGTTGAAAACATCCCTATAATTTTTTAGACTTGTTATTCCAACATAATCACTCATTTAGTAAAGTGAGTAAATGGATGTTATTTAATTTTGTGAAAAAAGATGTAATGTAATTAGCATCTGCCCATAACTGTTTTGATTCACACTGTTACTGTAAGTCCAACCCCAAGACCTGGGAAGCAACTTGGCCATAAAGCTGGTGGAAAAACATTAGCACTGAGCACAACTTGTTCTAATTGATTGGATCAGTCCTCACTGTTGTTTTCAGTACCGCATCCTATTGGCACCTGTGCCTATGGTCAGCTGAAACCAACTTCGGTTTATCAGAGTGTACCATCTGCCCCAGATAAAATACATACATTCAGAGATGCGTGAGCAAATTATAGTGCATAGAATGATCTAGAAATGAGATTGTTTCCGATAGATATAGAACGTTGTTAAAGGTGTTAGACGTTGAAATTAATATCTGAGTAGAAAAGAAAGTACTACTGTATGGTCCTAGGTTTATTTTTGCCGACAATGTTCCTTCATATTAAATTAAATAAAATAAAATTGAATTGAATTGAATTAAAATTAAGTGGAATGTACAGTCATGTTTAAAAGTTAGTGCCCCCTCTTTAATTTTAATGTATTTTTTATGTAAAAAAAAAAAACATTTAAAAATCTTCTGATTGTAACAATCAGATGATTTTTTTTGTTTACAACAAAAAAAATTATTAAAAGACTAACTTTTTCACATTTACATTTATTTAAAAATGTCAGCAGCAACCTCGTCTCCCCTCTTGTCTGTTTCAACCACTCAACATTCAGCATCGCCAGTAAACTAATCACAGGCCTGATCATCTGTTATCATATGCACCTGTTTCTCACTGGTTCATGCCTCAAGTTAGATGGTATTTTATGGTTGAATGATTCGTAGGTCTCTATATGGCTTAACAAACAAAAGCTTTCTCCTGGACCTGGTCACGTACAGAACTATTCCTCACAATTGCATTAAAAACAAAAGTCTGGGTCTTTGAAAACAAACTATGGAGAAAGACATTTGCAGAGAACTGTCAGAAATGTGTTAAGTTCTCATTCATAATATAAAGTACACAAGGTGCAGGAGATGTAATAAAAAATATAGTAAATCAAACAATGAAAAACAGACTCCCGAAATGAATAAATCATGTCTACTGTCTTTTACTGTTGATATAAAATTTTGGCATAAATGCCATAAATATGTGGGACAATCCAAGCATTTTTAAAGTAGCCCAAGCATCTGTTTCCCTGACCAAACGCTCCCAATCCAGCACGTTATGGTGCCTCTGGTACCAAAATGTGAGTATTACTCAATTAAAATACTAATGAACTAATAAAAGATTCACTTCTGCTTCATATTTACACACAGCATGCTATTTCAATTCAGCATCACTTCAATTATATGTGTATAGCGCTTTTATTAAAAGAAAATTAAAAGAATTAAAAGAAAATTATTCAATTCAATTCAATTTTATTTGTATAGCGCTTTTAACAATTGTCATTGTCACAAACCAGCTTTACACAATCAAATGAATTATTTAAGTTTGTATGAAATGTGAATGTGTATGAATCAAATGGTCAGATAGTCCCTGGTGAGCAAGCCGAGGGCGACAGTGGCAAGGAAAAACT
>JAQQZT010000033.1:10607317-10617419 GCA_030068275.1 Clarias platycephalus | reverse complement strand
GTGTGTGTGTGTGTGTGTGTGTGTGTGTGTGTGTGTGTGTGTGTGTGTGTGTGTGTGTGTGTGTGTGTGCAAAAGTCATCCTATACAGTAGCTCCCTCCCTCCTCCTCTTTCTTCAGCTTCACACAAATACACACGCTCAAATTCAAAACACACACTAACGAAAACACTGCTCTGTCGGGATTCTTTTCAAAAGTAAAGTGCAGGCGCAAGTGCACTACGGGTGCGCCCCCACCCTAACATAATCATTATCTAAACAGAATCTCCCGCTCTGCTACAACCATTTTTTTTTCACAGAGGCAGTTGTTGTAGTACAGTTACAGTCACTACACTTGGACATAAAATGAACTGAGTGTTCAGAAGACTGAATACGGGAGACGGTTACCCACAATCCGAGAGAAGAGCCATTGGCTCAATTGTGATCACATGATACTAGGCAGACAAAGCACATGCGTAATACTCATATATCAAGCCCTCGCTTGTTTCTTAAGTAAAAATTTATATTAAAATTTGCTCGTCTAGCAAAATGCTCGCAAATCAAGGTTCCACTGCATAGAGAAAAGGCAACATTTTACCATCTTAAATGCAAACAAAAAAATCGATTCTGGAGTCAATGTGGCAATACACGAATTGATACGAATGAATTACGATACAAATCTGGATACATTTTTTGTACATTACTGTATGTCTTGGTCAATATAACTTTTCCTGCTAGGCACACAGACTAAGTAATTGGGGCCAAATTCCACAACCCTTGTTCTATGCAAAAAATACTTTCCAAAGTTCAGCTAAGATTCATATGAAGCTTCTGCAGTCGCACTGAGCTAACTCGAGTTGGTATCTTTTAAAGTTACAATATATCTAGTACAAATTTTAACCATTTTTTGCTGTTAGCCCTGTGGCTAGTTCCAGTTAGCCATACACAACCATGTTGAAAAAAACATGCAACGTTGCGTATTTAGGAAATATTTATCGATTAAAATCATTGGGTGTTTTTCATGATGGATTATTGAAATATACAGGAAATCAACTGATCATTGATAAATTCATTAGTTTGATACATCAACTGTATTTCAGTGCTTACAAAGTGTTTTACAAAGTGTTTTTGTTGCAGTTGTTTGATAGAGTGAAGTACCAAGGCTGATTTCCTAACATGAGAAGAAAACTATGTAAAAATATTTTAAATAACTTCATATTGGATTCATATTGGATTTTTTTGTTGTTGCAATATTTATCTTTGCAATATTTATCTTTTATAAATACACAGTGAGAATTCACCGTAGGCCGTTGCAATTCTTGGGCCTGAATGAAAGCTGTATTTTTAGTCTCTAACATGGACAATGAGAGGAAAATCACCAAAAGCCTAATTGAACTACTATTCGTGGTTCATCTGAAGAACCAGGCTAAAAGGGATGATAGTCATGGATGGGCATGTTGCGTTTCCACAGCAAATGTTCTCACTCATCCCTTCATCACATTTACCCTCCTTTCAGTCTCTACCCAGCTATTGTGCTCTTCTAATTTAGCCTCATGGCTAAGCTCCATAACAACAAAGCATTCAATTAAAGATAAGCTCTCACTTTGCTGCTGCACCTCTATCTTTCTCTCACTAGTTCTCCCTTTTACTTTCATCACTTCCCCAATCTCTACTCCTCTTTACTCTAATCTGTGCAGTACATTTCTGTTTCTCTCTACCACTGCGACTGTCACTACACCTTCTTTCTCCGTACTCTCTTATCCCTCTCTCGGCAGATGCCGTGGTGCATGGTAGGCACAGTTTAGAGGTCAAGTAATCCTCTCTGTCCCCAGGGATTGAAGGCAAGAAGGACACTAAGAAGGGTCTCTGAGATTAGGTGAAGTGGAAGAAGGATCCATTTTTATCCTGCATAATGAGTGCCAAAAAATTGCGCTTACACTTTCTGTTTAAGGGGCTTACAAGACATATACAGTAACTTGGATGTTCTAGATGGGGGGGGAAAAAACGTTGTGCTCTTGCATTAACACTAACACGAGATTGGAGGGCAAGAGTCAGTTTGCTGCTTTCATGTCTTTAAGTGTATACAGTAGCTCAAGGCCACAAGGGGACTAATGTGCAAGGTCAGGAACAAAACACTCAAGATCTTATTTCCAAGAAATGACTGCGGCTTTGGACAGAGGTGTCACTATGGGTCAGCCATAGAGCCATCCTGTCTCCAGAAAGAAGCATGATCTGTAAGCACGAATCAAACTGGAGAGCCCGGTTTCTAACCCAGGAACTATGCTGACTCTTTTCCCTTTTGTGCCTTCCATTTCTTTCTTACAGACTAATATCCATGAGGAAATGTAAAAAAAAAAAAAAGAGAGAGAGAGCGGTGAAATGAACCCAAGACCTTCCCTCACACCTGCCCATACCTTCTTTCGCCTGTGTTTCATCTCTACATCACACTTTTTACTCCATTCATCACCACCAGTCACGGTGTCATCATATTGCGTCAGTCTGTGTGTCAACAGTAGGCCCCCAGCACTGGAGAGGGTAGCTATCCAACTGCCTGCATGACTCCAGGGCGCCATTCTGTGTCTGCATGTGTATATATTTGTGGATGAATTGTGTTGTGCAGAGTCCTGTGTGTCTATAATCCAAAGCTCTGTGTTCAGATAGAGTGGAACATTCAACAACAGAGATGATGGGTTTAGTAGTTTAGTTTATATTTCATATGATTGAGACAAATCAGTCAAGACTTTGTGGCCAATGAACTGATGGACTTATTTCAGGATGGTGGATATTTTATAGATTTATCTACAGTATAATTCGTCTCGTATTTTTATCCATAAAATATATGTAGTTAGATTGTTAATTTACCCGTCAGATTATCTGATTCAAGCTGAATTTCTTATTTTTGCTTGTAAGCATTTTCCCCGCTGAAGAAAAAGTGCCTGATTTAGCTCACCATGTAATTATCATCATTGGCTATAAGCAGGGGAGACCAAGCAGGCTGCAGTTGGAATTGATTATAGCAGCCATAAAACGTTATTGGCTTGGGTTAATTTTATAGCACTATCTAAGTCGAAAACAGCTGTTGATATATTTTAAAGAGTGTATATTTTAAGGAGTATATTTTTAAAAAGTGTTTAACTGATTAACCTTTTAAAATTAGCTGTCATATAAAATGAAAATGTATATTACCCAAAGAAAATCACAGTTGATGTAATTATTACTGTTCACCCATTAAAGTCTTTGCGGATGGTGCAAAAAAAAATTTGGGGGGGGGATAGCAAACAAAATAAAAATTAAACTTTTAATAATTGCCTGTAAATAGCCATAAGAAGTGCTGGAAAAGCACAGAGTGTACAGTAAGCTCGGCTGCGATCACTTGGCTGCTGCTTAATTAGAAGATCAGGTCGATCTGGTCCAAGCTCTTTAACTGTTTTTCTTTCTTCGCCCGATCGCCTTGCGAAGGGGTATTATAGGGGTATATATATATATATATATATATTATAGGGGTATTTTCTCTAATATTTAGCTGGCTTCCACATCAATCACTATTCAATACATTAACCAACAATCTGCTGACCGTTAATAAGACTCGTTGAGAATGGTCCAATGACATGAGCCCACATATTTAAAAACAATATTGATTCGCTAAGAACAAAAGTGGGAGGGTTCGGGGCGCACAGTGCTGCTCCATAAGGATGATTGAAAAAATCCAATTAGATCTCAGCCTCAAGTCACATGCTTTTCAAAAATTTACGTGCCTACATACTGTAGACACTCGTTTGTCCGGTGCCCCGCATACACGAACACAAATGAACGTAATACAGTTTAGATTTTTTTTTGTGTGTGAATAAATTATATTACAAAATACAGCGGAACATTGGGACTAAATCACTTTATTTTATTATTAAAATAAATAATTATTATGTTAAATACTAATTACATGTTAAAGAAGCATTCTTCTCCTAACTTTAGGGGGGCGGCGCCCCAGCGCCCTTTATTTACTGGCTGCCACTGCTCGACTTACTGTGTATTCCACACTTTCAAAATCCCAAGCCTTTCCTTCTAATTTCAAGATTAAAAGAACTAATCCCAGAGGAAAATTGCTTGGTTTCACCTTAGTTCACCTTGAACAGTATGCTTAATGATTAATAACTAGGAACTTAATATTCCATTAATAATCAGAATAACAGCTCAATCGGAATGAAATGGCTTCATGTAAACCTCAGTCAGAACAGTCTGACCCGATCCAGCCCGATTGGATGAGAGGTGTGGTGTGTAAAACTTTGATAATCTGTTCAATAGGTAAATATTACCCATGTAAATTCTTGATCTGATTGTTTCTCTCTTGCTGAAATAAATGTATTCTTTCTGTGCATGCTTGCCCCATGTAAGGGTTACGTTAGTTGACACGTTTCTGGGAGGTAAATTTTTGGTCTCAAAAGAGCAGCTCTTTCCCACCTGCCTTTACCTTGGACCTTTATCCACTACTGTAGGTCGCTGTCTGAGGAAGGAACACTTTTCACACCTGTTTTAAACACCTAACCAATCATAGATGTGACTAAATTCTTGTATTCAATCATAAGGTAGAAGGTTTGATGTCTTGAAAAATATGGAAAGCTTAACTTAACCTCAAAATTGGAGGACTTCTTATGTTATTTTTCCAGAACCACTTTGTGCATGTTAAAGTTATATTCTGATCAAATACTTTGAGCATGTAAATGCACAGATCAGTGTCCATGTAAACAGTTAAGCTGGAATCTCTAATCAGAATGGTTTCAGACAGATTGAAGGAATAATGTTAATGTAAGCACAATATACTCTAAGAAAACTTAATGAACTCAGCACTCCTGAGTTTATTAGATTAATAGTAAGCTCGTGTTTGGGTATAATATACACTCATGGGCAAAAGAAACATTGCACTAATTTTAAAAATTCTGCAAAATTTGGACTGTTATGATAACACATAATCTAATTCATCATTTTGTTTGCCGTATTGCATTAAGACATGGTAAAATTACCATCATGCTAGTAGAGCGTTACTTTATTGAGAACATAATTTACATCTTCATAAGGAGAGCTGTGCACGTGCACAAAAATTGTGCTTTTTGTAATTGTGTCCGGCCAACATGTCTTGATGTCCAAAGTAACAGAAACATTCTGATTATGCATCTTATCTTTAAACTATCATGCCCTACAGTATTTAGACAATGCTAGAAGAGAGAGTGCCATTGGAATGCTTCAAATTGGTGCAACACAAGCTTGAATAAAGATAAATAGAGCAACATATCAATCACCTGTACTCTTTTATATAGGTGTGAAACGAGGGGTGTGCTCTCAGATCAACCACTTTCCAGAAGACGCCGACTTCGACCACGATGGAGCAGAGTACGTCCTAAGTAAGAGACATTCCTTACTTTCTGTGAGCGCTGGTGAAGGGTGCAGAGTGGGATTATGTAAAAGAGCTGTAACACAGGATATGTTGTCAAATCTAGTTCTGTAGAAATCACACTAAGTGTATGTAGTTTTTGTGAATTGTTGGATAAGTCTGATAAATGACTTCAGGGAAGCTCCGTCGCCGGTGATTACAGCGGATGCACATGCAAGCGCTCATACAGTATATGCGTGTGTGCGCATGCATCCTGGCTGGCATTCGTTTGATATTCATGTCATGTGCTTTAGCTGTGCCTGCAAAACTAATCCTCGGATGGGATTTTGGACTCTGGAGAAAAAACAGCTTCTCTCCTGAGGATTTCTCAGCAGAAAAAAAAAAAAAAAAAAGTTGAAACCACATTGAGGAGACATGATTAAATTACACAGATGTCACAGGATAATTAACACTTTTTTAAATTCAGTTTGTGATTTGTTTGAATTGAACTCGACATTCCTTGCAACTTTGTGATTTTTAAGGTTCTCTCACAATAGAAAAAGTTTCAATTTTTAATACCTAACCCCAAACTCTTTGCCCCATCGCATCCCTATCCCTTCTTCATCCTTGACTCGCTCTCTCTCTGTAGGAGTGGTTCGGGCTTCAAATATCTTCCCTATTCTCAGTGCAATCTTGTTGCTGATGGGAGGAGTGTGCATTGCCGCCAGTCGCTTCTACAAGAGCAAGAGGAACATCATACTTGGAGCTGGCATTCTGTTTGTAGCTGCAGGTTTGGAAATCTTCTCACTGTGTTCAGTCTATTTGACATCTAGATACACCGAGGTGACAATATATGAGACACATTTAACTAGGATGTACGCTCTTTGGCTGCTTTTATACGACTAACCTAGTAGCGACTGTACATCATCTAAATGAGATATAATCAGTAGTGATGGGTCGTTCATGAATTATTCGTTCTTTTTGAACGAGTCTTTAACATGACTCAGAAGAACGAGTTGTCTTGGCGACTGATTCATAAATTTTCTCCTGGATGCGCATGCGTAAAGCATTGCAAAACTTCCGTAGGTTATGTACAGGAAACAGAAAGTAGTAGTTACCTTTGAGTCTTTAGTCTGAATCGTTCGTTCTTTTGTCTCGTGACTCCCATAGACACTATGCAGTGCAGTACACAGGAAACAGAATTGAATGTTCTTCTCAATGAGTCTTCAAGTCCCAAGTCGTTCATTCTTTTGTCACGTGACTCCTAAAGACGCTACGCAGTTCAATAGATTCAAAAGAACGAACGACTCAGACTAGAAGATATGATGGTGAGCTACTCATTCTGTTTATTATAATATATCTTTAGCTGCATTGTAATATTTTCATTACTGGAACTATAGCCAAAATTTGTGTATGTAGACGTGTTGGGGGTCTGTTTACCGAAAATGTAACATTTTATTTTATTTCTGATCAAAAGATCGAAATTAACTAAATGACTCAAAAAAAGATTAGTTCATTTGAATGAACGAGATTCAAAGAACCGAGTCACTAAAATGATTCAAACTTCCCATCACTAATTATCAGAATCGCTCCCATTTCGTTGATGTATGTATACGAGTTGAACCACGGATAATGAATTTATTTTCAAGGTGAAGTCTTTACCTCAACTAGTCGACTTCATTAGTGCATCGAAGCAGTAATTAGGTTGTGCTTTATATAAGAAGGAATTAGCTTAATTAGCTTTGGAAAAAAAACTCCCATTCCTAATGAATAAAAAATATTAAGGAGAAAAAACTAATTGGAGGGCTCAGAACATTGACCCTTCAATGGAGGACAACATTTATACGGGTTCCCTAGTTCAGTGAAGTGTGTGTGAGTAAGAGTGAAATGGAAATGCTCCCCACAGCATAATAGACACCTATTTTATCTTAACTTATACTTAACTATAACCTTTTTGAATTTGCATGAATTACTGCAGCTTTGGACAGTGACAGAAGCTCCTGTGATAGTTTAACCCTTAATCAGGCAAAGTCCCACATTTGGTAAAATGCCAGTAACATTACCATGAGAAAAAAACATATATTTAAAGAAAATAAATATTTTTTGCACATTTTTATGTTTAAATAAATGCACCTTTAAGTTTATCTTTCTGCTTCTCTTTTTATTATTATTATTATTATTACAATATTTTTATATACAGATTGTCCACTACTTACGAACGAGTTCCGTTTCACTAGCACATTTGTAAGTCGGATTTGTTTGTAAGTCGGACACCGTCTTATACTAATCCGTATACCAATTGACTAAATCGGTCCCCTTTCTCAACACTGCCATCATGTGACCAAAAACCGTAATCGTGCCTAAGGAAATTAATCTTGAAATTCCACATCCAGTGAAATTACTGTATGTCTCTGCGCCTTTAAATCACGAAGAGAATCCCAGACGCGAAAATAAATGGAAACTCCCAAGATTCGTTCCACAACCCAATAATATTCATATAAAAATTATTAATATAAAATAAACATAATTAAATAAAATGAAAAGAATCACCCCCGACAGGAGAGCAGGAGGAGCACCTCCACAAGCACACAAATACAGTATACCAGACCTACCAGACATTTTATACATTCACTTACACACTGAAAATTTTAATATATATACTGTATATATAATTGTAAATATTGGTATCTGGTGTACTGCAGTGTCTATTTTTGTACAATACACGTGAACTACTTCTGCATTTTTTTCGCATCTACGAATGTTAGATGAGAACCACGGTCAGTTCGTATCTGCGGAAGTTCGTAACTCGAATGTTCGTAAATCGGGGACTACCTGTATCCACTTTTTGGAAACCATATGTGGAAACTTTATTGACCCCGATTTGCAACAAAAAAAATGTACAGCAATGAAACTAAATTGAAGTAATTTTTTAAGGAAAAAAGTATTTTTTGAAATGTTTTTCCAGGCATTTCACTGAATGCCCTATAAAAGTTTTACACTGTAGAGTGTTTTTCCTGTGTAGATACTTGATTGTTATATTGTACAGGATACAGGAGTTTATTTGTAATTGTTTTTTTTCAACCCATCTGAAATGCTCTAAAAACCCTGTGTTGACCTCTAGGTTTGAGCAACATCATTGGCGTGATTGTGTACATCTCAGCGGCGCTAGGTGACATCTCTCCAAAAAAGGATGAGGATAAAAAATGGCAATACTCATACGGATGGTCCTTCTATTTTGGTGGCTTGTCGTTCATCCTGGCTGAGATGGTGGGAGTTCTGGCCGTAAACATCTATATTGAGAAGAACAAGGAGCTTCGGTGCCGCTCGCGAACCGATATCTTCAAGAGCACAACGCACGCTGTGCTGCGCCTGCCTAGTTACCGTTTCCGCCGTCGCTCTTCAAGGTCCAGCTCTCGCTCTACCGAGCCGTCCAGAGGCTCACGAGACCCGTCACCCGCTGCTGCTGGCCCACCAGGGAGCAAAAGCTTTGGCTTGCCACCCTCAGCACTGCTCTCACAGGGGCCTGTTTCTGTTTCCACCCTGCCTAATCCACACTCTCACTCCCGCTCACACTCAGCCCTACCCGGAGGTGATATCTCGCTCTACACCCTGTCACGAGACCCCAAACTGAGTGCACTGGGGGCTTTGGGTGCACCTCCGCTGTATGGCACCGTGGATCGTGCCACACTCTACCAGCTGCACAACTGCTTTCCCAAAGAGAGCGGCGGGGGAGGAGGAGCAACCATGATGATGAGCGGCACACTACCCTCTCTCAAGTCCCACAATCCAGCAGGAGTGCAGAACACATCAAGCGGAAATTCGGCACCCTCGTCCCAACCACCGCCATTCTCATCGTCCACAGTGGAGAGGGAGAGAGGGATGGGCACACTCGACAGGCTGGCCAAGCCGGAGAGCAATTCCAACACGCTAAACAGGAAAACCACACCGGTGTAGGGAGAGACCAGGACAGAAGAGAGTGTGAATCCTGTATAGCGGAAGCTGAATGAAGGTTGTGGTCAAGTTTAAAAAAGGAAAAAGGCGGAGAAATTCTGAATTCCTTCTGTCTCTCCCTGTCTGAAATGATATTCTGTTTCACTTTCTGGAAAATGAGTTTCAGACAAAAAAAATATATAACCAGTGACAATTCATAATAACAACTACAACATTCATTTAGTTTTTTATTTAAAAAAAATATTATGTGAACTATCATCATTGGATACTGTACTGTGAAGTTTACCCTTTTTATTTTTTCATAGAAATTAAAGCAAATGGTTGTCAAAGTGCATTCCTAGAGGGTTTGTTGTCGTTGTTATTATGAGAAAACAAAATCAGTGGCTAGCTTTTTATGTTGGAAATCATTTTCAAGACATCAACTGTGATTCTGATACAGTGGATACTGCAGAAGCATGAGTGTCTATAATATGTGTGAGGAAAAATATTATTATTATTATTATTATTATGCCTAGCATAAAAAACAACTTTGTAGGAAGCATCTAATTTATTTTTAGAATCAATTTCTTTTTCTAATCTTTGATAACATACTTGTTTATTCTGAATATTGTCTTCCAGTTCTATCAACACAAGAAAATAGAATTTGATGGACTGAAAACTGCTGACCGAGTGGTGGAATTTATTTATTTTTTGTCCATCCTATCATTATTTTTTTTATGATCATCATTAGTAGCTGTGAAAGTAGCAGTAATCTTTATTTTGGGGCATTACCAGATTACAGAGATCCCTCATTAGGACAAAGAGGGAGAAATAT
>JAQQZT010000033.1:10565881-10597607 GCA_030068275.1 Clarias platycephalus | reverse complement strand
TGTAACTGGCATCACACATTACATTATTTATTTATTTTTTTTGTTGAGTAAAGAAAGCCTGAATATAATGGAAGAACTTGATGCAGGACATTAAGTCTATGTGTTTGTGTCTCTGTGTGTGTGTGAGAGAGAGAGAGAGAGAGAGAGAGAGAGAGAGAGAGAGAGAGAGAGAGAGAGACCACTGACCTCCAGGCAGCTCTGCAGGGCCACAGCTCTCTCTCTCCGGGTCAATGTCAGACACCCAGAGTGTACGAGTGCAGGCTTTCCACAGGCCGTAGTGCACCAACTGACATGACTCGTTGTTTTGGAAATGTTTGGGCTGTGCCAGTTCCACCCAGAACTCTGTGCCCATGCCCAGCACAGTCAGAGTCACACCAACAATGGCAACAAAAAATGCCAACTTGATTTTGCCCTCTTGGCTCTCACTCATGCGTGAGGACCTAGGTCTGTTTTTACTGCGTCCACCCCCTCCCCCAGCACTGGCCCCAGCCCCAGCTCCCACATGCCCACCCACTCGGGCATCTTCTTCCTGCTGCATGAAAAAGTTAGACCACATTGTACCTGCAGTATTTAACAATGTTGGGTATAACAAAGCTGGCGTAAAATGGGAGATAAAAAAGGATGAAACAAATCCCTTGCAGTTAAAAACACAGGGATAAAACAGTTAAAATATAAAAAGATATATAAATAATCAATAACTTAAGTGAATAAGTTAGGTATTTATATGAAGTTAGCTATCTTCTTGATGAAAAATTAGGGAAAATAATAAAATAAAATAAAATGATGGATGGAAATGTAGAAAAAGCAAAAATGAAGAAGTAAAGTGGTGTCGTAAAGTCAGAGGACAAAAAAGTAGACTAACTATAGGAGGATTAAGACAGGAGGAAATGCAGGATAGAGATCTTCTTGTAGATTGTCAGTAGTCACCAGATGATGAACATTCCTTTTCGATGAGTCTGAAAAGAAACAGAAAATAACACACTGATTATTTTAGATCTTTGGGAAAATGAATTATAAAGTGTAACACACTGTCATGTCTGACACCTGCCTCGCACGACTCGCCTCACCTGCTTGGCTCGCCTCGTCGCGACTCAAGCCACTGTTCTGCTTCAGAGCGTAATCTCTCTAAGACTGCATACTTTTAACCTTGCTTGCTGAACATTGTTCTAAATAAAGACTGCTCGTGCTTGTGGAAACCGGTTCCCCTGTTTTCTCTCTGCTTGTCCAACCCATTATAGTATTCACTCAGGAAATAGCTTAGAAACCACTTTGTCCTGTGAATAAACTGGAGAACATTCAGCACTCCATTGTGCATGTGTGTGTTTGCTTCTCTCCTGGTTGGCCACTGATTGACAAGAACATCGAAGTTCAGCGACCAGACCTAGATTGGGCCATTCACATTCAGACTGAGGCACGAGGCAACCCTAAGTTGGTGCGCTAAGATAAAGTCATTATTGTCCAACTGTCATAAATGAACAGCCTCTAATTAACCCTAAAATAAGATCACCAGCTTCTGACCAATTTTTCGACATATTGCCTTCATCTGACTGCTGGAGCCACGGCGCTGAACCCACAAACATAGCGCTTGCAAATACAGTACATCGCCAGCAACATTAAAGGACCTGCAGGAAGCCGCCCTTTATTTCTGGAGCCTATACCAAGTGGCAAAGGGGGGAAAGCGAGTGCCAAGTAATCGCAGGGCACAACAGCTCACACACTCATTCACATACACACACTGTGGTGGAAATGGGAAATGGCTCTGCATGTCTTTGGACTAGACATGGAAATATCCAACCCACAGTGCTTCCATGATATTCCGCTGACACCGTGCCACCTACAGAACCTACAGCATTTTATTAAACAGTACGATAACAACCAAAACTAAGGAAAGGTTGCAAAAGGAGAAAACCAATGTGGCCTAGTCGGAGCAAAGATCTAAATCCCACTTAAAACCAATGGAATGATTTGCAGAAGGCTGGCCACCAGAGATCTCGATACAATTCCAGATAATCATGTGCTACATTGGTAGACTGTCTGCTGTATTACAAGCAAAAGGTGCGTTATCAAAGTATTAGTTAAGGGTTGTGCAGCTTGTGCAGCTAGCTTATTGCGTTTTTGGTTGCTATGTCACATGGAAAAAGATCTGACATGATTTGTTGTGGTATCTTGTTTTGCTCCACTAAAAGCTCCAGTTCTACTGGGTGTGTGGACCTTTTTTATATCCACTATAACTCCACGTTACAGCAAAAACACTGTGTTATCACCAGCAGCATGAAGTTATATTAAAAGCACCTCATCACCCGCCCGCGCAAATTGAGTATGTTGGTGAGAAAACCCATAACATACAGTATGACACCTCTAGCACTCCACTTCATAGCACTCCATAGCTTCATCATGTCCTCACAGTGCAAGACATAACTACAGGAGATTAAAAAAGACTGACATAGCTTCCGAAATTTATGGGCTCACCGTAACTACTGTGTAACACTCCTCTCAGCAAAACATGCAGCAATGAGATGTTGCCTGATACTTGGAAAGAACCTTATTAGCCAATAATAACTTTATTACGTTCACTTATTTTTTTATTTCACTTATTTTTAAACCAAGTCATGCAGAGTGTGCTCTTCACGATCACATCTGTTTGTGTGGCTCATCTACTGTATATACACAGATAACGCACAGATGACAGGAGAGTGTGATGCATTACAGGGACCTCATAAATTTCATGTTGAGAAAAGGGAAGATATACAGGAGAAAAACATCACCTGGTGTTCTCTTACATGGAGGTGGCAGCTTGTAATGAAATTTCTTGTAAATTAAGATATAAAACTGATTGACATCTAAGAAGACTTCAAGCACAGTACAGTGATGAGACTCACTCAAGAAGTCAGAGTTTGAATGGTGCTCAGATAGTGAATGTCCCACTGCAATCGTTCCCGTGAACATTCAGCAAGTGGAAGCCTGATCCTTGAAAATCAACGGAAAACTTATGATCAACTTGGAAAGACACGGATCTGTCTGTGTGAGCTGTAAACACAATCATCCATGAACACCACTTGCACATTACAGGAACTCGGCCGGGAGTTATTGCCACATCTCTTGTACAGTCCTGACCTCCATCCAAGCCATTGCCACATGTTTGGGCTATGAGGCAGTTCCTGGGTGGCCAGAGTTTCAGACTTCATGCCAGGCAGTCCGATCATTGGTCAGGCGTACTAGCTCAAGCTTAGCCCTAGCTCAATTTGCCTGTCACATGCTGACGGACAATAACAAGGGGATTCATCACAGGGGGCCTGGAGCCTATCCCAAGAGCCTTAGGGCATGAGGTGGGGTACACCCTGGAGGGGTGCTTTTTATCGCAGGGCACACACTCATTTGCACTGTGGGCAATTTGGGAAGGCCAATGAGCCTAATCCGCATGCGGAATGACTGTGGAAGGACTGTGGAAGGAAACCCACCAAGCACAGGGAGGACATGTAAACTCCATGAACACAGACCAGAGTCAGGAATCGACCCTAGACCCTGAAGGTACAGTACAAGGCGACAGTGCTTTTTCTAAACCAAGTAAAATAATTAATAATGTACAGTCAGACCCATAATTGTTTGCAAAGTGACACTCTCGAAATCCACAATAGATTTCATGGACAATGGACAAAGATGCCCCTCATGTCAAGACACTTAGCATTTGGTGATGTCTATGGGTTCCAGACTTCAGGACATCATTGACTGCTACTTTTTTTTTTGCAATAAATTATTAAAAACAACTTTAACACTCATAATTATTTTAGTTTGCCCGATTACTTTAACTAGTGAAAATGAAGGGACTATAAATGCAATATATTTATGAAATGCCTTATATTATAGAGCCTTCATTCAATCACGTCTTAATTGCTTCATTTTAGATCTATAATGATGGACTGATGCAAAAGTACAAAAATTCGTGTCAATGTCTAAATACTTAGGACGTGACGGTATATGAAGCCATTACAGCAAACGAAGACTGACAAGTCAAGCCAAAGACAAACACTGAAACACTTACTCGAACTCAGGCTAAAATTAACCCACAAGGAATCTCATCATATGCAGAACCCATGTGTCTAACCATTACCCACTTCTGCAAAAACATGACACTTACAGCTAGAGACTGGCAACGGTCGTTAACACCAACATGATACTTTCAGATGTGTGTTAGGTAAAGACGAGGGACTGATCAAACTGGAAGACCTTAAATAAAACTTGGGTTGTTGACTTAAGATGGCCATGCAGGAGATCTGTTTTAACAGTTAAACATGCAGTCTTAATGGAGGAGCTCAATTATCATCCTAGTAAATATCATATGTCCCTGTGTGTGCACACTCCTGTGCATGCACACCAGGAAAAACACATGCATTTCTCTTGCTAACTTTGTGAAAATGTTCCTTCGACCTTATTAACACAGTTAATTATTGTTATGCTTACACCTAAACCTAGATTTTAAAAAGGTGGAGCTGCCAAATATCAAAATCGCCAGCTATTCTTATTCCTTGGTGGGACATTTGGTGGTCTGCCCCCCTCCCCCCAACATGCACACATTCAACCTGATGATAGTCAAACAATTACATAATTTATAATAGGAAATTGCGTTTCCTATTATCATGGCACAAAAATTAAACTGCAAACGAAGCATGTGCCATTTTTACTTTAATAGAACAACCCATTGAAACACACTCCAAGTTTTCTATATAGAATATATTCATATTAATAGGCAGACAGTTTATGTACTCAGTAAACCAGCTCCTTTACTCTTTGGAAGCTGGAGCTGGTTCTAAAACTACTAGTTCTAAATAACTACATACTATACACAGTTATATACAAGTATTAAATGAATATGTACTTAAGTATGTTATTTTTTTGTCAGCAAGTTAAAAGTAGACATTAGCAACTGGGAAGTGTAATGAAAACTCTGACCTGTAGCCTGGCAGGGTGCAGCTCTGAGGATCACGTACATGAAGCGCCACACAAAGTGGGAGGTAGAGGAGAGAAAGATCCTATGGTGGGAGAGAGGGTGGGGGGGGGGGGCAACAGGCAGACAGGCGTCTAGGAGTGGAGGTAGAGTGTGGAGTAATGATCCGAATCTGAGCTTGCTTTCAGGCTTCTACGTTGTAATCTGTGCATACTGTATGAGTTTAAAGCTCAACTTTAATCTTATCCAGAACGGACCAAAAGATGAATGCATTATGTGTGGTACATAAGACAAATCTGTGAATTTCACAGTGTCAGTCGGTGCACACATGTTTATACAAGTGCGTGTGAAGATTCTATTTTTGACACCCACCTGTTAATGACATTAAGAGCGCGGGAGTTACAGTTGCAGAGAGAGAGAACTGTTTGTACAGAGACGCAGAGTGTAAGCTCGATTCGAGAAATGGAAGGCTGATTCAGGAAAATCTACTCCTTAAAAGTACAATTTATAATTAATTGTAAATTTAATCAATTGCACCATCAATCGCATGAAAAATCATAATTACAACTTGGACCTGTGCAGTTTTTTTTCTCACAAAAGGGCTACATTTTATTACTGATAATATATGCATAGTTGGAATTTATGTAGAATTTGTCAATGATTTGTTAATTTTTTCTAAGGAATTTTGAGTTGATAAATACATACTGTATGGGCAACCACCATAAATATCAAATGTCCCCGACCAATTATTTACCTAACCCTAACCCTAACCCTTAGCCTGGATAAATACATTTAAATAAAAATTGGAACATGTAATAAATTAAGTTAATTAATTAATGTTAATGTTAATTAATAACATTAATAACATGTAACATAAGAACAGTTTAAATCGCAAATCCGCAAATATGTCAAATTACTTTTTATAGAATCATGCATCCCTACATAAAAGATAATAATCTAATATATTTATATTTTAGAAACATTTTACGTTAAGCTTTTAAATTATTTAACACATTCGTTAAAATTATCACTCCAAGAACCCACAATAATAACACATCAACAATTAAGTTATAATTATATTAATCTGTGCATTTATTTAATAAATAACAAAAAGAAGCTAGACAATTCCTCCACATACTGAAGAAAGAAAGGTTTAGCTTTCAGACATAACAGATTCCTACAGTATCATACAGTGTTCACTATGCATGGCTCTTATATACTCACTGGTCACTTTATTAGAAGTGCCACTAATACTAATACTGGGCAGGACCCACCTTTACTCTGTGAATATCAATTATTTGCAGCACTGATACTACAATATGTTAGAAACATTCAGTTGGGATGCTTACTGTTTATGTTGACCTGATTACACCACATAATTGCACAACTTATCTGTACTGTCATGCTATGCATTTTCTATTCTACCACAACCCAAATGTGCTCTACTGGTTTAATGTTGTATAATTGTATAATGTTATAATAAAATATAGTTGGCCATAAAGGGATGCACATTGTCAGGAACAGCATTTAGACAGGCTTTAAATGATGGTCTATTGGTATTAAGGGCCTTAAAATACAGCAAGAAAACATTAACCAGGCAATTACACCAGCAACAACTTGCGAACTGAAAGCAAGTTGGGTCTGTGGATTCCAGGCACTGATGACAAAATCTGCTTCTACCACCTGTATGATGCAGGAGAAATTCAGCAGACCAGGCTGTGTTTTTCCAATCTTCAACCTGCCCAGATTTGGTAAGCCCGTGCCCAGTGCCTCCTTAGATTTCTGTTTATTCTCATTGTAGTCGTAACTGCTGTTACAGACCCTTTGACTAAAAGTTCAATGTGTTGTGCTTTCCAAAATGCTTCTCTGCTCACTGCAGTTGCTCAGTGGTATTTAAAAGAACATAGCCTTTTTCTCAGTTTGCCCATTTTTCCACCTGCAGAACAATGGCTCACATACAATGCTTTTTGTTTTCCACAATATTCTCTCTAAACTCTAAAGACCGATGTATGATAAAATCCCACTACTGCAACAAAACATGTTTCTTCTTTCAAGTCAAGGTCTTTTGACCCATATCTGCATGATATTATGCATTGCACTTCTACAATGTGATTGGTTGACTGGATAATTGTACATGACAACTTGTTTATTAAGACTGCTCTGCAGATTTATATTACTCAGGAATCAATTGACAACATCAGCATGTACAGATTAAACATATATTTTATATTATATCATTTATATATTAAGTATTAACCTATTTTGCAATAATATGTATTGTTAGAAAGAAACTAGCCAACATCAAGTAACGGTTACACAGCGAGAGTGATGAGAGATTTCAGGAATCTTTTAATAGGATTTAAAGGTCCCATATTTTACTATTTCTTTAACAAGTCAACACAGGGCTCAGATTGTCCTCAAAGCATGTCTATTGATGCTCCAGCTGAGACAATTCTCAGATTTTTTATACCTCATACTTTAAACCTTTATTCGATTCCTCCTCCAAATGTGCAGTATTAATGTAAATGAGCTACTGCAGAGCCACACCCCACCAGAGAACAGCTGTGCTGAGCAACAAGCCACAGGACTACAGGGGAAAAAAATCTAATTGGCTTGTTCAAGCCATTACCAATAATTTTATTTTATTTTTTTAAAAGGACAAAACAGCAGGAAATTTTTTCCCCCTAACATTTCCTTTGCTTGTAAACGCACACTGGGGAACCATCTGAATGTCTTAAAATGACTAGAGTGAATTTTGTATAATAGCTCCCTTTTAAATTAGTTGGAAGCTGTAGAGAAAGAAATGGAAATTTGGAGTTACCATTGGCAGTGGTACCCCAGGTTGCAGATATAAACTACCGATTTTAAATAACTGACAGTCACATCCACATATTTTTTTTTCCCTAAGATTATTTTTATTTACAAATCAGAGAAATCACATAAAAAAAGAAAAAGACCCAACCCATACAAAAACACATATAAGGACAAGGAGAAGCCAGCAGGGATACCCCAAAACCTCCCAGCCACAAGACTGACATGAATCACAACTTGGTGCCCTCCATTTCTTAAAATAGTCCAAATACTAACTGATCCTTTGCTGTCACACTGTCTGAAATGAAGAGCTCTACCACATGCTGCAGTGAGCAGTAGCACTGATTTGCACTACAGTCGAATGATTACACTTTTTTATACTAAATGACTTCATTGGTCCTCATCTGTGTTCAATGTATGAAATAACTCACTAGATCCAAGACAAAAAACAAAAAAATCTGAACAGGAGAAAATGTCTTAAACAAAATTGTCATATCAAAGAAAAAGAAAAAAAAAAAAACAGAGGAGATGTTTCATCCAGGGTAATAAAGCTAGGATAAACATATACAGTAGATCGTTTCAGTATCAAGATTCTTCTATATACACAGAAAGCAAGTTACTGTGTGTGGTCTCTCACATTAACCATGCTATTTATGCTTCACAGTCGATTTATTCCACCATTAAAATCCAAACACATATACTGTAACTGTTCTTTGCAGGACTCCAAAGCAAGGACTTCTCAAGGACTGTTTTTTTTTTTTTTCAACTTAGGATGATTTTAAATAATACAAATAATAATTATTATTATTTTAAAACCATGTATTGGCACTACACCCTCCTTAAATCCTGTCCATTTCACTCTTTCAAACCACTCCTTCTCCATGACACCTGGAGCGGAAACGAAGATGAACATGAGGTTTTACAAAATGAAGCGCAAATCTCTACCTTCACACACATATGAAAAATAAAAGAAAACATGTCGGCGTGCGACAGGAGTCCGGTTTATTTTTTGAAGAGCTTTAAGAGTCTGCTGCACAGGCAAGAAAGTTCACAGAACCACACCTGAACTGTTTAAGGGACGTTTTCACATTAGGTACGATTGATATGCACCATGTCAAGAAGCAATTGCTCCCCAGTGCCCCCAGTGGCAAGGGTGCACATTATTTTTGTTCTCCACACACAGGTGCACCTGTGTATTTACACTCTCCGATACAGTAGTATGCACCTGCTAAGTTTGTGAGTCGCTATTAAACATAAGAGAAAATCAAAACAAAGATGTTAACCTTCGTGCTATGCCTAATATTTATTAATTTATTATACAAATCTTCCCATAAGACATAATGTAAATGTAGATAATCAGTTCCAGGTATGATTGACTTCCATATCTGATTTGATCTGTGCCTGTATGAGTTTCGGGCACCAAGCCTTGTGTTCTCACTGATCAAAATGAACCAGACTCTGGGGTCAAGTGTTCTCGTAAACTATCCCAGGGTCCTAATGTGAAAACACCCTAAAAAGTTTGTTAACCAGAGAAGAAATCAATAGGAGTACCAAAGTTGAGTGTAAAGTACACCAATCAGGGTACTAGTTACTCTAAAAATATTTCACTTCCTCTCACAGCTTAAAAAAAACATTTCAACACACACACAAACACACACACACACACTCACACATAGGACAGAGAACAGAAAATATCACACGCTCCATCAAGTCTCTGACTTTTTCCTTCGTCCACCTCTACCAAAAGTCTCGGCGGTGATATCCATCAGGGTCGCAGTATTTGGTCACTACAACTCTGTTGGCAAATTTCCTGCCTGTTAAGCCTTGCATGGCTTTCTGAGAGTCAAACACAGACATGAACTCCACGAAGATCTGCAAAACACAAACAGAGAGAAATTTGCAATTGCATGATGCTCCAAAAAGGCTTAACTCATAAGAGAAACTCCATTTCAGGAGTGTTTATGTTATTGACCTTGCCAGTCCCGGGCACCTCAAGGCCATCGACTGGTCGTGGGATCTCAATACTCTTCACTTGGCCATATTTGCTGCACTCCTCCCTGACGTCCTCGACGATCTCCTCATATTCCTCATCATCCAGAAGCTCTTCAGGGGACACCATGTTCATTAGACATAGCACCTCAGTGGGAATGCCAAACATCTGGTTCATGGAGCTGTTCATCAGGCCAGGCACCTGCAGTGTCACCGGGATCTGACTGATTCCAGGCTTCAGCAGCAGGAAACAACATAAGAGGTGAGAAGCAAACAAGACAGAAATCTTGGAAGAATCTGAAACGTTTTAACTTGTTTAAATGTTTTGTGTAGTGTGGTAGATGACAGACTTCACACATATCTGCCACGTTATACTTATCTTACAGTGAAATGGGAAATGGACAAATGAAGCCAGCATGTTCCTTGAGAGTAAGAGCGATGAGGAAGATTTTATAG
The DNA here is from genome assembly GCA_030068275.1 of Clarias platycephalus. Classification (NCBI taxonomy): domain Eukaryota; kingdom Metazoa; phylum Chordata; class Actinopteri; order Siluriformes; family Clariidae; genus Clarias; species Clarias platycephalus. Next base: position 10,587,409 of record JAQQZT010000033.1, on the reverse strand, counting down.
AAAAGCATGCATTATTGTAATCATAAGGATAAGTAACGTCTCCAATTGTTTGAATCGACATGTTAAACCGTTGTGTTTCTTGTGTGCGATCATTCGCACACGATCATTCTGCACTTTATCTCGAAAGGTGCCAATTATTCTGGAGTTGACCGTGGACCTTAAATACATTTCCAGTCAGGGGTTTACATGTGATTTATTTATTTTTTACAGTGCTGACATGCTCCAGTCATCTACATTGTCCCTGCACATTGTCTTTCAGTTGAAAATGGATTAGAACGACTCAAACCACACAGACACCATAATATTTACACGTGTGCTACTGTATACGACTGTATAAATCATGCTCGCCTGTATGTTGTATCAACTATTTAGTCCCACTGTATACAGGCAGACTGGACGGGTTATACTAAAGACTGACATGAAAAAGAACAGAAGCAGTACTTGCCAGAATAAGGTAGAAGAGCATTTCTGCACTAAAACCCTCTCTCTCTCTCTCTTTCGCACACACACACACACACACATCCACACACAGATATGCTCACCAGTGCAGTGTTCTTGGATCCGACACTGGCTCTCTGAACCAGGAGTTTCTTGTCCCCTAGCTGCATGCCATTGAGCCCACCGATAGCCTGCATGGGAGAAGAGTGGAGAGATTACACTGGGAGGCACATGGCACTCTCTATACCTCATCTCACTTTACATCCCATGAAGTGTACACTATTTCTAGATGACATTAAAGGTAAAGTCAATGACGTGGTCATGCTTCCTGCTCTTCTGCCTCTACACTGTCTACTGTACAATTCTACAAGGCATTAAGGCCTCACACCTCCGTGGTCAAGGGTTCGAACCCTGCCTTTGGGTCTTTGTGTGTGTGTGTGTGTGTGTGTGTGTGTGTGTGTGTGTGTGTGTGTGTGTGTGTGTGTGTGTGGAGTTTGCATGTTCTCCGTGTGCTTGGTGGGTTTCCTCTGGGAAAAATATACCATAAGTTCTCTATATAATCCTCTGCTACACTAATGAAAGTTTAAAGAAAGTTTTCTCAGTCGCGCCCATGATTGGCGCAGCAATATTGAGCTCGTCCTATCATCCGGAGAGCACAAGTTCGAATCCCAGGTGATGATGTAGCCTCCCACAGCCTTAGGGCCTGGAGAGAGCTGATTGGGCCGAAGTCTCTCAGATGGGAGTTAGAACGGAGGATGCACTTTAACACTCTCACATGAATTGTGGCTCTATAGCTAATCACGGGCGTCTGTGAGCTCATGCAAGCAGAAGGAATGGATAGCACTATCCTCCGAGTGTGTTACGCCGCTCCCAATGGTGTATAAGTGAGCAGTCTGAAAAAAATGCGCTGGGCTGTCGTCACATAGTTCAGAGGAAACACGATAGTCTTCGAACCTCCCTTGATTGGTAGTTGTAGCCTTGAGATAGGAGTGCCCTAATGATGTGTGGGAAATGGCGATTACTAAATTAGGGATAAAATCAGGAAAAATCCCAAGAAAACGAATTAAGCAGTAGTTCTTTCAGTATGCCAGAGCTGCAATCGGACTGCCTGCTTCCCGTCGTCGTCAATGCTGAACTGTGGCCTCCCAGGAAATGCTTTCATGGGAAAAAAAATGGCCTGGCTTGATCACTGAAGGGGTTCTGTTTTTGAAGGAGAATGCATGACCTCATACAACCCACTGCACCACTTGCACATTTCAAGAAGTTGACTAGGAGTTACTGCCACATCCCCTGTACTGTCCTGATCTCCCACCAAGTGATTTCCACATGTTTGGTCTTTAAAATGGAGTTCCTGCGGACTCCTTAAGCTGCTCTTGTGGGGGGGGGGGGGGAGTTATTGTGGTTCTGATCTGAATGTCTTTAGGCTACATAGCCCTTAGTGAGTGAGTAAAAAACAATGTCTTCATCCTGAAAGCTTGCAAGAAATGAATAGCAGAGGACTTTGGACTTAGACTGAGCTGTGCATTTTCTCACCCAATGCGTTTCTATAAAGTTATTTTTGTCTGGGAATCTGAAAGGTTAAAAATAAATAAATTGCAATAATACACACTAAATAGTGACAGCAATATTCTAGTGTCCTTTTCACCAATGCCCAAAATTTATTAATGTTTTACTCACTTGTGAAACATAATGCTTTTTAATAAAGCCAGGAGTTTTTGCAGCCTGACACTGCAATCCAAGTTACTTTTACGCTAAAGCATTAGCCATGGCTTCACTTGAAGTGATAGTAGAACTGTTCATTATGGTGCCGCCACTAATGTAGTAGGCTAGGTTAAGGCGATACAAACATCGTAACATGAATATGGCTTTAAATCTTAATTATTTACGGCGTTTAGCCCACTCGTGTTTAGCTTGCCCCGCAGAGCGCCTGACATTAATGCACCACATAGGGTGAACACTAGCAGCAGGTGAGCTTTAAAGAAACACAAACGGCAACTTACGCAGCAGCACAGATGACTCACTCAGCCGCGAGAAGCTATAGCACTAGTGAATTTCTCCCAGTAACTCAGCCTATCTACGAGGTCAATCATAAATACCAGACTATTCATTAATCTGGTTCTTTTCTTAATACCGAGGTCGTTTCAACATTTGATGCCTGAATGTAGCTCAGCAGAGGTATGTAACGAGGTACGCATGATTTCTCCATCTACGCACAACCTGCTTTATAATCACCTGATCGCTGATGTTGACGTCAACGTATTCGCAGAAGGCGTAGCCTTTCGAGAGACCCGTGGCGCTGTCCTTCACCAGATTAAAAGCTTTCAGAGGGCCAAACGAAGTCAACAACTCCTTCACCTAAGATGTTACGCAAGAGTAAATGTAACAAGTCATCACAAGTAATCTTCTCTATCCATTAAAAACAACCTCTTACAAAACACTGCAGGAATATACAAAATATTTTAATTACAATAGATCTTAATTAGATAAAAGCGCAGAGTACAGAGAGATGTGTCCATATATTTAGCAACAGTGCCATTGTTGTTGCCAAGGCATTGCTGTGGTAACACACAAACCTGATCGTCGTTGAGGTAATTAGGAAGCCCACCGACGAAGAGCTTATGAGCAGAGTCGGGCACCACAGTGGAAACGACACCTAGAGTGGAGACAAAGAGAGGATTGTATTAGACTATGGTAGCTAATTTTAATACTTAGATAAATCCAGGGATATTGTTGTTGAAAAAGAGGAAGGGGAGGGGCAAGTCCCAACAATCTCTCTGTTAGGGCACTCTGCCATCAAGGCAAACAGGGAGGGTGAAGATTAATACTAAAGCGGCACTCGATGTCTTAATTATGCCTCATATGTAAACATGAGGTACCTGATTTAAATCCTAGATGTTTTCCAATCAACAGTTCAGCTCACCATCACAATACCACCAGATGCAGCTTTTCTTTTCATATCTTCATGTAAATTTATGACGCAATGCATAGCCAAATTTTAGATTTGAATATTGGCTTGTGAAACCATCAACAAGGTGCTTTATTAACACCCATGTACTTCCCTGATCAGCTGCGTGGATTATAAGATAAACGCTACCTGGTACATAAACACTTGGGTTCTCGCTCATGCCCGGCAGTGGCTGATAGTCGTGCGGTCGCCGGATCTTCAGACTCTGTCCTTGGAAGATGATCCCATCAAACGCCATAGCCTGTGTAGTCTCATCCACTGAGCGGAACTTAAACAGAACAAGCCAACCTTTAGAGCATGTATATATATATATATATATATATATATATATAAACAGGAGAGCGAGTCAAAAATGATCCGCACTTTGGTTATATTAAAACTTCCTTTGGCTGCACTTATCAGTCTTTACAGCATTTTCCGCTCAAGGCTGCGGTCTTCCAAGTCACTACTGTACAGGTGTGAAGCCAATGAAAGAAGATTAGCGTGCAGTAATTCTGTTTTTTCTTTTTTTTTTGTAGTCTGAAGGTGAACTCAAGGTAGAGCATAAACAGAAGTGTTTGGATATCTGAAAACAAACTATGCGCCAATACTCTAAAGAAGGTGAAATTTCATAAAGAGAATCATTACTGTTGATGAGACATGGATCCATCACTATGAGCCTGAGAGTAAACAGTAGAGTATGGAATAGAAACATCCTCAATAGCCGACCAAGGAAAAGTTCAAAAGTCAACCATCAGCTTCAGGATTTATGCTTACAGTTTCCTGGAATTCTCAAGGGCGAGTATTGGAACATTATAAGGAAAAGGTTGAACAATCAGCAGTGTTTGTTACAGTGAGTGATTAAAGTATCCTCCCTATAGTCCTATAGTCTCGCTCCATCAGACTGTCACCTGTTTGGTCGCTTGAAAGCAGCCATACGAGGACTGACAAATATTCACTTCTGATAAAGAAGTGAAGACAGCGGTACATTCACAAAGTGTATTGAAAAGCAAGAATACTATGTTGAAAAATAGAGCATTTATCCTGTCCGAAAGTTAATTAAAATAAATTCAACAGCCAGAGAGTGGATAATTTTTGACTCACCCTTGTGTGTGTGTTTGTGCTGTAATTATAATGTCTTTTAGTGAGATGAATTACTACCTCTAGGAAGGCAAAGTTTTTGTCCTGGTTGATTTGCACAGCCAGAACAGGGTTTCCTGAAGCCTGAGTCAGGCCACCCAAGCGCATCTGGGCATTAAAGAAATCCAGCATGGATTCCTGTAAAAGAGTCAAAGGGATTCAGGTGAACTGCAGATCTATTAAACCGCTTCATCATGAAAACAGTCCAGGTTGTTGCCATCAAAGTGGATGTTACTCGCCTCTGTGATTCCAAAAGGGATGTTGCCGACATAGAGTCGCCGAGCCTGACGTGTCATCTGGCTGCCCACGACGGGCACAGGAGTCGGAGTCACAGCCAGACCCTCAGGGGTCATTGTAGGAAGCAGGGCAGTGGACGGAATCTGGCCAGCAGCTGGGCAAAGAATTCACAGGCAATCATGCAAACAACAAAATTTATTAGTTTTACACACTTCATATTATGTGTTCATATTATTCTGTAGTACTGAGAGTACTGATGTACACATAAATTTATCAAAAATAGAACACAGAATTTTTTCAAACATGTGACGTTATTACTGGAGCACACCCCACCTTGCATGGCTTTATACTGCAAGGGTGTGACGTGTTCGAACCCAGAAGGAGGAATGTCCCAGTACTTTTTCACCTTGGTCTTTCTTTTCTCGCGAGGCGGAGACCGACTGTAAGGAGCACACGGGTCTTTAGAAAAGCATGCACTCAATAGGAAGAACAACAGCTAATTAGACTCTTAAAATATTTAACAAACAGAGCAAAATGACAGTATATAAGAAAGTCTTTAATGTCATATATACTGTATATATAGTACTGTGCAAATTTTGTTATACATGTTTATCATGTCTGCATTATGTACAAAATAAATCCCTATTTCCCAATATAACTTAAAATAATAATAAATAAATAACATTACAGAAGAATATTTGCAGGCCTATATGCAGGCTCCTAACTTTTGCATGAAAATAGAAAGGATGATTATTTTCAAGCAAAGACTGTTCACACCAAATATTGACTGTGTGTTTATTTTATTACACTTTTATTACATTTTCGTTTATGTAGAAAAGTTGTAAAAATCCTCTTTGCTTTGCCATTTTTATGTATGTTCCCAAGACTTTTGCACAGTACTGTAAGTAAAACAGCTATTAGAATTTACTGAGCATGCTGGAGAATATGAATTCTTCTGAATGCTTTCTTTAAAGGCATGCAAATATTCTTCTGTAATGTTATTTATTTATTTATTTATTTTTAATGTACATTTAGAAATTGTGAATGGTTTTGTACATAATAATACAGACATGATAAACATCTCACTCATCATCTATACTGCTTTATCCTGTATACAGATGGCCGAGAGCCTGGAGCCTATCTGTGCAGTTTGATAAGTAAAACAGCTGGGAGGTTTTACTGAGTGTGCTGGAGAATATATTTGCTTCTTTCTATTTTCATCCAAATCCCAGGAGCCTACATTAGGTTCTTTGTTTTCATCTGAAAACTGATCTGTAACGTAATACATTCCTTTCTTTACAGAAATGCATATATTCTTGTATAATGTTATTTATTTATAAATGTTTAAATTATGTTTGGAAATAGTGAATGGTTTTGTACAGAATAATGCAGACACATAACAAAATCTGTATTAAATATAATCTGGTACCTAAGACTTTTGCACAGACTGTACAAGTCTACAGAGCAGAGAAGTTGGCTCAAAATATTTTTTTGGTGAAGTTCTTGGCTTATAACTTACAACCTGTGGTCCAAAATCAAAACCAACAATCCACAGTGTAACCTCATACCTCCGCCTGTGTCTGCGCTCCTTGCTGTCCTCATGATGGTCTCGGCTTCCTCGTCTCTCTCTTTCCCTGCTCCTTCTCTTCCTGTCCTTGTCTTGGCTCCGACTCCTGGAGCTGCTCCTTCGGTGGTGCCTGTTCTCTTTATCTCTGTCAGCTGTTAAGGCAAAAGCAGTGTACCCAAAGATTAACTATTTTGCACCATGGTTTCCTTGCAGCTTCCCAATAAGCCCAAGCAAGAATAAATGAAGAAACCATAAGATTGGCATGTTGTTAATATTGCTGCTTACGTCTGTACTTGGCTCAGTGTTTTTGCTTTGAAGAAAACCTCTCTACCAGACAGTAAAGCGATGTTATGTCCAAGTCCATGTATGCAAATAGAGTGAGTCAATTAGTGTTGGATTACAAAATGAAAAAAAAAATTTTTAATTAAATTATTAAGTCACAGAAACATCAGATGTTTTCACCATGTGATGAGTTACAGATCAGCCATGACATTATGACCATCTACCTAATATTGAATAGGTCACACATCCCCCACCCCGTGACTACCTCACCCCCTTTGCTACCAAAACAGTAATGACCTGTGTGTTCTGGCATCTTTCTATTGAAACCAGCATTAACTTTTTCCCACATTTACCCTACAGTAGCTCTTCTATTGGATCGGACTACACAGGCCACCCATGACCCTGTCAAACGTTCACCAGTTTTCCTTTCTTGGATCACTTTTGATAGGTCCTGTCTGCTGCAGCCTGGGAACATCAAGAGCAGCAGTTTTGGAGTTGCTCTGCCCCAGGTGTCTGGCCAATACAATTTGGCCCTTGTCATAGTAGTTACATTTTCAATATCTCATTACAGTGGTGGCTGGAAGTGGATGGGATGTGTTAGGCAGCGAAGGGGAAGTGAACTCCTTTTTCCTGAAGTTGATGTGTTGGAAGTGGAACAAATGGGCAAGCGAAAAATTTGAGTGACTTTGACAAAGGCCAAACTGTATACAAACTATATAAATCGTGGTACTACATACATGCTAACATGATGTATACAGTATACAGCAGCACATGTGTAAATATTATGATGTCTGTGTGATTCGAGTCATACTCATTTATTTTCAACGGAATGCCAAAGTGCAGAGGGACAATGTAGACGCCTAGGGCAAGGCAACAAATCTGTTCCATGTCACAGTAACTACAGTTTCAATATTTCATTACAATGAAATCTTTTTTCCTTAAGTTGATGTGTTGGAAGCAGAAAAAATAGGCAAGCGTGAGTATTAAGTGACTATGTAGTTTAAACTGATGAAGAAGTAAATGGTGGTTGTGATAGAAGGGTGTCAACACACGGTGCATCACTGTAATGGTGGCAAAGTGGAGGACCTTCTCAGGCAGGTGGTCATAATGGTATAGCTGATGGTGTGGATCACCAGAGTCACCTGGGCACCCAGCTGCAGCTTCTCCTGACACCAGTAAGTACTCACTTATTTGCTTTAATAATGAGCATTATTATCGTCTGATTTTGACGCCGGGAAAGTTTCCACCCCCTTACCTTGCTTGTTTTCCGATAGCTGTCTCTCGAATTCGTCAAAATCGGACATTATTCCTTCTGCAAGCCCAAAACGAGACTGAAGCGCTAGCATAAGCTAGCTACACTGCTGTGATGAAAACACCCTCCAAAACAAAACGGAATAGTTTATGAGTTTATAAACGCGCTCCAGCACTCATCGCTGCGTCGTCCAGGAGACGGACATCGGGAAAATATTAATAATTCTCGAGATCCTTCGAGCTCACACGCATGTCAGCAGTTTGTTTTGTGTATTTTAACAAATCTTTAATGTTTACATGTCCAGTCACAGTCCCTAATACACTCATACAAGTCTGTTATTTATTGTATACAAACACAAAAAAAAATCTCGAACATACGAGAAGCCCACAGAATACGCTTGCTAAGGTCACTGACCGCACACAATCACTTCCGGGTCAAGTCCACCTTAACCGCAAAGGGGCGATAAAAAAAAAAAAACATATATATATATATTTATGTGTGTGTGTGTATTTAGACAGTTCATCTATCTAATACATCCGATAACAATAAACATTACAATTAATACTAAAATATATCCATCCACCATTTGTTTGTTGGTCTCACGTATATGTTTGATATAATTTAACATTTCTCCTAAAACTTTTCATAACATGCTTGTATTTTAATGTGCTCATTCATGACCAAAGGCTATTTGAGATTCCTTATTTGTATTTATTTCTTTCTCTTTTTTTCACACACCGAGGACATGTTTAGTTAGCACGGAACTAGGTTAGATTTTATGGCCGTCTCATTGTACGCTCCCGCTGTCAATCATAATCCTCGCATTTTTATTGGATAAGAGTGCAGGCGTGACCTGAGCCGCTTGTGTCCTTAACAGTGGGCGGGACCTCTGCTGAGAGCACAGCACGTCTGTACAGTCATATTAGGATTTATTTGTTCCAACAAACTGATCCAAGCTTCTGGACTTCCATAAAACCCCAGGGCAGTAGTAGTGGTGACCTGTCCTTAATCGAGTTTTATACAAAGCTTTGAAGATCACTGGGGATTTTAATAGTAAGTGTTGCTTCCAGGTTTCATCTACTTGCTGATCTGTGTACAAGGTCAGTGCAGAGTTTTATGGAAAGGAAAAAAAAAACACAGACGCGAAAAGTGTAGAAAGTGTACATTACCACAAGATCAGACGGCATTTTTGTTCTGCATTTGCATGCATTTATGCAAATGATGCATCGTTCAATTAAATATGTGTACATTGGCATACTTTATAAAACTGAAATTATAAAATATCTTAGATATTAATACCAGATATTAATTTCACTGTGAAAAAATATGTTCTTTATTGACTTCTCAAGAAAACATTTACATTTAGGCATTTGGCAGACACTCTTATTCAGAGCGTCTTACAAAAGTGCTTTGAAGTTTCCGTCATTGGATAGATACTTACACTGGTTACTAGGTTACTAATTAAGTACCATCAGTCAATCACTGTTGGCCGAAATGAACCCAAGTATCTAAGAAACAGATAGGACTTTAGCCGTCCATTAGAGATCGCCAGTGACTCGACTACAGTATATGCACATCTAGAGGAAGTTCATTCCACCACCTAGATGCCAGAACAGAAAACACCAGTGAGCATTGTTAAAACTCATGACATTCGTCCTGTATACGGCTTATCCTGTACAGGGTCTCAGGAGACTTTGGGTGCACACACTGGACAATTTAGAAATGCCACTCAACCTAATCTGCATTTTTTTGCACTGGGGGAGGAAACCGGAGTACCCAGAGAAAACCCACCAAGCACAGGAAGAACATGCAAAATGCACACACAGACCCGAGACACGAATCGAACGCTCAACCCTGGAAGTGCGAGCCTCAGTGCTAACCACTTACACCAGCATGCTGCCTTACTTGTGACATAATGTAAAAAATTACTAAACACCCAATAATAATCAACATTTCAGGAAATCCGGTCAACTGTTTTCAGAAATGAACTGTTATGAATATATATTATTATATAAGGAAAAATTATATTAAGGCAAAACACTGGGCAGTGGGGGAGTCTTAAATTGGTGGTTTAAGTAGGTGGAGTTGAATAAGATTTGAATAGTCGTTACTAATTGAACCCATCCTTGTTTCTAAAAAAAAAAACCACAAAGCTCCACCCTAATATTTTATTTTGGTTCAATTAGAGTTAGCATGCACTAGCAAGGACTAGTCATGACATCCATGACTTTCAAGCTCACCTGGACAGTCAACAATTTGAAAGCAAAAGTACACGTCCATAAATGTGCACCTTCTCCTCATGATCAGTTATTAAGAATTATTAAGGTGTGGTGGGGTGTGCCTGTAAAATGATTAATGAACAGCTAATCCAAATACAAAGAAACATTATATCGAAAAAAATCGACGTGCTTGTATTGAGTGGGAGGAGCTTACCACTTCAGAGGTGCTTCAGATCAAATGGTAAACATGTGCTTTCAATAACAGAAAAATGGTCCCAAATGTACATCTTGTCATGCCGTATCACCTAAATTGTACCATGAGTGGCTTCCTAAATTAAAATGATCTAACATGTGATAACCTCAATTCCACTAACTTTTTCCTTAAAAAATGATATCATCATGTTTCTGTCATTCTGAATAAAATCCATTTTTATAAAACAATCTCTTTCAGTGGCTCATGTAGGAAGACTGTCAACCAAAAGCTCAGTGCTCTTGCTGTGTGACATGCAAGAGAAGTTCAGACCAACGATTTTCCAGTTCTCCAATATTGTGGGTAATGCAGCGAGACTTCTACAGGTAATTTGTCATTCAACCTGTCTTACACATGTATGTATGGCTTTTATCTCGTAGACTGTGTGGTGTATCAATATCACAATTATTCAGTAAACCATAGATTGTGTTAAAAAAAAAAAAACATTGAAGGTTCACTAAAATGTTGAATGATATTTCAAATAATTTTATCAACATATGTGGTTAATAGCTGAATCTATATAATGTAAAATTTAATTACGAGGGGTGTTCAAGTCAAACTGGGACTTTTGACAAAGCAGAATAACAGAACACACTTATAAGAGTAAAACTACCTTTATCTCTCTATATAATCCCTTGTACACTAATTCACTTATCTGAGTGTTTCACTAGTGCTTGCATATGTTTAGGTTAAAAGGTTTTCTCATTACGCCGGATTCATGATCGGACTGCCTGCATCATGTCTGAAACACTGGCATCCATGGTCCAAACACGTGGAAATGGCTTGGATTGAGGTCATGACTGTATAGGGGGTGTGACTATAACTCCCACTCTGTAATGTGCAAGTGTTTGTGTATGACTGTGCGAATAGTTCCCACAATCAGATGCGTCTCTTCCGCAAGTTTGCTCTCCTTTATAGCACTAAAGAATGTTCCGTACCATTGAGGCTCATTATAAAATGTCATTTATTATCTTGCAATACCGTTCTTTTGTGTGCTTTTATGTGGATAACTGTATATCGGTTACTGTAAACGATAGCAGCAAGTCTGTAAATGATTCTATATGGACTGCATGCGCTCTTTGTTTCTGAATATTTTGACTTTTATCATCGCGGTACAATTGTCTAGGATGTCTTTTGTCCGCATTACAATTCCCTTCCTAGTAATTAGGAGGTGTAAATGTGTTCCAGCATGACAGTGAATGGAAGCCATTATTTGACAAGGTTGGCGTAGGAGAACTCGCTGACCTGCACAGGGTTCTGATCTCAACCCAATTAACACCTTTGGGATGAACAGGAGCACTGGCTGCACCCCAGGCCTCCTCACCCAACATCAGAGCCTGACCTCAGTAATACTCTGGTGGCTGAATGAGCAGAAAAACCCACAGCAAGACTCCAATAAGATATTATAGATATATAACAGAAAAGGAGGACTTGATCCAGAATGAGATTAACTCAACAAGAACATATTGGTGTAATGTTTAGATGTCCAGCAACATTTGTTTATTGGTAAATGTAGGTAGGTATGATGCTAGACTAAATGTCTGCTGTTGAGTACTCAATCCTGATCATTGGTAAAATACTATGCATCATGGACATGGTGGATGTCATCGGGCAGGAATAACAATGTACTGTATAGTACAGTAATAACAATGTATAAGACACTAGCCTATTGCAGGGAACCATGCATGCACGCTGGAGAAATGTTTGCTTGGAGACAGTCAATCTATTGGGTGCCTATTGGAAATCCCATACGAACACTAGTTCATGTGTAAAAATGATTCCTCATGCTCCCAGAACAACTCTTTCACAATTAGAGTCCTGGAATATGGCCGTGTCGTCAGGGATGAAAAACTCCACATATAATCTGGCTATTCAATGCATTCAGGTCATCGGTTAAATCCAATTTATTGTCACATAACGTTGCTGAACATAGACGTGATCAACTGAAGCAACCCCAGATCATAACACTGCCTCCAGAGGGCACTAATTGGGTGCATCGCTTTATGCGCTTCTCTTCTTACGCGGACGTGCACATCACTAATCACTAACTAAGTGGTTTTTGTAAGGCCACAGCTCTTTATGCGTAAGTTGTTGTTTCACTGCGTTTGTGGAAATGCTCTTACTAAACATAGCTGTGATTTCCGCTGTAAATATATTACAATGCAATTCCTCATCTTACCACCAATTTTTCAGATTACATTCCTCCGACTACATTTCTTAGGCAACATTTATCTAAGCTCACCTGGTTTACTGAACTTTGGTAAATGCTACATAAAATGGTACATTTTCCAAAGATCTCTCAGATTGACTCTTCTTTGTAGCAAAACATCTTACATTCAAGAAACGTCATGCTGACCTAAAAATCAACTGTAAAAATCTGTACAAAGGACAAATAGCAAAAACAAGAAGGAATAGTAAAGGTAGTGAGTACTTTTGGGGAAAACCTAAGTGATTAAGCCCTACTATTGGTATTTGCTTAATCTTTTTTTAATACTGGGGGGGAGAAAAGACAATCGACAGAAACTCCATACAATACCCCTGTCAATAGTGTACTCACACTGATCTCTAGTCAGATGTACAGTATTTGACCTGTTCTTATAATTTCCTCCATTGCAGGCTTGTCGGATCCTGGGTATTCCCCCAATCTTGACTGAGCAGTACCCCAAAGGCTTGGGTCCAACCGTGTCTGAATTGGGTGCAGATGACCTGAAGCCTCACACTAAAACCAGCTTCTCCATGCTAACAGAGAGCATGGAGAGTGAGCTGAAAAGCCTAGGGAACCCGAAAAAGGCCATCCTATGTGGCGTTGAGGCCCAAGCATGCATTGCTGTAAACTTACTATATTTTTGTATATAACCATAATTGAGATAAGCTTACAGTACAAATACACAGCATAGTACCCGTCCTTTATCTCTCTCTAATTGCAGTGTACAACATACGATCTTCTGGATAGAGGAATGGAGGTACATATCGTCGCAGACGCCGTCTCATCCCGGAGGTATCCCAGTTCACCATTATTATGACTTCACTGCAGCTTTCGGTGCTCTCGCATTAAATATGGATGAGCTGAAAATGTGTGTCCCGCCTGTTCCCCAGTCAGACAGACCGGCTGTTTGCTCTCTCACGTCTAAAGCAGAGTGGAGCATTTCTCACCACCACAGAGGCCGTCATGCTGCAACTGGTGCAGGATGCCAAGCATCCCAACTTTAAGGAGGTACCATCTCATGACAAAAGAAAATTAAATAAGTCCCTTTTAAAAGTACAGTGGCCTGTAAATGAAAACACATTAATAAACCAAATAAACAACAGCACATTTTTAAACATGTCAACATTAGCTTCGAAAAGACACCTCTTTACTTTGGGCTGGCATGGAAAGTTGACCGCATATTTAAAATAAAATCATATGAAAGTCCATGATTCGTTTGGTCATTTCATGTCACTATCTACATTTACATGGACTAAATGTCTCCACTCACTCACTCATCGTCTATACCGCTTTATCCTGTATTCAGGGTCGCGTGGGGGCCTGGAGCATATCCCAGTAGACTTAAGGCACGAGACGGGGCCAATCCATTGCGGGACACACACACATTCGTGGGTTTGCCACAATTTGGGAACAGCAGTTAGCCTAATCTTTGTACTGTGGGAGGAAACCGGAGTACCCAGAGGAAACCCACCAGGCACGGGGAGAACATGCAAACTCCATGCACACAGACGGGAATCGAACCTGTCCGGGAACCTAATCTGAAACCTGGAGGTGCAAGGCGACAGTGCTAACCACTACACCACCGTTCCTCCACTAAATGTCCCCAATCTGACTGAAATCATTATGATTAAAAATTTAAACTTAATTGGTTACATGGACATGTGTTTACATGCTCAAAGCATTTAATCAGAATGTAACTTTTTTTGACATGTGCAAAGTGGTTCTGCCTGATGTGAATGTTAGGATAGGCTTTCCACCTTTTCTGACAAATCCTGCCTTCTGTGTTGTGATTAGTTACAAGAATTCAGTCTCATGGGTCTGAATGAATACCTGAACTAAAGACAGGTGGGAGAGAGAGTTGTTTTTGGGGAGTTTACCGATAAGGAATGAAAGCAAAATTCCCTGAATATCGTCACATCAGCTCCTTTTCCCTCCGAGAGAACTGATCAGATCAAACGTTTATCCTGGTTGATGTTTACCTTTCGAACAGATTCCCAAAGGTTTACACAAAAGGGAGTGGTGGCTCAGGCAGCTACGGCTCTAGGTTATTAATTAGGGGATCTGCGGATCCTGGTACAAGGCTGCTGTCGGTGGTTGCCACACCCCATACCAGCCAGCCACTACTGTACATGCAGTGCCGGTTCCAGCTTAAAAAAATGGGCGAATTGTGTCATGAAGGGCATCCGGCATAAAACCTGTGCCAAGTTGCGGCAGATCGGATGGTTCACTGTGGCGACCCCTTGACTGGACCAACCGATGCGAAAGTTTTTTTTTTTTTTTTTTTAATCAAAGGTTTACACACCACGTTATCATGCCAATCGTGCCAGAATGTTCTGATTGAGTGATTAATTGATGCAATTTTATTCCCTTTGTTTATTAGTTCAGTAGTTGGGTCCATGTAAAGGCACCCACTGTAACCATCCACCAAATCTTCATTTTGCATGATCTCTCTCAGATTGAGGCACGCTGTAGCCAATCAGCAACAAGCAAGTGATCTAGGAACAACCTTTTTATTATGAGTTAATGTTAATGTGGTATTAAATATGGTGTTTCTCTTGTGTACTGTATGTACTATTGATGTACTGTTTTGTGTTTTTTTTCTTTTACTGTTATGTTTTTTTTACTTTACTGAGAAAATACTGTTGTATTTTTATTTTTACTGTTGTGTTTTTGCTTTTGCTGTTTTTTTTTAAGATTTGCTTTTGTTGTTTTTTTACTTCAATGTTGTGATTTTAGTTTTGCTGTTTTTTGTTTACGTTTTTAGCTTATACTGTATGTTGTTTTAATGATCCTGTTTTTATTTATTATTATTAATATTCATTATTATTAAGACTCAGAGTCAGCTAAAAAAATTTTACACACATAAGGAAAAGAAAAATAGTATGAGGTTTATTAGATTACTATAATGTTAATATTATTATTATTATTATTATTATTATTATTATATTATCATATACGGTATATCAATATATAACATATAGCAATACATTTAGTATTACAATATGAATACAAGGTTTTCTATTTCTTAAGTGTGTTATTTTGGCTGACTTAAAACTACTCTTTATAGAGTTAGGAATTGTAATAAATTAGAAACCGTTTCTGGGAAATGGGACACTGCAGGACCACTGTGCTTGTGCTCGTTAGTTAATAAGGAAGTATGTAGATATGAAGGTCTTATGTGGTTATTAATGTGTCGGCTCTTTTTGCTTTCTTATCTCTATTCACAGATCCAGAAGCTTTTAGCACATCCTTCTCCAGATACAGGTCTCCTTAACTTCTTCAGCTCCTTGTAGGAGAAGCACAATGCACCATGAACAGCAGTCTGATCGAAGACGGCGACGATGTTTCTGGACATCGAATCACCTTCATAATTTCATTTAAAGTGATTTGCTTACAAGTGTAATATACTGATTATTTTCTTCTTCTTATCTTTCTCTTATGAGTTAGAGAATGTTCTGTATATGGTTTGTGCATTGTTATTCGTGCATAAATAAACTTGATGTGGTACAGAAATCAGATCGTTGAAAGTGTTTGCTTTAAGAGATCTTCTTGTACAACGCTTAAGTACAGGACCGTGTATTGTTGCTGTGTGACTCAGTCCCTGAGAAGTATTTCCTCAACAGCAGACAGAGTGGGTGTGGCCATGTGGGGTAGGAGGAGACACAGGGCACCCAAATAGAGGAGTGGCAAAAGGAACAGAGGAATACTGAAGGTGGAGTGTGTGACGTTTTTCAGAGAAAGGGAGGAGAAAGAGGGAGAGAGAAAAAGGAAGAACTTTTCCGAAAGAGTTTTTTTCTTTCCTTTCCCCCTCCTTTTGGTTTAAACAAACATTACAGAGAGACAGAGTAAACGTTAAAAAACACTTGCAGGGCTGTTTGGATGGGAAATGAAAGACTGATAAACCGAAAGAGGAAGAGAGAAAGAAAAGGAGAAACACCCAGTGAGCTTCAGTCCTGTGTAACAGATGACGGCATTAAAAATTGACAGAGTCTGACTGGGGCCTGCTGACAGACGAGAGGTAAGTGCTCTTCTTCACTCTTTCTCCTTTTAGTTTTTGTATCCTTTCTTTGTTTTTCTTGTTTTGCTTCTTTGATTCTCTCACTCTTTCTCTCTGTCTAAGAGGAGAGAATGTAAATCTATCCAACTATCTATACGAACTGTCTGAGCTGACTGACTGACTTCTTCTGAGAACCCTTATTCTCTTAAAGTTCTCTTCACCCTTTTTCGAGCTAAGAACCTAGCCAGGAAGACATTTCAGCTCTTCATACTTTGCAAATATGATTGCATTGCTGTGATTCAGAATTCCTGTTACTGTTGCATTAAATGCATCAAATCAGAACTGTACGTAATGCCTCGTTCTCCCTGCTCTGCAGCAACTTCCTTGACCATGACGTCAGACCTGGACTCCAGTTTGACCAGTATCGACTGGCTCCCACAGCTGGGAATGAGCAGCCTCCGCTCAGGGAAAGAGCGAGGCGAGAAAAAGCGGGAACGAGGAAGAGAAAGAGATACACCGCCATCCATTCCATGTGCCTCACCTCCGACCAACTCCAAAGGGAAGCCACCACATAGCTATGCCACCCTCATCGCAATGGCGATCAGCTCTGCTCCGGAGAGAAAGCTGAGTCTGAATGACATCTACACCTGGATCAGCGATACATTCCCATTCTACAGTAGAGCAGGAAGAGGCTGGAAGGTAGTTCAGAGCGTTTACACACTTTAAATAATCACCTACTGCTTCTTAAAATCTGCTGTTTAGCAGATATTTGTTAAAAGTTTTTTTTTTTTTCTTCATGCAGAATTCAATCCGACATAATCTCTCCCTTAATAAATGCTTTCGGAAAGTTCCAAGACCACAGAGTGACCCAGGGAAGGTAATTATCCAATAATTTTAAAATGTGGAAGGTTTTTTTATTGCAGACCACCAAAATTGGGAAGCGCTCCCATCTCCCAAAAAAGGGAGTTGGGATGTTTGTTTGCATGCCTTTATCTATTAATTCTTTCTATTCTTCACGACTTTAATCTTCTATGCTATTTCATAAGTCATTTAAGATAGTTTTAGGCCCAAAGCTGAATGTTTTCTTGTCTCTTTGTTCAGGGTTCTTATTGGACCATGGATGGACCACCTGACCAAAATCAGGCTAGAGGTTCTAAAAGACCTTGTCCTTCAAGCGATGAGGAGATGGTAGAATCCTTAAACTTTACTTTTTTGTTACTGTGGGAAACAAACATGCAATATATGGACAAAAGTATTTGGCCAAACCTGCAATGACATTGTATCCAATTGGCCCCACATTTGCAACTGTAAGAGCTTCCACTCTTCTTGGAAGGCTGTCCACAAGATTTTGGAGTGTTTCTGTGGGAAGTCATGCAGCAACTTCCTTGACCATGATGTCAGATCTGGACTCTAGTTTGACCAGTATCGACTGGCTCCCACAGCTGGGAGTAAGCAGTGTCCACTCAGGGAAAGAGCGAGGGGAGAGAAATTGGGAATGACGAAGAGGATGGGATACGCCTCAGTCCATTCCAATCGCCTCTGTAAATACTCTACAGAGCATTTATGAGGTCAGGCACTGATGTTGGACGAGAAGGCCTGGTTCGCCATCTCTGTTGCAGATCATCCCAAAGGTGCTCGATAGGGTTAAGAATAGAAAAGAGCCTTCCTCAAACTGTTGCCACAAAGTTGGAATTATAGCATTGTCCACGATGTCTTGATATGCTGAAGCATCAAGATTGCCCTTCACTGGAGATAAGAGGCCTGATTGAAATACCTGTTTTCTATTATTGAATGTAATAATTTGCAGGTTTGGCCAAATACTTTCATGCATATAGTGCACATGATTCCTGCACATGATTCCTTATGCAATGCATTTACTACTTCTTCAGGACGACCCAGAAAAAACTCCATCTGCCGTGGACACACCACATCTGAGTCAAGCCGAGCCTCTTGGTCTTCCACCAGACATCAAATCTACTCTGTCTCCACCTCCATGCAAGGTACAAATCACCTGTGTTTGCAGTCTCTGAACTGTGAATTATACTTATGGGATTTTGTGACATGATAAAAGGCAAAAAGATGCAAGAAGTATGAGTGCAGGACCAGGGATTGTAATATATATGTGCGAGATATTAAGAAAAAAATCAAAAATAAGGAGCATTAATACTGTATAGAAAAATAAAAAGTTCACATCCTGATCATAATTAACTAGACTAATCCTGGATAGACTAGATCATGTGTTCAAATCAAACCAAGACTTGTGATGAAAACCTTCATGAATGAAGGTACAACAAGCACAGTATGGTGATGAGACTCTTAGCGGCAGTAAAACATCTGAATAGCGTAAAAGTTTTAAAGAAGGTCGTATGTCCGTGAATGACCTGTAGTGGTGGCTAAGTACCCATTAAACTCATATTCCCATAAACATTCAGTAAGTGGAATGCTTGATCTTTGAAAATCGAGGGATAACTTGGAAAACATCACTTGCATGTTACAGGAACTCTTCCTGTACAGTCCTGACCTCGCTCCAAGCCATTTTCACATTTTTGGGCCATTAAAGGGTTTCCTAGGAGGCCAGCATTTCAGACGTGAAGCAGGCAGTTACTCATGGCTCTGGCATACTGAGAAAACGTTCTACCATGATGGCATCCAAGCACTAGTGAAGCGCAGGGATAAGTGCATTAGTGTAGCAGGCGATTATATAGAAAAAAGTAAAGGTATGTTTTACTCTAACAGCTGTGTTCTGTTATTCTGCACAATCAAAGGTTCAAGTTCGACTTGAACGAACCTCGTCCTTTTAAAACGCAAGCCTCTGAAAATTCAAAACTGTCTTTTTAAGAAATATAGTAGGAGACCTGTTTTTACGTTTATGAGCCATTAAAAGCAACTGGAGATGATTATAATAGTCTAATAGGTGTTTTAATTTTGAGTTCAAAAATTTTATTAGAAAGTTTGATTAGACCTGTCTATACAGGTGTTGTTCAGGTTTAACACTCTACTTAAAAAAAAAAGATTTACATTTAAATTAAGGGCAGAAATTCCAATTAAAGTAAAATATGCAGGTTGAACAAAAATGCCTAACATATGAATTGGTATGTTTATGTTAAACTCATTAAATAGAATTAAGTATCAAAACATTACAAACTTACTTTATTATAGCAAAATACACATATATATGTAAAAGCTACACAAGTAAAAAATATTTTTTTGAGTGCATTTTATAATTTTTTTTATATCTAATTTGAATATGTCAAGCTAATAGATTGCACGCATTTCTCATGCAATATTTTTCTGTTTTAAATTGTATTATTTAATACATTTATATAGTTTATGTTAATTAATGTTCATGTACTACACCTGCAGCTTAATTGTTCATTTAACTTGTAACTTATATAAAATTATATAAAACAATTTAAAAAATCTATTCTCATTGTAAGCAAAGATTCTAACCTCAATTAATTCATAATGTCATATTTAATATTTATATACTATATTTAATACTGACCTCAAGTGGCATTACAGCCTGAAACATCAAACTCAGCACGACATTGTGATTTAATCAAATTGTCAGACCATGGTACTGGAAAAAAAATGTGCTTAAGTCCAAGGTCAGAATCATGTGTAGTTGAGACTCATTACAATTTAGTTAGACTTTGCCCTCACATGTACTGTATAACTCTCGCATTATCTGAGCAGAGCGTAATATTATGTCTGAGATCTAACTACTGCGTCCAAGCTTACCTCAACTCCAAATACAGCTGAGCTTAATATGTGGGAAAGAAAAATCTGGATTTCTGCACATGATGTAATGACAGCCGAGAAATCCTGCTTTCTGGAACGGACCCCAGCATTACTCAGTTTTCTTTAAGCTATGATGATTTTTCCCTCTCTGTTCTCTAATCCTAGTATCCTCCTGAAAAGAAATAAATAGACTTGGATAAAGAAATAGGTGCACATCTAACGTAAGGATGAACAATCACAATCACAATCTTTGACAAGGTGAAGGAGGTGAAAAAGAAGAAACATTTTGACATCTGGCACAGAGTGAAAAGTGGTGTGCTTTGAAACCAGACTAGGTTGAACCAGACTTAAAATAACTTTCAGCTAAACCAACTTGGTTATCTGTAACACAGCTTCCTGGGTAGATCTGTCAGCGTACAACCCAAAGCTCCACATATGTGTCTGTCTGTCTGTCCTTTACTCTCCCAAGTGTACTGTGATCTGGCCTCAAACAAAAGCTAGATAAATATATATTAAAATATATATAAATGAACTGATCCTGGTCTCCAAATGAATTTCACTGTAACATCTGATGTTCTTCCACAGCGTCCACCTGCCCTGTTACCTACAGCCCCTGCTGTCCCTGTCCCTTCGGCTGAGCCGCTGCGCTTTTCCTTCTCTGATCTCAACATGCCAGACCTCTACACTTCATTTCAGTCTCTCTGTCGCTCTATGAGAGAGAGAGTCACTTCACAGTGTGAGTAAAGCGTGACAAATAGATCCTTTTCTCTTATTTTTGCCGTTCTCGTCCATGTGGCGCAGCAGTGCGGCACCACCATCCCGTAGCACATGGCTCAATCCTGAGCTTGAGTAACCGTTCGACTAACTGCTTCTGTCTGGGATTCATTTGAGTTCTCTGATCTCCCTCCTCCCCCCAAAATGCACTATGACACAGACCCGGTTCTAATGCCTTGTATTATTTGCAGTCTGTCTAAGCCTTTTAATCCATCATTGCTTTTTTTGAATGTGCTTGAAAGATCATGTTTTCTGATCACATATTATGTACAATGTACAAATGTGACATTATAAAGTCACACACTTGTGCTTTGCAGCATGTTACGCATGTACAGTAACTATAACTACTTATGAGTGTTTATACAGGTGATATAAGACATTAATAAACATTTATAATGCATCATAAGAAGAAGAAGAAGAAGAATATTCAATTATTGTCACATGTACTTTTTACAGCACAGCGAAATTTCTTCTTCGCATA
>JAQQZT010000033.1:10535181-10565075 GCA_030068275.1 Clarias platycephalus | reverse complement strand
ATTTTCTGGTAACAAAATTGTGGCTAGTAAAAAGGCTGAATGGCTAGTGACTCCGGAAATCCACTAGCCACATTGGCCAGTGAGCAAAAAAGTTTATGTCAAGCCCTGTTGTGTAATACTGTATATACCAGGCTTTATTGTTTTTATTAGCAATCAGAGTGAAACAGGTTCTTTTGTAATATTCCACTGTGTTTCTGGATTGCTTTTAGCCCAGGTTCTTAGGATGAAAAACATCCCCGGAGCACGATTCTGCCAGCAGCATATTTCTCTGTAGGGATGATGTTAACTCCGGTATGGAAATGAAGGGGTGCCACACACACAGTGCTTTAAATCTTACCCAACCTCACCGGGTCATATTTGTTCTTTTTCCTAGCTGGCCTTCACATAGAATCCTTTGTTATGTAGAGCTTTTGAAATGGTTTTGTGACTGTTGACCTCACTATGGCTTCCCTCACCAATTTCTGTCTTGGTTTTGTCTGAGTATTGAGGGAGGGCCTTTGTCTAGGTAGTGCTTAAGTGGTGTGATGAAGAGTTGAATAGTGTCGAACTTTTGTATGTCTCTTGCAGCCGACGCCGCCAGTCTACTTGGGATACCAGGTGACATTGCACCGCTCCACACCCCAACGCTGCCACCTCTGTCACCTCAACTCTGTCACAGCACCAATCCTTCCACACACATGATCAGTAGTACGAACGCTGGTACCAACCAAAACCTTAAAATTAACCCAAGTTTCACCGCGCAAAACCCCCAGGCGAACGCTGAGCCCGACAGACTGCTACACAACAACGGTAAGCGTAACATGTGTGTTTCTTCCTAACAGTTTCTATGTTAAAGATGTTCATATCCTCTCATGTTTTCTCAGTTGTTCCTGCAGACTGGTTCAGTAATGCTGAGTCTTTAAGAGAGAGCTTCAGGATTGCTAACACTTTGGACTGGTCTAATATAGACCTCACCAATCACCCTGGTAATTTTGCCAGTAGCTTTATAAGACAATATTAAAATAAAGAAATGCATGGTGTTTGTATACTGATCCTTGTTTCCATTTCAGACCTGTTAGAGAGCATGCGTCAGGCAGAACTCTGTGAATGGGCGCTGGATCCAAATCTCTTCACTTCGCTCTGTGATTCGCTCAACCGCTTCTTCACTCACAGGGGTATCCTTGGCTCACAGTCGGGCAACACGTCCTCCCTGAGCTCGTTAGCTTCACCTCTTACCCACATGCAGTCAACAGCTCATCCGAGTCTGTCGCATGTAATGCACCCCTCTCCGCTTAGCTTACCTCCCCAGCTCCCGCACTGTAGCGGCGGTCCAGCTGTTCAGAGCCACCGGAAAACAATGACTCTTCAGAACCCTAGCCAGAATTCACAGAGGAACCTTGAAACACAGCCAAATGCTAGCCAACCCTTGCCTTCCAATGGTAAGTCTATTGATCTTAAGATTTGTAAGAATACATGTACACCTGCTTATTGTCAGCGAACACAGGATCATTAGAACTTGATAGCTAAAGACTGGACAAAGACCAGGTGATGTCCCCAGTCAGATTCATAGTCTTTGCTGACAGTATTGGAACCTGACTTGGTCTTTTGCTGATGTTGCTGAACCACCTCAAAGTTGAGGTTATTTCTTGCGATGTGCTTCTGCTTACCATAGATGCAAAGACTATTTGACTTGGTGTAGCCTGTCTGTTGAGACAAAGTTAAGATGCTTTTCTGTTCACAGGCAGGTTGGAATGGGTGAAGAAAAGTGTCAGGTGTGTTGTGCGATAAAAGAGTATGAGCGAGAATGAAAGGAAAGGTGTACAGGACAGTGGTGAGACCAGTGATTCTCTACGGCTTAGAGACAGTGGCACTGAAGAAAAGACAGGAGGCAGAGTTGAACACGATCATTCACGAGGTAGCAGAGCTGAAGATGTTGAGGTTCTCTTTGGGAGTGACAAGGATGGATAGGATCAAGAATGAGTGCATCAGATGGACAACCCATGTTAGATGTTTTGGAGATAAAGTCAGAGAGGCCAGATTGAGGTGGTTTGGACATGTTCAGTGGAGAGATTGTGAATATATCGGTAGAAGGATGCTGAGGTTGGAATTGCCAGGCAGGAGGTCTAGAGGAAGACCAAGGAGGAGATTTATGGATGCAGTGAGAGAGGACATGAAGTTAGTTGGTGTGAGAGAAGAGGATGCAGAGGACAGGGTTAGATGGACAAAGAAGAAGAGCAGTTGTAGTAAGTAACTGTTTGACTTTGAAACCATTTAACTGTAGTTTTTTTTGTCTATTGAGCCAAAGTCGAGATGCTTTCCAGTTCACCACGGTTTTAAAGAGTTAGTGACTGACTTACTGTAGCTTTCCTGTCTACTGAGCCGAAGTTGAGATTTGACTTCCTGTAGCCATCCTGGATATGAGGCCAAAGTTGAGGTGATTTTCTGTTCACCTCAGTTACAAAGAGTGACTGACTTACATAGACTTTCTGTCTATTGAGCCAAAGTTGAGATGCTTTTCTTTTCACCGAGTTTGTAATGAGTGACTATTTGACTTATTAACTTATTTGATCTTCCTGTCAGTTCAAACCAGTGTCGACATTCTCCTGTCTCATGTATAAGACCATTTTAATTTACAGAACCAGCCACAATAATCAACAGTTAATCACAGAGATCACATTTTTTCCTCATGCTGATGATTGATATGAAATAAATGCATGAATCAGTAGGTGTACAGTTGTTCCTAATAGAATGTTCAGTGAAGGTGTTAACAGATGATTTTATAGCCTTGAGCAGGATCCCTCCATGACTGTCCCCAACCATTACCTATTAGACATTACAGGAAGAGTTTAGTGGCGTGACTGAAAATTGCAGTGCTTAATAATACTTAAAAGAAAAAAAAAAGATATATGATCATTCTCAAAAATCACTCAATCACAGCTTTCGTTCTTTCTAATAATAAAGTAGATGTGCTATACTTTTAGATATGTATTTTCACTTATTGTAATGGGTGCTAAAGTTATTACAGTTTCTTTAAGACCTATTTAAGTAACATTCATTAAGGTAAAGACTTTCTGCACTAAACATCCATTAGACAGTTACAGTTTTGGATTATCAAGACAAAATCCGAGTCTTAACATTTCACTCTTCTGTCATCTGCAGCTATTCAAGCACAACCTCTGACACCTCGAAGTCGACCCACGATAAGGCATCTCCACAGCAACAGTGAAGAGATTCAAGATGACTTTGACTGGGATTCACTGATTGTGTGAATACTTCATGAATCTTTGGAACAATTTGAAATAGTGCAAAATTTATTTATCGAGATGAAAGCATCTGTTTGAAATCTAAAAACATTTTATTAATGTATATGTTTGTTACACGTAGCGGCGGCTCGTCCATACTGTATATTAACCATTTAACAAATCCTCAATCGAAAAATCATGCGCTTTAAATTCCGTTGTACGACTAATTACCTCTCGAATTACCTACGATAGAAAAACCCTTGCTGTTTGACAGATATGACTGACATTCCAGTGAGTTGCTCACTAGATCATGCTAGCTGTCCCCTTAGGGCCACAGAGTTACTGTTGCACACACTGCTACTATCAAGTGCTAATAGAGGCCCAGTGGGGCTGGAATGACGCTGCTCCATGCTCACGCGTGGCGCAGCAAACAGGACGATTAATAAAGGAGATGATTTGTGCAGAAAATTAGGGTCGTTTAAAATACTCTGAAACTGCCAAAATCTTGTTTTGTAATTAAACATAATAAATATCCACAAAGACAAAGATAAGTAAAGGCACAGCCTCCATGATGTACATAAGCATTTCTATTTTATGAATACATGGCAACAATGGGAAGAGGGAAAGTGGGTTATTGTGGCACAGGTACTGTCTATCACAGTGGCCTGGTTACCCAAGCAAAGCTAGGGGTAGAAAAAAAATAATAAAAAGCCGTCTTCCTGCTGCTAGACTGTACAGTATGTCAAGTCTCAGCTGCCTATGGTGATGTTATTCTACAACAGAAGTCAATTATAAGTTTAATAATATTTAGCTGCCCCACCAATATCTATGGGAATAAACTGCTTCTGGTTATATTCAACCTGTTCACCTTGAATGCATTCAGATACCTTAAACTGGGGTGAACAGTTGTTACTATCAGAAAACAATTCCACTGATAATTACATAACACAGCGTTCAAGACAAACCAGGACTTTTTTGTTATGCAGAATAACAAAACACATTTATAAGTTAAAAACTACTTTTATTTCTCTACATAATCCCCTGCTACACTAATGCACGTATCGCAGAGTTTCACTAGTGCTTGGATACCAAAATGTCTGAGTCATCATCAGACTGTCTGTTTCACATCTGACACACTGGCCTCGCAGGAACTCCCTTAACAGCCCAAATAATGTGGAAATGGCTTGGAGCGAGGTCAGGACTGTACGGGGGATGTGGCAGTAACTTCCAGCGGAGTTCCTGTAATGTGCAAGTGGTGTTCGTGAATGATCGTGTTTACAGTTCCCACAGACAGATGAGCCTCTTCCGCAAGTTATCTGACAATTTTGATTGGGTCGAATGCAGTGGGCGCTGAGCCACCCTGGCCGGGATCATTGTTCACGGACATATGGCCGCCTTGAAAATGTTTGCACCATTCAAATGTTTTACTGCAGCTTGTTGCCTCATTACCATAGCATGCTTGAAGTCTTCTGTAAAAGTCAATCGTTTTTTTTTTAATGCCTTTCAGTTTCAGTTTGTTAAGCCACACAGTAACCTATGAATTATTTAAGTCCTGGTTGTGACTCGAATGCCCGTTAGTAAACATTTTGTAAAATGCATTGAGAATAAATCAAGAATGTATTGATACCAATAGAAATCATATACACATGTCTGGGGTCAGATTATTGTTTATATAGGAAAATAATTCAAATAAAATGTCCTTACTTACTATTCACCAGATAGAGATGTAAGCTTTCCAGGATAATTGACTATTTTGACTAGTTATACCTTTTTATTGCACTTGAAAGCATGTTTTTTTTTTTTTGGCTTTTTTTAAATTATTTTTTTGCTTGCCGCACTAAATGTAAATCTGTTAACTCTACCGGGTGACTGGGGCTCCGTCAGTGTATTTTGACTGAATTGTATTGTGTGTGGAAACAGTTCAATGTTTTCAATTGTCTTCAATGACTAACACTTCCTTTGCAAATATTATCTTTCTGAATTTTATCTAAATGAATCAGGCACCACAATATTCTATGCCTTGCATCAAAATAAAAATGCAGATGAAAATCATATGAAATGTCAAAGACATGTCTGGTCCTGACTTTGCTGTAACGGAAAACCCAAAACAAGCATTTTTTTTTTACATTTATTTTTTTTCCATCCTCCATTTTTTTTATGTGATTATTCACAATCAAAACCATAATCTTTCATCTTTCCCAGTATAAGAGATATCTTCATATATAAAATAATTCATCAAAAGGAAATTAAGAATAACAGCATGGATTGTTATTCAGTCCCCCAAATTTTAGCATTTAAATTCCCGCAAAAGATTTCAGGTCACAATTTTAGAAGCGTTTAAAGTCCACCCACCTGTTTTATTTCGGAAACACGTACGGGAACTGGTGGGTGGGTGGTGCAATATGAGAATAAAATCTTGTGTCCCGTGTGACAGTTCTGACTAATGCTTCGAGTCACAAAAACAAACCCAAAAAAGTGAAAAAAATGAATAAAAGGACATCAACACTAGATACAGATGCCTTCATGGACAATCACTGAAAAGTGTCACTGTAATGCAGACACAAATCGCCCACAGATGAGGTTTAATGTAATAAACACAGCGTTAGGGTACATGGACAGACACACACACACATCACGCACGCACTCACACATTGCACACACACACTCATCCTTTCTGTCTCAACCCAGGTGTTTAGCAGTAGCACTTCATCAGTTTATACTGAAATGTCACTGGGTGAGTATGTTAAACCAGGCATCGCATTCAATGGCTGTATGTCAAAGTTATTTTCCTCGGTTGCTTGATTCCAGGAGAAAGAAAAAAAAAAAAACAATAAATTAGGAAGAAAAAGAAAAAAAATACACTTTGAATTAAATTAAAAGTATTACACCCAGTTTAATCAGAGATGTGGCTTAAATGCAAAGACAATCTCATCTTAGTCCAAGCAGTGAGAGTTTAAGCGCTCCTTCATGCACACTCCAAGTGTCACTACTATGTCCTCTCTAAAGAGTAGGGATGTGTGGGTGATTTAATTATATCAGTTTATTAGTGGCTAATTTCTCTCCATCTTTCTTCAGTCAAGTTTTTTGATTTCTGTGCAATAAAATAACTTACACAATCACACTGACTGAATGATCCTTCTCAATCATACATGCGCATGTCAACGCCCCCAGAAACAAACAAGAACAAATAATTAAAATAAAACAGACCTTAACCGCTCCCGTTATCTCTCATTTCTTATAAAGCAAAATGAAATGGAATAAAGTGAAATCTGAAATGCTTTAAATATAATGACGTATGCAATTTTTCTCGTCTTGCACGCCGTGTCGATGGGGCAGTTTTTCAAGTGAAAAGGGATGTGGGGGGTGGGGAGGTTGTGAAATCTCTCAGAGAAGAAACGGATTGGTGCTTGTACCCGTAGCCCCTCCCCCTGTCACAGATCCTCCGGCACCCATAACACCGCCTACTCCTGTTGGGGGCCCCAAAACCAGCGCTGGCTGAGCGACTCCCCCGCCGCCCATCATCATTGAGTTTCCTGCAGGGCCCATGGGAGAAACTCCACTGAAAGGCATTCCCATCGGACTGGACTGTACCATTCCCATGCTCATGCTGGGGGCCACCATAGGGACCCCCATTACTGGCATGCTCATCCCTGGCTGAACCATTCCCATTGTAGGCATTTGGCTCAGGATAGGGTTAGGAGGGACAGGACTGGTACGTAACTGGCTTAGACCAAGTGAAGAAGGCTGAGGGGAAATGGAGGCCATTGGGGTCACACCAAACGGGTTCGAAGAAGCTGCTGGCGTTGGTGAAACACCCCGGCTGGAAATGGTGCTCCCGGGAGTGACTGCCACACCTGGCGCAGGTGAGGGGCCTAGAAGAAAAATGAAAAAGGATTAAGCCAAGGGGAGGTGAGTGAATAACAAGCATACTTTGTTACACAAGTTATTTGTTACAGAATTTTAAATTAGGATATACAGTGTTGTGAAAAGGTATTTACCAATTTTTCTGAAGTAAATTTTATTATTATTATTTTTTGAATATCTGTCACACTTAAGCCCATCAAACAAATTTTAACATCACACAAAGATAACCCGAGTAAATACAAAATGCTGTTTTTAAATGATGATTTTACGTATCCAAACCTACATGGCCCTATGTGAAAAAGTCACAACAGGCAAAAGGGGGCAAATCATTTTTCACGTCACTATGGTCTAAACGCACTCTGTGCCACATAATTATCTTTTTTTTTCTTCTTAAAATAGAAAGTAAGCTTGTACCAGAAATCTATTCTTAGTCCTTTGTTTTATAATTTACAAATATACATCAGTAGTTTTAGTGACTGAAGCTAAAGTTTTTTAGCTGCCATTCGGAGTGCCTACTCTGTGACTGAAGAAAAGGGTTGTGAGATGAAGTCATAGTGGGAGGGGTCTGTCTGGGTTTGGGTTTTGATGATACGAGGGAGTCCAGATCCACCAGTGCTGCGTTGGGGCCCAGGAACGACTCCGGCGTTTTCCGGACCGGCAGGGACGAGCCGAGTGACGAGAGGTCAAAGGGCACCGGAGAGCCTGTGCTTCCTCCACCTACATCACTGCCTGTTATTGCAGAGCCTCTCCTTTCTGGATCACCTGCAGGAAAATATAGGAGAGGACGGGCTCGAGTGATGAACAGGGAGAGAGGATGTTTAATAATTAATTAATGCTGCCTCCCATATGCTGAGCAGGTCACAAGGAATAATCATGACCTACTGAAAGAGGGGTAGGAAGTGGGGTTTAAAGGGGCAGAAAACATGAACACACAATATGATAGATTATTTTTATTATTATTATAAAAGTGCCAGGATTTTTACCAATTTTTCTGAAGTCAATTTTATAACCCATGGCAAAACACTGTACCTGCTTCCTCAGAGTGATAAATGCCATTTGAGGTTTTATTGTATTTTGTTGTCGAAGAATTTGGGTAATTTAGTTTGAAACCAACAAAAACACAAGGACAAGAAACAAAGTGCTGAAAATTTGGCTTCATAAAGAAAAAACTAATGATCAATTCATAAAAACCAGTTTATTAAAAAAAAAAAAAAAAAAAAAAAAAAATCAGCTTTCCTCTATATTACATTTGTGAAAAACTGAAAAAGACAAGACGCACGGATTAACAAGATGGATTGGTTATAAGGCTGTGTTCACAGTACAAGCCACATTGTTAGGTCAGATCGGATTTGCATATAATGAGGCTTTACATTTATAATTACTTCTACGGTTAACTTTTATCTGAATATGGACAAGTCTGTCCTCTGACACGGCAACCATGCGTTAGATACATCCGTGCTGACGCCATCTGGGTTAGAACACATCATGAGGTTGTGCATTTATTTCAATCAAAGCACGCAATTGTCAAGTCCTGAAAGAAAGGCCTAACTCAGCTATTCATAGGTCCTCACTTACATGGACGTTGTGTGTTGTCATGTGTACCTGTGCCATTTGTGTATTTAGTGGAACCACTCCAGGGGTCAGAGGTCAGAGCATCACTTGTGGGGGCAACCCCTTCCCCAGCCCAAGGATCGGATGACCCTGAGAGTGAGGTTGGGGCAGCAGGCACTGATGAAGCCCAGGGGTCTGTACTAGGAGGGGTCACGGCTGGGGAGGACAGATGAAAGGGTCAGAGGTGGAGAACCGCATGCATGCAGACTAAAGTCACGTAAGGAGTTGAAACTTTGATACACTCTGGATAGTGTTTATTTTATTCTAGAATTAAAGAATGTATCAGTGTTATGAAGGATTATTCTTGCACTGCAGTTAAATTTTTCTCCTGTCACTAAAAGTGATATGATACACAGTACAGTGGAAAAAAGCCAATGAACAGCAAAAGAGTTACGCTGAGATCAATATTTTAGCTTGTTTAAACTTTAACCTACTATAGACTTTGTGGGTAGAATGTATAAAAATCTCCCCCTCTCCCATCCAAAGACAGGAATTTTTTTTTCCAACATTGGGTCAAAACTATATCTACTATGACATTAATGACACGAATCCTCAGGCCTAATGACAATCATCCTTAGATGATTTCAATATTTGTCTTATTGCCATTATTTATGCAAAAAAAGAAGAAATTTGTAAATTTAGTGAACTGAATTTTGCTTATTTAATGGCAGTTTGTGTGTGTGTGTGTGTGTGTGTGAGTGTGTGTGTGTGTGTGTGTGTGTGTGTGTGTGTGTGTGTGTGTGTGTTTCCTATTATCATCATTTTGGTATCAGGGTATAAACCAGGTATTGGTATCAAAGTCAGAATGATGGTTTTGTAATAACACAGGAATGGTAAATGCAGGGTAAACAGAAAAGGGTGAAATGGTAGACAACACTCAAATAATACTGAAAGATATGACTCTGTAAATATTATACATGCATACACACCCTTCCATATCCATGAGCTCACAGACACCCATGATTGCCGAGTGACACTGTGATTGACAGGGGAGAGAGTGTGTGCCGTTCCTTCTTACCCAGGGAGTGGATACAGTTTTAAATAAAATCAAAATGTTATGCACGTTTGCCCAACTCCAGGAGAGATTCCTCCTACAAGAGCAGTAAGATTGACCATACAGGGTGAAACGCAGAAAATGAAATTTTGCTTTTCTATTCATTTTAGACCCAAGCTAGCTTTTTAAATCAACAACAGAAGAGCAAACAGATCCAGAACCAACACCACTGGTCATTTTTCTCAGAGGTCATCCAACGTCAGTAGTCTATCGGGACTGGCCCTAAAGGAGGAAATCATCTCTCCAGGTCTGATACATTAAGAAAGGTTGAACACTCTTGTATTTTGTGTAAACAAAAATGCGTCAAAGTCAGATGCAATCAAATTCATCATTTGCTCAAATGTATATACTTGTGCATATTTTTGCCTATGGATCCAGACTTCTGGGCCAATAGTTATAACAATTAAGCATAAAATTCATGAAAACATAAAAAGTCTTTCTGTTGGTCTGATGATTCTAATTCCATTATAGACATTATAAACGTAAACGTATTCTTTACGTGCAATTCACGTAAAGAATACAACAGATGGTTGTCCCATAGAATGAGTGACCACTACATGCCTTATATTCCTGTATCCCAGATATATTTTTTAATGTGTGTTTGAAACTCTTATTAACGTCGCTGTGGTGAACAATGTTCTCTGTTTGATAATAATGTTCGTTAAGGCGTTGCAGGGTGTTACATCTAACGTTTCTGAAATTTTTTTGCACCCTTTCCTGACCCATATTTAACAATTTACAATAATGTGTATATATATATATATTTTTTTTTTCTTCTCTAAGTATCTACATTGACCCTTAATTCTGTTTTTATAATTGTAAAGGTTTTAAAGATTTGACATGAATTTTCATAATTTCTATTTTATTATTATTACAATAACTTGCAATTTAATCAGGGATGTGTAGACCTTTTAAATCCAGTATACAGTCGTGATAATGGTACTGTTAGTAAATAAATGCAAACCATCAGGAACATTACAAATATTCCTTAAAACTGTTTAAATGCCTTAAAATTACTGCACTCCAGGTAGACACCAAGACATCTATGCGACTTTACTCCCTGGGTAAATGGTCCAAATTGTGTCGTTCTATCCTGTAAAGTAGCATCATTACATGGTCTTTACTCACCTGTAGCTGCCCAGGGGTCAGAATTCACTGTGGAAGTTTCACCCCATGGGTCTGGAGGAGGGGCTACTGAGGGTGGCCCGCCCCCCCATGCGTCAGTACTAGGGGGAGAGGCAGGAGACGCTGCACCCCAGGGGTCACTGTGGCCCCACGGTCCTGTTGAAGGGGCAGGGGTCACAGACGGAGGAGGGGATGGGCCGGTAGAGCCTGGAGCTGCTGGAGCTCCCCATGGGTCTACAGTGCTCAGCTCCATCAGGGCGGACTGAGAAGGGAGACAGGAAGAACATCACAAGACTTGTGTAAAATGGAGATACTTATTGTGCAAGTATACACACACATATTTACAATAGATACACCTATCATTAAAACGAAAACCGTTATGCCCAATATTGTGTAGGTTCCCCTTGCGTCACCGGGGCAGCTCTGGCCCCTTGGGGCATGACTTTGGGGGTGTGCTATGGTGTCTGGCACCAGGATTCTCTGGGTAATCGGACTTGTTTGTCTGATGTGTCCCATAAGTGCTTGATCAGACTGGGATCTGGGCATGCTGGAGGCCAGGTCGGCAGTCTTGGTCTCTTTGCCTGCTGGGTCCTGTGTGCAGCGAGCTGTCGTGCACTGGGTGTTCTGGTGGACTATCATGACCGACATTAACTTCTTCTGTGATTTGTGTTTCTGTGCATTGGATTTTCTGTGGGTTTGGGCCAAATGCACTGACTTTTGCTTCCTGCTGGCACTTGTGAGTCGCCACGATCCTGTAACCTTTTTACTGGTATATAATTTTGTAATCAATGATGATGTGTTAACGTTAAGGCTGTTCGGTGTATATAGCACAATTCAACTTTCATTTCTTACACAGACACACTATAAATGAAGAGGGGTGGGGGGGTGGTAGATTATTTACAGGGCTCACAATGACTGAGCTGAACATCGTGGTGGGTGTGTTTTGCTCTTTATTGTCAGTTCTTTTTATGGCTTAATTGCTTCCACATTTGATTGTGTCATCAGCTGAATGGGTGTTGTCGACTGATAAATCATAGCAGGACAAAATTCCCCCTTATTTCATTACACACAGATTTTGCAGCCTGTCAGCATGAGCTATGATTTGGGTTATTATTATAATGTTTTCTGACATAATTACGTGTTGACTTAATCATTATTATTATTACGTATTACCAGATATACAGCAATAACCCGTGTTATGAACTATACTTCCATTCATACAGGCGCACTCCTTACACACCTCCTCAGGTTTGGCTTTCTCCCTCTTGCTCTCCTCGATGGCCATCTGCAGTCTTAGATCATCCCCCCTGCGCAGACGTTCCTCCTGCCAATCACAAACCATCATTACATCAGTGCAGTAAACAGCACGGGGTAGCTAATGAGAAACATGGCTCGTGAGATTTAAGGGCAACTTTTATATCAAATTAAGAAATAATTACAGTAGTGGAACGGTTTAACGGCATGCTTTCATTTCTAACACAAATTAGCTACAATTACATACTTATGTTCATCAACCGCAAAACCATAATTAACCAGAGAATTGTGCTTTATATGCATATTTTTCTTGTCAACTGATTGTTCAGTGAAATTAGGCTTTTAAGTTTATCGAGGCTCGATTGCAAACTGATCACTGATTTGTGATTGAATTTTGGAATGTGCACAAGAAAGCGATACGGGAGCAGCTTTCACCCCCGGGATCTGTACAGCCCATGATCCCTGACCTCTTGGTGAGCCTCCTTGCTGAGAGTGAGCGCGTAGCGGAGTTCTGCATCCTCCAGAGGGTCAGCACTAGTCTGGTGGAGAGGGGTGAGGGACGGGGCAAGGACAGGAGTGAGTGAGTGAGTGAGTAAGTGGGGGCTTAAACAAGTTGAAGGGCCTTAGCTTAGTAGCTATGATATCTAAGCTACTACAGAGTGAGTGAAAGTAGGAAGTGAGAGTAAGAAACCAAGTGCAGAAGTGAAAGTGGATGGGGAGGGGATTTGAAACTAGTTAGTGATGGATATAGATAACAGTAGAACAAGACCAAAGATGTCAACAAAAAGGCCTTAAAATGTCATTTAAAATGACAGTGGAAAAAGAAAATCTGACATGTATACAGACATGTTCAAAAGTTAGAACCCCCTCTTTTAATTATGTGTTTTTGTTTGAAAACATCATAAAAATTATTCGATCGTAGCGGGTCTCAGTGTTAGGCAAACAGATGACTGCTTATGTTTTTTTATGCAAAAACACATAATTAAAAAGTATTAATTAATTTAAAAAAAGTACTAACTTTTGAACCAGTGTGTAAGCGCTCAAGTGAAGCCACCTTTAAAAAAAAAAAAAAAAAAACAGTTTTAACATACAACTTACTCTACATTCATTTGTCCTCTTATGATTGAGCCTTACCTGATTACTCATAAGGCACCCTTACTACAGAAGAAACAAACAATTTGAAATATGCTGTTGTGGTAAAAGACTAGACAACCTATTTAAAGTTTCCATTTTTATAAAATATTTAGCCTTTTTTATTGCATATTGTATTTATTCAGATTCAGTTCAGATTTCTTTCTGTAAAATGTAACTAAAATCTAAAGCATTCTTTTTTTATTTTTTACAAAAGATTTAATTCCTCCAATCTGCATTATTCATAAATCCATCTATATCCAGCAACTGTTAAATACTATAAATCTTTTCAGAAATATATGTTTATAAATGTCTTTGACTTCCAGTTTTACCTGTTGCCAGGGGACGTGAGAGCTGACTGGGTGTGTAATTTTACCTGCTCGGCCTCTTCCTTGCTCATGGCCAACGCCAGCTGCAATTGGAGGTCCTCCTCCCCCGAGCTCTGTGGCCATGCCTGGTCCGAATCCGTACCCGACTGCAGTCCTAAAGTAGGAGCCGAGGGAGCCGAAGACGCTGGGGGTTAAACAGCTAGGCATTATGGTTTGAAAAGAAAAAAAAAACATTCATTTCTTAATGTGGCCAAGCGTGGTGCTCCCCCGCACGCTGTGCTAAATACAAGCATCGTGACTTTTTTTCCTTTTAGCAAGCGAAGCAGCTCTTAATGTCATTAGCTGACTCACCACTTGAGGTCTGTGCCATCTTCTCTTTGGTCTTAAGTGCGTGGATCCTCTCTTCTCGTAGCCTTTCCTCATCTTTCAAAAGAGTCACCAGCTGCTTGGCTTTCTCTCTTACATTTACACCCTGATCAAAGAAACGCAGACACAGAAATACACTTTAAATGATTCATTCAAGTCCATTATTACATATTTCACTCTGAATCAGATGGAATCTGGCTCGCAGTTCGCTAACTGGGGCACTATGAAGCTCTGAAACTACAGACGTTTAAAATTAAACATACTAGCGAGTTCAGCAGAATTTATTACGTAGTCATAAAATAACACTCATATTGCATGAGGTGCAATAAACAGTCTACACTTCCTTCCTCGAATAAAACTGCTTCCTCTTTGTTTACAATTGTGTGGGTGGCATTGGTGGTAGGGGGGCAGTTCACAACTCCAACACACACACACACACACCATGAATGTGCAGCTATCTATAAAAGTGAATGGTGAGTGTACATCACGAAATCATTTCATACACAAAGAGTACTGTATTCTTTAAATGGCACTGGCAGTTTCACATAATATGATATACTTAATCGGCCGTCGTCGTCTCGTGGATACTGCAGTATCCATCGGTAAGGCTGCGTGATCCAGGAGACTTTATAGTGAACTATATGCAGGTGAATATTTTTTATTCATGTTGTATTGTGTACAGTAGTCTCTCCACGTTGCATAGTAGTGTGACAAACGTCAGTGTAATAAATAAACATTCATTGAAATTTCAAGTGCTGTTTGCCAGTTACCACAGTTAAAGGAGAACCATAAGAAAGCGCACACTGACGCAGAAGCAAAAGCCCTGATCGCCTTTCACTCAACCAAGTTTTCCATACATACAAGGCTGATAAAACGATAAAAAGATACAGATGTGTGTGTGTGTGTGTGTGTGTGTGTGTGTACGCGCACACGCATTGGAATGAGTAGGAGAAGAGCGTTCTATTCTGTTGTGTTGAGAGACCTTGAACGGGTGGTGCTGCAGTTTAAGTTTTAAAAGCCAGGCTGATCAAAGAATATCTGAAGCATTGCTCCTATTGAAGATCTGAAACTCAAGCATACTGTTAGTCCAAGTTTCATGAATATTGATATTACAGACACCCACCATGTTCCATTCTCCTAAAGACTAAATGACTGGTGAAATGTTGCCTTTGAAATGACTTGATGATGGCTTTGCCTTTTGTGACGTACACTTAACGAAGGTTACCAAAAAAAGAAAGAAAGAAATCTACAGTTCAAAAACCCTGAATATCATAAAAGAACCTTTCCCCCCCCATAATTTAATTAAAACAATTAAACTCTCATATTACAGATTCATTCATGGTTTACAGCTTATGAAAATCAAAAGTAGATTAGCTTGAGCGTTTGTGCACGCGCACACGCGGGTGTGTGAGAAAATCATCCTACACAGCAGTCCACTTCCCCCCCCTTCCTCCTCACCTACCTCAGGTCTCAATCACTACAGCCACAATTCTTTTCAAAGGTGAAGTGCAGGTTAATTTGTTTTATTTTTATTTCATATTTTATATTAATTATTTTATATGAATATTTTTGGGTTGTGGAACGAATCATCCGAGTTTCCATTATTTCTTATGGAGAAAATTTCTTTTTATATATACACGAGTGTTGGTCGGCGCTCCTTTATCGCAAATCACGGGATCAATGCAGCACAGCATAGATGATCATCCTGTGGCACTGCTGAGGCCTGATTGACTAGGCTGCTTTATTAGCAGCCAATTTGTTTGTATCGTTGAGTTGTGCGTTTCTTATCCTCCACTTCACACTAGTCCATAGATGCTCTGTGGGGTTCAGATGAGGCAAGTTGTCTCCCAATCAAGCACAGTAATATCATGGTCACACCAAACCAGTTAGTGGTAGTTGTGGCACTGAGGGCAGGTGCCAAGTGCAGCTGGAAAAGGCAGAAACCTAAAGTGTACTAAAATCTGATGACAAAAAATAAAATAAAATAAATTGAAACAGTGGACCAACACCAGCAAATGACATGCCACCCCAAATCACAGACTGTGGAATTCTTACTCGGGACTTCAAGCAACTTGGATCCTGTGTCTCTCCACTTCCTTTAGACTCTGGGACCGTGATTTCCAAATGAAATGCAAAATTTACTTTCATCCAAAAAGAGCACTTTGGACCACCGAGCAACAATCCAGGTTCTTTTTTTTTTTTCCCTTAGTGCAGTGTCTCAATATTGGGAATGCAACAGTTCTAGCCTATATCCTGAAGAATTCTATGCTATACTGTATGAATAGTAATTTACTCAAACTTGAAATAAGATTTTCTAATATTTTGAGATTCTGGTTTTTGATTTTTATGATCTGTAGCCCATAATCTTTAAAATATACTGATCATACTGATGAAAGTAGGCTTGCAAAAAAAAAAAAAAAAAGTATAAAATAAAAGCAGTGCAAATAGTGCTATGAGGTTGAAACTAAAGAACAAAAAAATATATGTATATAATAAAATGTTAAAGAACTATTAAATAATGTTTACATTTTCTCCAAAATTGCACAATGGTACAGGATTTTCAGAGCTTTATTTTGTCCAAATTATATTCAGCTGAGAAAAATTCAAAAGGGACGGTGAAGACTATCACATGCTTCTTAAGCGGCTGCACATGCACCATTAGGAGGTGGGAATAAAGCACAGCGTGATTAATGGCACTATAATTGATGTGAAAGTTCATCCCCTCACTCTTAAGCACTCCCAGCTTAGCCCCACAGGAGAACCCTGGATGACGGGGCAAACATGGTTCTGTTGCACCACTTGGAGGCGCAAGCATGGCATAGAAACGGTGAAATCCGAGGTTGACTGGCCGATTTCAAGTCATAGCCGATAAAGCAGAAAACCTGTCGCTAGCTGATCGATAGGTGGATCTGTAGTTGTAATAAATAGTGCTAATGTGCTTTAAAATATTTGTTTCCAAATTATCAACACACCCACAATCACAATCTGGTGTAGTCTCCTGCTGCAAAATAATGCTTTTATGTTCCTTCATTCATTTCTGTAGTGATTTGGATGAATGAAGGCTGATCTTACAGACACCCACCATGTTCCATTCTCCTAAAGGCTAAACGAGTGGTGAAGCGTTGAGCTGGAAATGACTCAGCAATGCTTTACCTCTTGTGATGTACCCTTAATTCTGAAGGTTACAAAAAAAATCTAAATTACCTCAGGTATCATTAATACAAGTGGAAAGAGATAATAACAGCATAAGATAATATATTATACCACTGCATTCTGGCCCACAAGTATTGGCACCCTTTATGGAAAATGAGCTTACGCACGTGTGCTACATGTTTTATAATTTATCATCAGGTGCTATTTCCCGGAAATTCCGGTCCTTGTTTTTCACCAGCTGTGCTACCACAAACCACAAATTTAAATCATTCTTATACTGTTTATACACTCTTATCAGTTTGGCAACGTTGATTTTAACAGCCATGAGAATGAATTACACTGTGGAATTCTGAAATGTATGACTCCCCCCCACCACACATACGCCATACTGCGAAGAGGCGGTGGTGTGATTACAGATGGTGCCATGGATCTACGGACATACGCATAAACGCACACGACGCTGACTATACGCAGGAAACCAACCGCCTTAAAGCAGCCGTCTCTGATGCTTTGCATAACATGACAACAGTGAGCTGACAGTTGGCTTGGTTGGGAACTCAGATGGCTTTTAATTGCTTTCCAAACTAAATTACTGAAAACCTCTTGAATGATAGATGTCTTGATTATAACATTAAGCACAGTTCCCCTACTTCTGACAGCGGTGCTTAACAAAAGTTTCTAGACTTTAAGTGATAATGATTTATGTTCTGCACATTTGGCTCTTCAGTTGTGAATTCCTACAATTGTGATGAAATCGATTGTTTGCTCTGTGTGTGTGTGTGTGTGTGTGTGTGTGTGTGTGTGTGTGTGTGTGTGTGTGTGTGTGTGTTAGTTACCTGGTCTTTTCCATCTCTGTCTATGTACTGAAAGTCTTTGAGTGTCTGGACAGCATAGATGTTTTCCCTGCATTGCTGAGCCACTCTTTCTGAACCCGTCTTTATCAGATACTCCATAAGAGTCATAGCCTGAACAAATATGGAGGTCAGGTACATTGTAGGAGTGAAGTTACTGTTAATAAAAAAGAAAATGGGACTCTTATTTTTACATTCAGAAGTTTTGGGTGATGTGCTGACCTTATACACATGCCTCCAGTTCTTTCCGTGGTCATTGAGCCTCTTCCAAACCATGCTCATGATTTCTGAGAAGGCCACTACGTTATACGTCAGATCTGCAATCTCTGACATCAGAGAACTGGACGGACCCCAGGGGTCATTGGAAGTTGCTTCCCTGACCTAGAGAGGTATAAAAAAATAAAAATAAAAAAAAAGCTGATTTAGTATGCACTCAATCAAACTCACATCAGCGAACAAGGTCTCTTTTCTCTGGAAGGTATTGGATGGTTTGAGGTTTAATTCAGAAGTATTACAACTGACCGAACTGATTACACAAGCAGAATAGTACAATACGGACAGCAGATTTCTATAGAGGGAAAAGCGTAGGCATAAATGAAAGCAACCTCTCACCTTAATCTCTGCTTCAGAGTAATTGTGAACAATATTCTTCACTTGTCGCCTTAGCGATGAGGTCGACATGGCAACAGGATGGCTATCAGGTTCCGGGGAAATCTGCAGACAGAAATCAAAGTGTAAAAGATAAGACAAGCCTCTAAAATGACTGTGCTTCTGAATTATTGTTTCTCTTTTAAAAGGCAATAACATTTACGTTGAGGCATTTTTTAATAACTGTTTTTTTTTTTTCTTTAATTACACATTTGGCCCCAGTAATATATTTATGATATCAAGTTTAAAAGCACAACATTTTAAAGAGGTGACCTTGAGTCACTACATTTACTGGTGTGATGTGTTCTTCAATCACAGGCTTTCAATACAAGTCTACAAATCAAACTACATGTTTACCATGCTGAAAAGCATAAGATTTAAAAATGTTACTGGTCATAATGTGTCTAAACATTTAAATTTATCAAACCCTCACTTCCTTCTCTGAAAAAGCAGCTTCCCCTTTATCGAGACGGGTTTAAACAGGAAAAAAACACTTCTAGTGTGTTTTCGGCTGAACACAAAAAATGTAAAACACTTCAGTATTGGTTTCAGTGAGAATTAATTTGGTTTATAATAAACCACAAGATTAACATTTTTCCATACTATTCAAAACAACAGATAAGAAGTGAAAAACAAAATGAGGTTGAAAAGCATGCCTAGGACTACAGGCACAGCACAATTAGCTAACACTGAACAGTATTACATTGAAATGCACAATATTTGTTTAGCTACATCATGTGAAGAGTCTGACTAGGACTGAAAAAAATGTACTGATATTATTATGGTTCGAGAACTGGACTTTTATATAGATTTCAATTACCAAATTACAATTACAAAATCCAATGCAAATATTTAGGCAATGCTTAATTTTGCTATATTGGAAATGAATCAAAATTCAATTGCGTGTATAGTATAGATTCATTACAGTATAGATTCAAGTTACATGTAAAGTATAGTATTTTAAGCCTTTTTTGTGGATTGAAATTTTTTTATGAAGAAAAAAACAGAATATCAAAATATTAGACTTTCTAAGATCAATCAAATAAGGATTTCCAATAGACAAATTCTGAAAAATTATGTGCATTTATCAATATTTGCTCGGGGCTCCTTTAGCATGAATCACGATCAATGCAGCGAGACATGGCATGTGACACGCCTGTACTGTCGGGCCGGGTGTTTCTCATCCTCCTCTCGACAATACATCATAGATTCTCTATGGGTTCAGATCAGGAATGTTGGCTGGCCAATTAAGCAAACAGGTTACTGGTAGTTAGTGATGGATATGCTTCGGTACAGAACTCTGCAAACAGTCAGCACTTTTAGAGATGCCCTTCTGTGGCTTAAACTCAGTGTGGAAGATGTCAAAAAAAAAAAAAAAGAATAATAAAAAAAAAAAAGCGTTATTCACTTATCGCCATATTGACTAAAATCAAATCTGAAAATAAATTATGTTTATAATAGAGATGAACTGGTTGATCAGCCAATGAGTGTAATTGCCTGGCTCTCACTATTTTGAGTTACTGGACTGTTGAAATGTTTGTCATATATCATTTCATAATGCCCACCTCTTTACGTAATTAATATATTTAACTGCTTTTTGAATAGTTCATCTGGTCAAACTCTCATTATATAAAACGACTTTATCTCAAGTGAAAAAAAAAAAAAAAAAGAAAAACTAAAAAAAAGACACCCATTTCAATTTGCACTAAAACCAACGCTTGAAGGAATAATAACAATAAAAATAGTCCATCACTGAACTGCTAAATAAAAGAAAAGTTGAGCTAAAATGCATGTGTAAACCTACACTGATGAACTTTTTACCTACAGACGTCGGTCTCTCTGTCTTTGTGTGTTTGTGTGTACGTGTGATTTTGGGTCCGGATGCCAGAGCTCTTCAGCTTGTCCGCTGCACTAAACCTCCGCGTGGCCACATCAGGACCCAGATGGTCTGGGGAGAATTAAAATCTGTAGAGAAGCAAAGAAAAGGAGGGTTAGGGAAAGAGAAGCCACTGTCTGAGAGTAAGTCTGCAGTAAAGAAAACTGTCCGCCTGTTGAATATTGCAGAGCCTCTCAGTGCCTCACTGAGCTACATGCAAATCATTTAAAGCTTGTTCAGTCCTCAGAATTTCACTCTGCTTCATTCTGTCAGTCGGATTATCGGGGAACATTCACGCAACTTTTTATCTCACTACTATACCTGTCCCTGGCATTTACGTGGAGAAAGATTGTGTGAGACAGCACTGCAGTACAGGATGTGTAACACACCATTCTGCTTTACATAAATCTAACTGATAAACCTCATTAAAACACACAACTCTGCATTGTCTTACATCTGCTTCAGAAAATTACTACATTAGAGACGGACACCCGATTAAATCAGTACTTAATAATTAATGTTGAGATGTTTATTGTACTAAATTTGACAAGTAAACATACAAGTTAAATGACAAATTATTGTATGATTTTAATTACAATAATAATTATTTGCATTAATCACCAGATATTATCATTAAAAATAACTAATGAAAAATATTTCAAATACAAATGAACTCAGCCTGAGGTTAAATTAAACTATTACTGAACATGAATTCCTTTTCCTACGTTCCTGTTCTTATCTACACTCAGGCTTCCGTTTTGTTCTAGTCTAGATGTTGTAAGTGAGACAAATTGCTTCCTTAGTTGTCTTTATTAAAATGAAAAACTTTCCTGAACAAAGTTTACTTTACTTATCTGATGGTAGTTACAAGAACTGGAACAAGTGACGGAACAATAACTGTGGGAGCAACAAAGCAGTGAATATTTTAAAATATTGTCGGTCAAATGACGATCTTCAAACACAGAAAACGCGCAGATAATTCTTTGCTGTCGCACTGTTAATTTATCACACTGATGAGCTTAGCTAAAGTTCATTAATTAGACTTTACTACAAGCATGTTTTCTTTCTTAACAAATCACACTAACTGTTACACTGATATTTTTCCAGACACAAGCAGGGGGGAAAAAATGAGCTCAATGGACACGATGTGCGTCTAAATGTGCAACATAAAAGCTGCTTTCTTTCTTTAAAAAACGATAAAGAAAAGCAATTAAAACTAACTTCTTCCTAAACTGCCTCGATAACTGCATCAAATAAGTGCAAAATAAATGAAGTTCAATACGAAATAAAAAGCAAACCAAAAACCTGAGCGTACTTGTGAAGGAAATAATAGACTACCCTTCATCGCAGCATTTTATTTCTCTTACAACACAGAAATTTGGCAACGATTACAAAATAAAGACGTTTATCCTTTTAAAGT
Organism: Clarias platycephalus; assembly: GCA_030068275.1. Lineage (NCBI taxonomy): Eukaryota > Metazoa > Chordata > Actinopteri > Siluriformes > Clariidae > Clarias > Clarias platycephalus. Next base: position 10,543,172 of record JAQQZT010000033.1, on the reverse strand, counting down.
CTTAATGTTGTGGAATATCAGTAAAACTAATGAGTACCTCCCATTATAACCGCCTTAAACAGTCGTTTCTTATCAGTATCTCTTTTTTGCCCTCTGTGGAGACTTTACAGCTTTATCTCTACCCATCACAAAGGACAGACACTGGGGACCGCCTGTATGTTTAGCATTGGCCCCATGTATGTTACGACAGGACAATAATCAAGTAGACCCTCCGTATCCATATGAACCTGTTATTAGTGGAACAACCGTCAGAGTGGCCGTTATAAAAAAACTTTCTGACCAATCACAAAGAGGGATACAATCATATTTCCTTTTCAGCCATTTTTGTGCATCTATAACTAAAATGTCTAACAACTTTAAAGTAAAAAAAAATTGTCAGAAGGAAATAGGAAAATTTTTTTAAACATCAAAAAATTAATAGATATTTTAGTAATGTGTGTAGGTATCTAAACTATACAGTAGGTACGACCATAACCACTGCTAAGTGATATTTAAAAAAGGTCCCATCAAGTGTAATAATATTCGCATGTTGATTAAATTTGGACATGTAATTAAACCGAATAAGTGATTTGAACGAGGCATTGTAATACGCACCTATAAAGCTACAGTAAAACATCGCAGATTATATGTTGAGCAAATCAGAAGATTTCATAGGAATGTTTTTTTTTCCTGTTATAATGATCTGCTGCAATTGCTCCTATAAATACATTAATTCGTACTGCTGTGATAATTGCGGCCCATTTTATACGATGTGGTGTTTTATGTGCGAGAACAGTTTACTGGACATAAAGGGCCCATATTTTATCATTGTTTATGAAGTTCACACAGGTCAAGTGTGTGTGTGTGTGTGTGTTAATACTCCAGCTGAAATATATCTTAGATAAGGATTTTTTTTTTTTTCACACCTCAAACTCCCTTTATGGCACTCCTCCTCCAGATGCATGTTTCAGTGTCTGTGTAAGAGTTACTACTGAGCCACGCCCCACCAGCAAACTAAGAGCTGTGCAGCAAACTGGGGGAGGGAATCACCTTATATGATGTCACAAAGGAGGAAATCTAATTAGGTTGTTTAATCCCTGGTCAACACAAATAAAAGTTAATTAAATTAGATTTAATTAGATTATATGAAATAAAACAGGACAAATAGTAGAAGGTTTTTTTTGTACACGCACACTTGCCAGAACTTTTGGGGAGCCCTGAGACCTGTGTGAACTTCATAAGAAATAGGAAAATATTGACACTTAAACTCCAGGAAACACTTCTCACTCAAAACACCACATCATATAAAATGGCCTGCAATTATCAGTGGAATACAAATGAACGTATTCATAGAAGCATTTGCACATGATAATCATCATAAAACAAAATAAAAAAAAATAAAAAAAACATCCTATGGAAGCTTGAGTTTGTGTAAATCCATGTATAAATTTTAGGTCAATGTAGAACTGTATAATCAGGAATGAGTTACCATAGCTTTATAGATACACATTAATCAATTTAAAATTGACAGTGTATTCATTTAAATTACATGAACAAATGTAATCAACATGGAAACATAGTTTCATATTAATGGTTAGAAAGAATGTACTACAAAACTAATTGATAACTTAGTTATGGAAAAAAAGTAATGTCACTTTACAAATGGAGGGAGAGTTAGTCCCTGCACACATGTAAACAGACATTTACAGTATGCAAAAATGATTTTCACCCCTTTGTTTAAAAAAAAAAAAAAAAAAATTCAAATTATCAGAAACAGCTTTTTGGCAATAATGGGTCCAAATAAAAATACTGATAGGAGCTGGTGTGTGAAACACCTGAGGAACACCGTTGAGAGAAGTGGATTAGGTAGTGTGTGTCCGAGGAAAAAATGTTCATTCATTCATCTTAATTAACTGCTTTATCCAGACCAGGGTCACGATTGGCAAAATGAAAAATAGCAAACACATGGATTCATGTGACACAATGAAGTGCAACTATTTCCAAGTAATCTTCTACTTGGATCTCTTCCAAAATCTTGCTGTGTGGTTTGTAAAGTCGAGGCATTAAATTCGGAGGCAGCACAGCATGCATCTCATTCTACAGCTTCAGAACAAGGGTGTTAATTTCAAAAATAAAACATTAAACTGCACATGCATTACAGCCGTCAAAGTAACTACAACTTCTAAGTCAGTCATGATAAATCTGAAAGTCTTATTCATAACACACATGCACGAGATGAAACTGACATCACGCTTTTTCCATTCACAGAAATACAATGAAAACACAAGAAAGTTCCAAAAGTACTGGAACAGAAAAGCTGAATACATCATTTTTGCTTTATTTATTTACAACATTTAGGTTTGAGATCAAAAGATGGAGACAATAGATCAGAATCTCAATGTTCATTTCCTGATATTTAGATCTACAGTAGATGTGTTAAACAACTTACAGCATGGCTCCTCTGATGGCAAAACACTTAGATTTGGCCTGAGTAAAACTCCTGGAACAGAAAGTCTTAAAGTAATTAAAGCACTTGTTATTTGGTTGCATATACCTTGCTTGCAATAACTGCATCAAATGTCAACCCACTGACATCACCAAACTGTTTCTAAACTTCTGCAGCTTCTTTCACTTCTTGTTTGTTTTGAGGGGTTTCTCACTTCAGTCTCCTCTTCAGGAGGTGAAATGCATTCTCATCTGGGTTCACCCTCAATAAAGATTAGTGAGCTTGTTTAGGAAGGAGCCATGCAAGCCCAAAGCCATGACAATACCACCATCATGCCTGACCAACAAGCTGCTTTAATGTTTTTAGGTTCATCTTGGTTCCAGAAATGTCATGGCTTGTCTCTGTATTTCTTTACAAATTTCAACCTGATCTTCTGATTATTAATGCTGATGAGTGGTGTACACCCTGTCTGTCTCGTAGTATATCTGCTACATACTGCTCTTAAAAGTCTTCCTCAAATGGTGGACTGTAATGACTTCACACCTGCTTTGTGGAGGTTGTTGTTGATGTCACAGACTGTTGTTTTGGTTTTTTTTTCTCAGCTCTCACAATGTTTCCATCATCAAATGTTTTCCTTGGCCAACCTGTTCGATGTTTAGTTCATCAGTACACCAGTGGTTTCACATTGCTCAGAACATTCCAAAGCATGATGTTTGTGCAAAGACGTTTAAAATGGCTTGCCTGTCTCTCCTAGCCGGAGTTCTGGCTTTCATGTAGTTTTATTCTATTAACAACAAATGCAGTATCTACAAGAAAAAAACCCAGTGTTCAAACCAGGAGCACGAATTTTAAACTTTTCACAGTTTAAACAATCAGTCTAACAGGACACACCTGGCCGACAAGGAATATACATCAGTCGCATGTTCCAATATTTTTGATCATTGAACAGAAATGGGTGAGTTTGAACAAAAGGTGTCATGTTTTAAGTTGTTTAACACATCTAGATATTTAAAAAAAAAATCATGAAACAGAAGCTGAAGTGCTGATCCATCATCTCAATTATCTTTTGATTTCAAACCAAAATTTATAGCAAAACAAACAAACAAACAAAAACTTGCCGTTCCAGTACTATCAAAAGGGACTGAAATTACGCCCTTTGTACAGGTTTCTTATGGAGGCAATTGTAATAAAATTTTACTTCACTCCCACACTCACTATTGAATAACAAAGAAAAGGACAATTGCAGGAGTAGGTTTCTAGTGTGATGCTTTTTCTACAAATCTCGATGTCTGTGTCACATGTTCACACAGTCATGGTATTCCCAACATGCTGAAGCAGTTGAAGAGACACGGGATCTTATTTAAGTACCAATATCAAAACAAAAACTACAATAAAGCTAAGTTAATTAGCTTTATAAAGGGTCAATGATACACATGCTAAAAGACGAAATACTAGAGATTTGGTTGGAAAAAAAAATTGATTCAGTGACGGTCTTTTGCATGGGAATTCATGTGTCAGCACACTGACTCTAACCTACTGTATTGTATTCACACATTGGCAGGCAGCACAGTAACCTGTGCGATGAGTGAATTATTTGTGAGTAAAAGTTTGTTTAGAATCTCATCAAAATCTATTTTTAAAAAATAATATTGAATAAGGAAATTTATAAATCACAATTCAAATCACAAATCGAATCGGCACCTACTGTAGGTATCATGTTATCATATCGGGTGCTCCCTGTTGATTTCCATCCCACAAAATATAGCAAGTAGATTTTTTTTATTATCTGCATGAAAAAAAAATATGAAAAAATCACAAACGTGTGCAGATTAAAATAAAATTATCAGACAAGCACTGAGATTAGGGGGGGGGAAATTTGGCTGAAATTGACAATTTTTATTGCCAGGGGGAGGAAAAAAGCAGACAAAAATCACTGACATAGCTGATCCAAATGAAAATCAACTCACTTGTAAAACAGTAAAATGCCATGTAAACTTCACCCCGTCAGAACAGGGCTAGTGCTTTTAAAAGTATGCGTACAATTGGGAGTGTGTACCCATGACTGCGAATGCGCTGCATCGCCTGAGCTGCGTTATGAGACATTTTGCCTTTGCAAGAGCTATGCCTTTTATAAAGGTTTGTAGGCGTCGCCAAATGCCTGAGTAAATACGGAGGAAGTTTTTGTTCTGATATGACGTATAACAAATAATTACACAAGTTCACAGACGTATTCACAAATAAGTGCGGACGAGTTTGTCACTTAAAAGAAGCTAGAAAGTTAGAGGTAAGGAGTATAACTCAGTCGTACAGAGCAACAGGAACTCAAGTGACCACCTCAATTCAGATTCAAGGTCAAAGTGTCAGACTTAACGCCACACTTTTAAAAATATATATATAGAAACTATTCATCCACGTATGTAAATGGCATTTTGCCCTATAATTGTACAGACTGTTTGTTAGGGCATGCTTTATAACCAAGAAGTGTCTGACCTGTTCTGACCTAATGTGACAATGACATACCCAAGGGCTTCAATGAGGTTTACAGAAAACACAAAAATTTCCCTGTGAGACTGACTATAAGACTGATGATGATGATGATGATAATGATGAGGAGGAGTGGCAGATGACACACTGGATAAATAATGATTGCATAATACTGAAACCCGATAACAAATCCAAGCTGGCAAAGATCAGAGCAAAGTCCCATAGGCTTCAGTAGATTATGGAGTCGGAGACTAAGTGCTCTGATGGGAAAGTGCTCAGTGTAGAGTTCTGCATCGTTCCTGCATCTAATCTAAACTGAAACTAAAGTCAAACTTTGAAGGAAATTAGACTCATCACGTCAGACAGGACACCAAGTTAGCGAGCTAAAAAGTGGCCACAAGAAGCAACAGCTGATTAGCAGTGACAAAAGCTCTGCTTTTTTTTTTATTACGATTGATAATAACAGTACAGTAAGCGTTTAACTAATAAAATGTTTCTAATGAAAACTTAACGCGTGTTAAACAAATTCACATTTATATTTCTACACATATACAAATATAAAATGATATTTTGTCATTAGGTTATGAGGAACACACGCCTCACATGCTAACAAGAACACCCAACGTTAGCTAGCCGGACAACACACAACCTGTCAACCAAACTGAGCTCAACAACAAAATGGTTTATATATTAACGACTCCATTAAAGCACTCATTTAAAACGGAATAATGAATAACGTATTCACAGTTAGGTTGTGAAATGACATTTAGACTGGTGTCTTTTTGACAGCCGCACAACACACACCCTCCTTCCCCTGACTTTAGCCTCGCAGGCAGCTCTCAACTAACAGTAAACAGTATTATTTCAATAAATAAAATAATAACAAAAACAATAAAGTAAAGACGAAACAAAATAACCTTTGACGTAAGAGCGGGTGTAAACTGAAAAAATGGCAAAAAGTTGTTTAAAAAAAGTTCTCCGTCACCTTTCATTCGGTCACGCATTCCTCTCCATTACCATCAAACTGAAGGTAAAGTCTTATCGCGGCTAACGCACCGTTAGCTTTTAGCACATCCTACTCACTTACCGTTCAACTCTGGAGCTGTCAGGTTAAAGACATCGACGCGTCGATATAAGATACTCCGTCACAAGTCGACTTTAAAACGAGCCATTTATGTTACGACACCGACCGGAGAGATGCGGTGTGGAAGGGAAGAGCTGGTGCTCGCTCGCTCGCTAGTGTTAGCGTTAGCGTTAAGTTAGCCGTGCTTCTTCTCGCAATCAGAGGAAAGGGCGGAATCCCAAATAGCTCGCTCCTCCACTACACAACGCGCCCTAGGAATCCTGTAAAGCCTTCCACGGAGTGCACTTCAACTCCTGGATAGATATATTTAGGATTCGGCCCTGGTCTTTTACTAAAAACCGCATGCTATCTTACTAAATATTAGGGCAAACTGTTACGTCCGTTCTAAAAAGGTGCTGTTTGGTAGGGCGGAATTGTTTTTTGTTGTTGTGATAGTGTCACTTGATAATAACTTTCTTTCCAGTTCTTTCCAAGATTCATAATTTAAAGGTACTGTAACGTTACCATGCAAACGTTGACCCTGGTGTTGCTTGATACAAGGAGATGGCGGCACTTCCGCTTCCTGTCTGTGAAGCACAGTAGTAGAGGCAGCCGCACCCCCTGGCATATGAATGCATGTAGCAGCCCTTAATGATTATACAGATTTCATGAGGGGAAATATCTGAAATAATGTTGTTTATTTTTATTTATTCGGTTTTTTACAGTAATTAGCTACATGCTAGCAAGATTGCTGTCCATAATACACACACGTATTTTACACACACACACACACACAAATCTCCTGTTGGTTGATATGGGCAATTAATATGAAGGCATGAAAGAACAAGTAAAATATAGTTGCACAGCAACAATGATTGGAACCAAGCACCTGTGCTACAGTATCGCCACCCAGGGACACCACATAACCTTTGTGCTTTTAGAGCGTCTTAAGATCGACAAAAAAAAAAACAGGATGCTGAAAAAAAGGCAGCACACTATGATGTCACTCAGGAAGTTGTTAGCCACTTTTCACTGTTAGTTTAGGCCTCGCAATGGCTGAACCGTAAAATATTTTGCATCCTCAATGTCTTGAGACATGAGATCATATTGGCTCAGTTTGGTGGCGATTATATACTGTACAGTAAATCCCCTAGGAGAAGTATATAAAATTCCATTAAATACATTTTGCAAATAACTGAATTTCTCTTGAGTAGCACCAATGACCAATGCATAGTATTCAGTTCTGTGAGATCTTAATGTGTACGCGTTTTACATGTACTGTATACGTGCGTGTGTGTGTGTGTAATACCCCTGTTTCACTTACGCGGTTTCGCACGGTGGCCGTAAGTACGGTTCATCATGATTCACCGCGGGTTTGCCGCTGTGATTACGTTTCCATCTTTCCACATGTTTATTAAACATGTTGAATTTTTTTTTTGCCAATCCTTGCGGAAGCTTGCGTAACTTTGCGGAACGTCGGCAGGCAGTCGCGGCGGCTCACGGTGCCTAACACCTCATCGCGAGTCAAACCGCATAGGTGAGATAGGGATATTAGCTATGCAGCATAATCCCCTATGAAGGCCCTGTGCCATGCTCCCAGTCACTCAGGCATCCTAAAGGCAGCAGAATCCAAACTGTGTGCTGGTTTTCATGACTTTTTGAACGTGTTTAGAACTCCAAAAAGCCCAAGATGCTGGAAAAAACTTTAGAAGAGCAAGAGAGTGTTTTGCACACTATAATGTCATAGTACTTGGGCCCTAATAATAAGTGCCTTAGCATACAACCTCTACTTCATGTTAAAATTTAATCTGATATCTGTCCGTCAGGGTTCTCTGGTTTCCTCCCACCTCCTAAAAATATGCTGGTAATTGAATTTTCTACCCTAAAGTCCTGTAAGAGCCATATCATGTCTTATGTATTGTTGTTGTGTTTATTTTATTTTATCTTATTTCATTTTTAATTTACTTATTTGTCTATTAGTTAAGCATTAAGCATTAAGTTTATTAGATAAGCCATAAG
>JAQQZT010000033.1:10513003-10535081 GCA_030068275.1 Clarias platycephalus | reverse complement strand
GACTGTATGAAGTGTTGAATCTTTGATGCTGGAAAATAAAAGACAAAGACAAAGGACTCAATGGACTTCGTGTCGTACTGTAAGTAAAAATTCTGAAACAAAGCTACGCGTCAAAACTAGTGGAATAATACGACCGCATCCACAAGCCCCAAGATGTAAATAATGCAATATATAGATATATATAATATATATATAGATTACTTTCATATTATTATTAAGTAATAAAAGTATGTCCTACTTGATAATAATGAATGGTGTTTGTCCACTTCTGGCGAAATGATGAACCATTGTTCACTTGTTCCCTACACCATTCGCAGTTCCCTTTGAACTGAGCAGTTTCACACCCTATGGTTTGGAATCTCACTTAACATGGCTGAACACCCTTTGCAGTCCACTTCACATGGAACTACTAGCTGATTGGGAGGCAGCATGGACTTGCATCCCATTTAACCTCAGTGTTCCTTGACCAGGCAGTGGTTATTGTGGTGGCTCAGGGGTCAAGGATGTTGATTACCGATCAGAAAGCTGCCACTGTTGGCACTGTATCATGGCTGACCTTGGCAAAAAATAATTTCACCGTGGTGTAACGTATCTGTGATAAATAAAGGCGTCTTATCAAGATGAATGAATTAAATCTGGTATTGGGCTTCTTTCCAAAGAACATCAAGTTAAATTCCAATGCATGAGGGAAACATGAAGGAAAAAAGCATACCTTACAATTTATCTAATTGGCAAATACGGTCAAAGTCATATTATGACTTCCATGTCTTGGACATTGCTCTGTTCTTTTTAAGTCAAAACACTGTGTCCATCTCATCAGGTAAAGATATTTATCAGACCATAATCAAACAAATAAAATAAAAAAAACCCTGGAGCAGAGCTAAGCTTCATGAGACACCCCTACATTTTGTCTTTAAATTATTTGTAGGTAAAATCAGATATACTGGATATTAGTATTTGATATACTAATCCCAGTTCTTTGGACCATGCATATGATTGATTCAACATTTAAACAAATTATAAAGCCGATTTTGGATACAGTGTCCTCAAAGACTTAAACCGAGAATCTGTGTTCTACATCAACTTGTCAGTAGTGAAAGGTTAAAGCCATCTAAAAATAACCCCTCATAAGTAATCATGACATGAACTGATACAATCTGTTTCATTCACGCTTGTTAACTTCCAACAATCCTAGGAGCTGTAACTTTATCCTATTATTATGCAAGATGTCTGAGCTATGAATATTTTACATAAACACCTTCTGTTATTAGCCGGTGCCCATGCACCATATGCTAAAGTGTCATCTGCTGCTATAACACACATCGTCCACTTAGAGGCAATGGCCTGCTTCATGTTAAAGGCCTCTTCATGAAGAAAGTAAACAGTTTATTTTAAACTTACGTATATGTTATGAGAAGTTATAACATTATATTATTCCAATGTTGTTGATACAGTATTTACATAGCCTAAGAACATACAGTGGCAAGAAAACGTATGTGAACCTCATGGTTCCAATTTCATGGTTTTCAGGATTCATTTGTCATAAAATGTGATCTGATCTTCATCTAACAAATATAATGTGCCTAAAATAATGGCACAAAAATCTGATCTTTCATGTCTTTATTGAACACATTCATTCGACATTTAAAATTGTAGTGGAAAAAGTAAGTGAAATGAAATGAATGAATAACTGGTTGACCCCACGCCACCCCATAACCTCATCCAGGCGCTTCCTGTAGCTGTGTGAATAAGACATACAGTACACATCATTCAGGAGGAATTTTAGCCCATTCTTCCTGCCAGAACTGCTTTAGCATATTTTTTGGACATCTCATGTATATGACTCTCTTCAAGTCATTCCATAGCATCTCTATTGGGTTGAGGTCTGGGCTCTGATTTGGCCACTCCAAAGGGCAGATTTTGTTTTTATGAAGTCATTCTCCTGTGGACTTGCTCTGGTGTTTGGAGTCATTGTCCTGTTCCCCAACAGCTTTGAGTCATTGTCCTAATCAACCAACTACTACAGAGTTTCAGCCAACATACAGACATTCTCACATTATCCTGAAGAATTTTTTGATACACTTGGGAATTCATCGTCCCCAGGGCTTGATTCAGCAAAGCAGACCCAAATCATGATTCCGTCACCATACTTCACTGTTGGGATGATGTTTTCATGATGATATGCAGTGCCCTTTTTACTCCCTATGTCAGACCCAGGCATTTTAAGGCCCGCGGGCCAAATGCGGAAGATATCCGAAGATTTGCTAGCGAATTCTCGGTAATGAAGTTCCAGGCTTCTGTAAACAATGCCATTTCAATGTAGAAATAAAATTAATAACCAGAGTAGATTTCAAACAGCAAAGCTGAAAGACCAACAACAACTCAAGGAGTCACATACTTTTCCCACTAGCACTGTGAGGTTTTTATGGTAGAATCAGATTTTTTTTTGTGTTATTATTTTAGGCCAATTCATTTGTCAATACTCTTGACTTAGATAAAGATCACATTTTATGACAAATAAATGCAGAAAACCAAGAAATTCCAAAAGGTTCACATACTTTTTATTTGCCACTGTATGCGTGAGGCATATAACCAAGTTTAAATATATTGCATTATATTGTATTATTATTAGTAGTTTGTTATTATCTACAGTATTTGTTTGTTTGTAAAAAGCTTGCCATGAAAGGTTCACAGAGCATCTAAGTGAGACTAGAGGTATGCATCAGGACCAGGATCCCAAACTACACAAATAAAAACTAATACGATAGCAAGGCTTTACAAGATCCTGACCATCTATAGTCATGGCAAGAAAAATTGGAAGGATGCTCCTGTTACCCCAAACTGTCACCACTCCCTGTGTCTAAAGTGAATGTATATGAGATTTTGTTGGTTTGTGTTTTGTTATCGGTGTGTCTGAGTGTTCATCTGTCAACCAATTTGGAGTATTATATGTCTAACCATTGTAGATTGCAGCTGGTGTCATAAAGAGGAACCATTGCCACAATTTCATATCAACAAAGGACATGAAAGCACCATCTACATGTCTAGTTCTAGTTCAGCTCCTGTAGACATGAACTTACACATATTGTACATACAGTTTCATCCGATTTTACTATTTAGAAGTATGCAATTAATTGTAGTTTAAGCCTAACTGAAAAAGTAAATGTTAAATTAGATTTTGTTCTTCATAGCTGATGATTGCTTTTTCATACCCAGTACTAATTTGAATATAATGAGATATGGGTAAAACAAGTAAAAGTTAAACATAATAGTTAGTCACTTAAGTTTTACAAGAAAACCTATAAGTAAATTGAATGTTTTGTGGAATTGCAGTATACTGTAATATCCAATATCAATACCTATTCCAAAACAATGGTATGCTTTTGTTTAGCACTGCTGGGCATAGTTCTTATATATGTCATTCACACCCACGATATTTCTATCAGTAACATGTAACAATTGCTAATGATCGTTTATGATCAGCAAACACACTGATGCTGCCATGGCCGCACAATGAGCAATATACCAGCTGGAAGGAGTTGCATGGCCACAGTCGTGATAACAGGGACTGTTTGCCTTGTGTTACTTACAGTTGGCCAAGTTTGTACCATGGGAAATCCATTTGAGAAGGTGAAGCCAAAGGGGCTATAAGAGCCAGAATGAAACCTGGCAGACACAAGAGAAGGTTGGCTCCAGTCCAGGAGATGGATGTAATGAGACTTTCTGTGAAAGTTTCAGCTGTTCATTTTGTCACTCAAACCGCTGGCAGAATGTCTGTGTTCAGCTGAGTGGATAGGGCTGATAGTGGTTAGGTTGCAGTGGTAAGATTAATGCCAAGGAAAACATTAGTATGCCTTACATTTTTACAAAGCAGGGGGTAAATAAGAAGCCAGTGGAATAGAGACAGGCTGGAAATGCAGGAATTGACTTTTTATTGAATGAAAATTTAACAAATATTTAATCTTTTTTTAATTTATTCTGGAGTTCATCTTTATGAAACACGCAAATGAAAAAATCATTCAAAAATGAAAATGTGTTATTGCTTAACATTTGTCTCAGTTTATTTTGCACTGGTTTCCTTCCTTGCAATATTTTGCATTTCCTAAATGTTATATTATGTCATTGAAATCAATTTCAAATTTGGCAGCACGGTGGCTTAGTGGCTAGCACTGCCACCTTGCACCTCCAGGGTCAGGGTTTGATTCCCACCTCTGTGTGCATGGAGTTGCATGTTCTTCCCATGCTTGCTGTGTTCCCTTTGGGTCCTCCGGTTTCCTTCCTCAGTCCAAAGACATGCAGATTAGACTTATTTCCGAATTACCAATAGGTGTGAATGCGCATGTGAGTGTGTGTATGTGTGCCCTGTGAGGGATTGGCACAGGGTAGGGTGTACCCTTCCTCATGCCCTAAATCTCCTGGGATATGCTCCTGTATACAGGATAAAGCGGTATAGATGATGAGTGAGTGAGTGAGAATTCCAACATAGAAATGCAATCATTTTGCAATACGGTGTTTTTGCAGTAGTTAAGAAACTTGCACTGTGTATTCAAGTTAAAGTAAATGTTCAAGTATTCACATCTGCTTATTGAATTTGAAAATGACATTAACACACTCACACCCTGGAGAGCAGCCCAAAACTAATTAAATTTTCTTGGGGAAACATTTTCTTCTCAATTTCAGTCATGCTTAATCAGGAATGCTGCTGATTAGAACTGGAAGCCAAACCACTGTAAGGAATCCACTGACTAAGACTTTGAAGGTGACAGAGACAGGAGAGAGGGCGAGGGCGACATGAAAAAAACTTGAGAGTGGATTAGGAGAGTAAGAGAGGGAGTGTGTGAGAGACATACAGGGACATGCCATAGCTGTGGTGAAAGAAGCAGCCAAGAGAATTAAGAGAGAGAGAGAGAGAGAGAGAGAGAGAGAGAGAGAGAGAAGTTAAGGGTTGGGTAGGGCCTATTGAGACACCCAGATCAACGAGCTAGACAGCACACCAATGAAAGGCCTATAAAAACACACACACACCACTGGATGCATGGTGCAACAGACTGGTAAGAGTAGACATTCAGACACTTGTAGCGATTCCAACACGTAGCTGATACAGTAGCTGTATACTCACTGAGCTTTATTGTCCTCATATTTAGATAGTAGAAGAAGGTGCCATTCCATACAAATGGACAGGACAGAGTGAAGACGAGCAAAGATTTTACCTAATTTGGCTAATCAGCCATGTCTGTAAGTAGAATCCTCTTTTGCAGCATTTGTAATAGTGAGTCCTTTGTATTTAAGTGTCTATCTCGTATTGATTGTTATCCATTATTTATATTTGTTGTATATTTATTTTAGGCAGACAAGGATAATGGGATTAGAAAAAGTGCATTAAATGTACCAGATAACATTGTCCATATTTAATACTCAAATGTAATTTATTATTATTATTATTATTAGTAGTAGTAGTAGTAGTAGTAGTAATAGTAGCACTAATAAGCATTTATTTGTTAAAAACTAGCTAACGATCTGCTAACAAGCTTGTAAGACCTTTTACCGCCTAGTATATAAAGCTGCACAATAAAACCCTAGCATGCGTAGTAGACTATGTGAGAGGATGGCAAATGATATATTATTAATTAGCTCTCAGTGATTCTTGCCATACCTAAACATGGCAAAATGTGTTACAAAGACATTACAACATCAATACGGGTGAGACTTGATCTGTATCACGTTACAGGGACAAAATGCCGGCAGGGTCAGTTGCATGTCATCTCATAACAGGTGCACTGAGACAAAAGTGGATGAGACAAAATATAAAAGACAGTGATGATTTGAGCGAATGTTTTTTTTGCTCTTGGTTTTGGCAGGTTAGATTCAGTGCAATGGTGTTTGCATTTGATCATCTTTATATCAGAAAAGTAAACTTTCTAAAGTTTTCATATTGATAAAGCAGTCCACCACGAGGAATAAAATCGAAATGAAAAATATAAGGATAATAAGATTAATAAATCATCCACCTGCCTTAAACCCTGATGAGCATGCATTTCACTCACTGAGTTAAAACAGACGGTAAAATCTTCTGGAACTAAAAGTGACTACTGGTGGCGAAAGTACGAGAACGTAGTGATTAGCACTCCAGTGTTCAATTCCCACCTCGGGAGCTTGCATGTTCTCCATGTGCTTGGTGCATTTCCAGTTCCCTGCAATGGTTTGGCACCCTGTCCAGGGCGTACCCTGTTTCGTGCCCCAAGTCCCCTGGGATAGGCTCCAGGACTGAACAGGATAAGGATTTTAAAAAATTAGTGAGTGAATGAGCAAAAGTGACTCAGGTACCCATCACCAGTGGATATACTCTTGTCTATAGACATCTAGTCTGGTCTTGTATTGACCATTTACATATCAATACATACAATGCATTAAATACATGTTTTTGTTTAGTGCAGTACAGTAAAGGTACTAAGGGTACTTTTGCTTGGTACTGCAGTGGTGATTCAATACCAGATTCAATACCAGGGGATGTCTTTTATTTATTTCATTTATTTATTTCACCTGGCACAGTGAATGTCTGATATGTATAATACTACTACTACTAATAATAATAATCATACACTTTATTAATATATAACCTCATGCATAGTTTTTGCTCAAAGTACATTTAAATAAAGGTAAAGCATAAAGGCAAAACATTTAATGGTAATATCTTCACTGGTGCATAAACATAAAAGGCACCTTTACCATCCTTTTGAACGTGGAATATAGAGAAGGCTAGCATGAGATACTATTAAGACTCAATCTTGAATAGGCCGGTTATTAAGCTGTCAGAGATGTCTGTCTAATATGATCTCACTTTTTACTGTGTGGTTAATATCAGCATCCAGATATATACCAAGATGTATAATTTCAGGTGTGGTTGGTAGAGGCAGATTTCCCAGTGCATAATTTATTTTAAAGTTCACAATTGTATCCTAAACAATATTTAAAAGTACTTTATACTACATGCGTGGTCCGAAATTCCCACTTAAAGCTGTGTTTTTTTGTAGTTTCTGATTTCTGTATCAACAAGTCTGGGTAAGAGCTGTGATGGTACCGAAAAGGCACTAGCATGCCTTGCTAAATATATACCAATCGTCTGACCATCCAATAAAACTTAAAACTGCACATGAATATAAATATAATTGTAAAAACACAGCCATATCAAATATAGAAGTGAGTTAATTATATAAAAATAGCTCAGTGATAGTAAAAAAAAGCGACTTGATCTAACAAATCGACTTAGAAATGAACTACAAGGGTTGTGCAGAACGTAATGCAAATGCGGGTATAACATTTCTATACACTGATGTTCAAATTGGTATAAAGTCATCATAAGCGATGCATTTGCACCATCGTTGAACCCAACTCTCAAATCCTCTTTGATTGTCTCCCACTGTGTGGTCTGTCTTCAAAACTTTTTCATCCATCTGTGCAGATTGCTTTTGTCAGAGGTCTTCCTTATAAACATTCTGTAGCACAATGGGAATCCATCAAGGGGATTTTCGAAAAGGATTCAAAAGTTGGGTGCAACAATGCTGCAAATGCATCGTTTGTGGTGGAGGCTGATGAATAGTACCGTTCTACAGAGGAAAAGTTCCTCCACCAACATGTAGGAACTTAAATGATCTACATCAGTTGATAAAAAAGTTCTACCCACTTTTGCATTACTTTCGGTACAGCCCTCGTATATTGGTTAGTCGTGACAGATTGTGAAGTTTGACCGGGTCAACCTTATTTTAGATCTCCGAGATCCAGCTTGCATGGAAAATCCGGTGAGTTGCGGGATGTGCATGTACGTTTGGCAGGGCATCAAAGGATACTTCTAGAGACCTTATCAGCAAGGGACGAACAGCTTGCATCGCCCACTTCACACAACCTAGCAACGCTGAACACACTACGCGTCTGCAGTACACATTACACATCTCCCATAACGCGCGTTTAAACTCGCTAATGTCCAAATACCAGTTCAATCCGTTCAATTAAAGTGTATGCTGCATGTGTGGGGTCTTTGGGGAGGGATGCAGCTGTACTGTATAGAATCAATGCATATTGTAAGAAATAAACTGGCATGGGATAAAATCCTTATATCAACACATATTTACTGTATATAACCTAAATACTTCTACTTAGAAAAGGTCAGTGATAAATATAGTCGGGTAAAGACAATGAGTTTTATGTTACATGAAGATTAGCAGAAATCCTGTGGCGACTATTTTGAGCAGTTGGACGCGTTAACAGGCTACCGCTATTGTGTGTTCCATGTTCTCCGCCTGATTTATGTTACAGACTTATAACCCAGTTTACTGACAGGCAGACAGACGGGAAATCACATATGAACATATGTACAGATCGTACGCTCTTTTTTTCCCCCCATGCTGATGTTATGACAGCAACACCTTCTGACAAAAAATGCTGTGCTGTATGTGGTTTGTTCTCAGGACGCAGCACGAGATCTGGACGAGCTGTGCTATCTCACAGCTCAGTGTATGTCGTCGATGGTGACCTCCGAACATTTTCGAGTAATCAAGGAGCTCGGAGAGGGGTCGTATGGCAAAGTCATGCTTGCTGTGCACAAAAAGAGAGGTGGGTGACAGAAGAGAAAGCACACCACACTTAAATCCTTTAGTCAAGCAGTTCAGAACGTCTTACAGTAGCAATACTCTCGTATGTCTATTCTTCCTTCACCTTTAGATCTGCCTCTTTTTCTTTCAGGATTCCTTTCAATTAAGAATCATTGTGAAATTTTATTAATATTCTCAATCTCGCCTTGTGATATCACGCTGCAGGTCCTCACTTTAATCTTGAACTTTCTTTTGATGTAAAATATACTATACAATAGGCCAGAAGTATTCCTTATAGGATGCATAGTACCGTATAACCTTTAATGTCCTTGATCTCCAGGCACACCCATGGCGCTGAAGTTCTTTCCTCGCTGCTCTACGACTCTCCACACTTTTCTGCGTGAATACAACCTTTCCCTCTCCTTCTGTACTCATCCCTCTCTCACACGCGCCCTTGGAATCTTTTTCTCTACGCCTTCTCACTATATCTTCGCCCAGCAGGCTGCTCTCTATGGAGATCTCTACGATGTCATTGTGTCTGATGTGAGTTAAATGAAATCTATTTATTCCTAGTAAAAAAGAAAAAAACATGACAGCTTGTTGGGTGTAATTTTGATCCTGCTTAGACTCCGGTTACATTTTGGTTTGCTTATTTGGAGATTCTCCTAAAGGATATTATAACGCATGTGGAGATGATTTAGTCTCCCTGCTAGCTCTGGGAATCTAATATATCAAAAGTAATTAGACGCATCAAGTTATGCAATTACATTAGGATTTATGGCAGTGATAGAAAGCAATAGGCTGGATCAGGTACTGGATCAACTGTACATGAGCTCCTGCTGAACGGCAAAACACATGGTCCTGTCATCAGCCCACTCCTATCTGAGGACACACTAGTACTATGTAGAGGGCTTACATTATAGTGAATTTTCATGATTTTTTGTCTCTTTCTGTACATATGCAGTCTATGACTTTTGACTCTTGACATTCTAGAACAATACTGGATTATTTTTTTAAGCTATGAAATAACGCCCATGCCATTATGCAATTAAGTAACTAAATCAACAGTCAGTTGTTATTGTAAGACATGAAGGTCAGCTATACCTACCTGGAATAGTTCTTGCAAGAACAGTATTGTCAAGTGCATTTGCAAAACCCATCAAGCTCCGTGATGAAACTGGCTCTCATGAAGATCATCCCAGGAAAGCAAGACCAAAACTTACCTGTACTGCAAAGTTCATTTAGAATTACCAGCCTTAAAATTCACCAATTTATAGAACTCATACTGTATTAGAACCATTTACAATGGTCACCACTGGCCTTCACAATACCTAGTTGAACTACAGAGATGGTTGGAGCTACACACACTCCTGAGCTCCTAGTGTTCCAGACCCACTCTTCCCTTTGCACTTGTCTGACTTATCCTGGTGCTGAACTGGACGCCATGTTAACTTAGACATCTTATATATAATTGAACTTCCAGCTGCCTAACACACAGTATGTCTGGATAAAATCCTTGCTATCTTTCATCACCCAAATGAGGATGGGTTCCCTGTTGAGTCTGGTTCCTCTCAAGGTTTCTTCCTATTGCCATCTCAGGGAGTTTTTTCTTGCAACCGCCACCGTCGCCCATGGCTTGCTCATCAGTGACAATCTACTCATTATGATTTATACACATTTTTCTTGCTCATTCACATAAGACACAGACACATCTCAGTATCAACTGATCAATGGAGATTATTGCATATTTTGGATTTCTTTAGCTAATGTAGAAAGAAAGAAAAATCATATGCATTGATTCTTCCCTTTCTCATTCTCTCTCTCCAGGTGGGGGTGAGCGAAGTGCAGGCTCAGAGTGTGATGTCCCAGTTAAGCGGTGCTGTGTCTTACTTGCACTCCCTGGGTTTTGTCCACCGTGACATTAAACCGGAGAATGTGTTCCTGTGTGCCCCAAACTGTCGCTGGGTCAAACTAGGTGACTTTGGTCTCGTGCGTCCTCAGGGCACCCAAGTGCGTGCTGTCTGGTACGAATCGCCTTTCTGCGTGCCTGAGGTTGCACAGGCCAAGAACCGAAAGAAGGACAGTGCAGGAACCGAGCAGAAAGAAGAGAAAGAAGATATCTGGATGCCAGTGGATCCCAGTTTGGATAGCTGGGCCCTAGGGATCCTCACATACTGCCTGCTCACCAGTTGTTTCCCCTGGGAGGAGAGCACATCAGATGACCCAGGATACCACCAATTCTGTAACTGGTTCAACAATGTAAAAGAAAAGGAGGAGAGGGACATGGGGAAGAACAGGCAAATGGCCAGGAAGAAGAGAGGACGGGACATAGGAGAGGAGGAGGCAGTAGTGGTCGTACCTTCTCAGTTTGAATCTTTAAGCACTTTAGCTTTGACTTTGCTAAGGGGACTACTGCACCCACTGCCCTCGGACCGAGCCAAGCCCGACGAGATCCTCTCCTACCTCGGGGGACCCTGGCTTATGGAAACAGAGAAAGAAGAAATAAGGAGACAGCAGGAGGCACAGGAGGAGGCCAGGAAGATAGTAGGAGGAGGAGGAATGGAAGAAAACCTCGAGCGGGAAAGGAAAAGAGAAAGATAGAGAAAAGGAAGAGTGCTATCCAAAAAAAAAAAAAAAAACAGTCACTGTTATGTATATGTGGGAGGTATGCTGACATATGAATATAGTTATAATAGTAAAAAAAATTAGAGGCTTTTGGGTCTCTATGCAAAATATTGCAGGAGGGCACTTCAACCAGCATTTATTAACATTATCTCATATATAATATATGTTTGGTAGCCTTTGGGGGCCCGTCCTGGCTTGGGGCCGCAAGCCGTTGTCTGGCTTGTCTGTTGATAAGAAGTGTCTCTGAATATACATTATGAACAGATTGTTTACAGTAATGCACTCCGCAGAGTTGCCATGGAAACTATGTACTAATTCAGTCCAAAATGTAATGTAACATGTTCTACAGTTGTACAAATTGTCCTCAGTAACACTTTTACATATCTTTTTTTTTGTTTTTTGTTTTTTTTTTACAAATTGCTTTGATGGTTGTAGCAAATACATTAGCATTTCCATAAAAACTGAATATTAATACACTCAATACTTTTCAATGCATTTTAGTATTTTAAAGCAGAACTGATAAATATTTTTATATGACATGTTGACTTTTTAATGTTAAACTGTACAATGTTTTTTATTATTATTATTTTTCATGTATACCCTCATGCATGCTGAAATTGCACGTTTGTTCACCTGAAACTGTGATATGGTAAAGCAGCTGGCGGACACAGCAACTTTCATAAACAATAACAATATGACAATGGTAGGAAAAATAACTGACAGCCTGGACTGGTGTTAATAGTGAGGAATTTACAAGCTTGTTTAACATGCAAACTGACTCCAAGAGAGTTCCTGCTGTAGACACCACTGCTCCGTGAAGCTGATCTAGAATTTCTGGAACTATTTTAATCATGGAATTTTAAGATAGCTGAGAATTTTGACATGGCTCGTACTTTTTTTTTTTATATTAGAGATGTATGTAATCATATCTTTAAACAAAGTGCACTATTTTCCTTTCATATAAGCTTGTATCAAACATCCTCTTTGATTCTATGTATAACTACTGTGAGTTTGTTATAAATGTTTGATGTATGGAGTTCAACTTCATTTATACAGTATGTGAAATATTCTAATAAAAAGCTATTTCTTATTGTTGAACATGATTGAACTGTTCCAGTACAGATTCAAATCCATGTCAAAAATAATCTGTGAAGATGTGACAGACAAAATTTGTTTAGGACAACGTGTCACTAAACACAGATACACTGCCGAGGTATCAGATTAATGTTGCTCAGGGATTCAGCGGCTCGCTTCAGACATGTGACACCAAAGCCAATTTCCCAATTTCCTGGTTTCAATCCATCAAGATACATGTTCAAGGTAAACTCACATCATCAAGGCCAGCGACTGCATTGTGCAGTTCTATTCTTATTTTTTCATAAAGTCATTCTAAAACATTTTTCAATCTTTTCCATTTTTTTTTTTACTCTGCAAACTCTAAGACAGCACTCTCCATCAACGCTGTAGTTCAACATGCGCTGCATTGCGAGCCTCAGTGGTGTCCCTTCTAGAAATAGTAACAGCCCCATCTAACACTGTCTAACACATCAGCACCTCGTACTGCCCTGAACTGTGTGCCCTCGCAGTGTCACTAACCCCTGCTTTTCCGTCTCACTCCTTTACTCATTCTTTCATGCACATACAATATTTATTCGCCTCACCTTACACAGAACATGGCTTACATACAGTTCAGTACATTCATCTAACGGTCGAGTCCAGAGCAAATCATACATCCCAAGGGTCATTTAATCAACTTCTATTTCTGTCTCTCTCTCCTTTTACTAAGTCTAATTAATGCTGCAATTGTATTTAATTAAAAACAATAAGAAATGGAAATTTGTCATAACATTTTTGCTTTTTTTTTGCATAAATTCCATAACTTACATTTTGATGGGAAGGCAGCTCTGTATATTAAGTAGGTAATACAACATTATGGGGTGTGCTGTAATACTAAAATAATCAACAGAATTAAGGATGATTGAGTAATTGAGTACAGCATGAAGCAGAGTTATAGTACCAGAATTCCACCAAAAAAACACCAAAAGTGGTTATTTTCTTAAAACCACTTTATTTTCTTATTCCCTCTAATGTTTCGTTTCATGACTGCATTTTACAATTTGTTAAAGGGCACATATTATTATTATTATCATCATTATTATTATTATTATTATTATTATTATTATAAGTATAAAGCTTCTATACATTACATATTATGGACTTTTTAAATTATTATTTTCTTTTACAAAATTACAAAATCATCTCACTTGAAGCAGCTATAATCAGCAATTCCTTACCAGACTCTTTTTTAAATTCCTGTCTGAAAAAAACCCAGCTCATCATCTTACAAAGTAAATACATATAACTTTTTTATTTTTTATTTTGAATTAATGTTTTTTTTATCCATGTATTATTAGATTTAGATTAGGTGGGTGCTTTGGAACAAATGGTTTTGTTCAATTTTAGGCTCAAATTTATTGTGTTTAGGTGCTTTTCAGAAACACAGCTTTTAATCATTTACATACTGTTTCATACAGAACAGAGAGAGAGAGAGAGAGAGAGAGAGAGAGAGAAATAAAAACAGATGCCAGACTCCAGAACTCCAGCTTCCAATTTAAAATTGGTAAAAAAAAAAATAAAAAATGGTAAAAGCATAATGGTAAGTGCTAGTGAATGTATTTAATTTCTTAATACTCAATTCTTAATATTCAATTCTCAAGAGCTCAATTCTTAATTCTAAATGATCATTATTTAATAATAGTGTTAATAAATGGCTGGTGTTTCTACATTCAAATCAAAGGTAATTGAATTCTCATAAAAAATATCTGCACATTGTTGTGCACAATCACCCTTCTTTAGGTGAATCACCAACATCCAAGTCGTATGTCCATGAACATTGTGTACAGTATATTGGTCACAGTGGTGCCACTATGGATTCTGGGCCCCTTCAGAGCCTAATATACTTGGGGTGACCAACCTTGAAGAAGGTAACAATTTTCCAATTGCCTTAGCATTAGACCCTGGACTCAGCCTCTATGCACAGACGTGATGGATGTCCAGCAGACCGTACATACATTAAAAAGAAAAAAGTCGCACTCAGCTGCATGCCAGCACACAGCATGTGGCACAAATAGTGTCCAGAGTCAACAGAAGGGTAGAGTGACAGATAAATGAAGGAAAAGATATGGCTGATGATACTAAGAGGTATCGAGAGAATGACTGGCTGGAGCCTAGTGAAAGAGAACATGCACATCTCAGCTAAGCACATGACTGATTGCTCTTCGGTTAAAACTTAGAACACACATGATTCATGATTTTAATAGCTTAATAATTATATTAAAATGAAATTAAATTGGGCAATAGCATCAGTTTCAGATATGCCTAAATAATGCTTCATGATGGGTTCAAAGAAGCATTTTAGTACCATTTAGTTAATCATTAAAGCCAAAATGTATTAATCACTGTTTGTCAAGGAGTGAATAAAGTGCGTAAATTAAGGCATCAACAATGTGCCAAAATCTGTACCAAAAGTTACTCTACTAAAAGTAAACGTTTGTCGAAATGACTTTAATGGCATACTGTATTATCATGTGAAAAAACAACTTTTATTACTTTTCTAAAACTGCTAGTAGCAATTACACCAAAAAACTAAAAAATAATTTCCATTTGTAACAAGCATAACCAAGGCTACAGAGTTTGCAAATAAATTAATCAGAAGCAAAATTTTATGTAAAGCTAAAATTTGACTTTCTGATAGCCAACATGTGTGAGCTACTGGAATACTAGTCTAATCTGACACCCCTGAGATCATTGTAATGAGCACTAAATAATAATTTAGACATGATTTCAATGTACAGTAAGGCGTTTTTGGGTGGGAAGGTCATTAGGTGAATATTCATATATTTGATTTCCCTAGTAAAATAATAATATATCATAATAATACTTAAGTATAATAAGTATACTATATAATAATGTAAAATATCATATTTTTTTCTTTTTCAGTATACAAATCCAGTTTTATTTCAATTACATAATGTGTAAATTTATATTTACAACAGCTAAGGTTTTCTATATTTTTCTATATTTCAGTATTTACTATATTGTATAGCTAAGTTTTTATATTTAATATTTTTTTTATATATTCTTTTTTTTTTTTTTTTTTTTTTAAAGATTTTCAATAGCTATGTTTTTCTGTAGCTAAGTTCTCTATATTCTATTTCTTATTTTATTCCATAATTATTATTATTATTTTTTAAGGTCACAAGCGGTCTTATAAGCATTTCACTGGACATCGTACTGTGTATGACTGTGTGACAAATAAAATTTGAAGTTAAATAAAATTCGAATTTACTGTATAATAACGAAGTAGGATTATTTTTAATAAATGGTTTCATTGGGGACGAGTGGTTTGCATGTGACACTTTCACCCCCTGGGCCGGATTCGGTTCCCTGGGGTTTCCCTTGGAGTGCACTCCTAATGCTCGTCCTAACACTGGATAAATTAAGGAGGGTTGTGTCAAGAAAGGCATTCGAAAGGCAATCTTGTGATCTGCTGTATCGTCTAACCCAAGTTTACACGGGATAAAAATGGCAAATTCCCTCAAAAAATAAGCTTATAACCTTAATAACCACATTTGTTAGATCAACTCCACTCAGATTACACATTTACATTTATGCCAGATGCTCTTATCAACAGTTACTTACATTTATCTGATTACACAAAAGAGCATTTGCGGGTTAAGGACCACCTTGCACAAGGGCTCCACAGTGGCAGCTGGGGGTTGTGAACCTGGGACCTTCCGATCGGCATTCCAACTCTTGAACCCTGAGCTACCCCTGTCCAAAACTTAAAATGTAAAATTTAGTTAATTGTTTGATTAGTTAAATGAGGTCATTATGTTACTACTGCACGATGACTACAAAGTATTACTTCTTTAAATAAAAAGAAGTAAAAAATTTTTTGCAATTTTGTAATCCTTAAGAAATCTTGAGAAAGCATTTCACAGAGCCAATGGTTGCTCTCTGCACAGCTGCATAGTCACTGGACAACACACTGATCACTGATCCCTCACTGGCCTTAAACTATAAACTGGACTTTTATGTGATAAATCTTTTGGCAGCTCATTGTGCTGCCTCGCCACAGTGAAAAGCTGATAATCTCCCTTTAGGCAAGATCAAGAAAGATTATCATTACTGGAAATCAGATCTCTGTAGGTAATTATAGAGGTCAACCAACGATCTAAAGATGGCACCCGTTAAACATCTAATTCAGGACAATTAACACAGGCTAAATGTAAATTAAATTGGTTATATTTGACTTTGAGCTGATAATACATACTGTAAAGCGGTTAGCACAGGTTTAATGCAACTTTTAGCTTAGCTTCTATTTTTTAAGCTTTGTCTAATTGGGAGATAACTGGTAACACGTTTCCTTATTTAGTTTCCATATTGTTACTACACTGATGATATGTGCAGAATTAATGTACCAAGACATGTAAATCAAAGGCAGAATTACTACTCAAATAAAATATGAAAGTTGAAAAAATAATCATGGTGTTTATATAAACCTACTTAAATCAGGTTCTTTGAATTTACTAACTTAATTTATTTCAGTAACATAGAAATAATATTAATATGTGTATAAGCTACACATGGACCAACAAAACTGAAGTTTATATAATATGCAATATGATGAATATTTAATTATTTATATTATATTTAATATTTACATTACGTTTATTCATATTCAAACATTGATTTATTTATAATAAGAAATTTGTATACATTCCTTTTATTTTATGGCCATTGCTTCCTATAGCATATGCATTCCTTTACAATGTTGATGGATTTTATTTTACCATCTTATCCTTTAAAAAAAAAAGAGACACTATGGATTCTAATAGTATCTCCATGAGACAGGCCCTCTTAGACAGGTAGCTTAGCTTCCATGACTGCCTGGCATGTGTAAAGCCTGTTGCTATACTAGTTTCACGGTTTCTACACTGCTAATCCACTCTTCTGCTTCTTCCAATCTCTTTTACTTTGTTAGGGCTTAATGTCCTTGAGTTTGTTTTGGCTGTGTTATAGTGCGTTATTGTTAATGTTCTTAGCTGTAGACATGGTGGTCTTATGTTTTCTAGAAACCTGTTCAAGCAGCATCTATGGCTATCATATATGTTTTCCTTGTTTCCCAGAACTGTGGGAGAAAATTTTTAATTAATCCAGTAATTAAACTGGAAGTCCCCGCTTGATGTTTTCGATTTTTTCACCTGTTTGTCTATTTTTACAGTGTTACCAAATTATTGTATCAGTTACACTGAGATCCTGCCCTGTGCTGATATTTGAGTTCAGACCTCGATCACAAATAAACCTGTGATTCCCATAGATGCTATAAGTCGAGTTCTGTCTTTTGTGCTGTTGGATTATCATAATTAAAGATGCTTATAATCTGCACTCAAAAACTTACATTACGGATGCAAATAAGTAGTTGACTACCATTAATAATCTTGGTGAACAAAAGTGCTGTCTTTGAGGACCGGAGACAAAAAAGGTATTGCCAAATGTATTCGCTTGTCTGCCTTCACATGCATACAAACTTGAGTAACATCCAATTCTTAATCCAAGAATTCCAATATTCTTTGCAGATATAACTATAAAGGTTTAGGAGTGTGTTTATGGGAATTTTTTACCATTATTCCAAAAGCGTATTTGTGAGGTCAGACACTGATGTTGGACGAGAAGGCCTGGCTCACCTGTGCAAGCCAATCTATTTTTTTCACACCAAACTCGCTCATCATGGACCTTGCTTTGTGCACTGGTGCGCAGTCATGTTGGAATTGGTGTGGGGTTCTCTTTTTTTTTTTTTCAGGAGTTGGGCTTGGTCTCTTACTTCCATTGAAAGGAACTCTTAATGTGTCAGCATACCAAGGCATTCTGGAAATGTCATGCTTCCAACTTTGTGGGAATAGTTGGGAGATGGCCCCTTCTTGTTCCAACATGACTGCACAAAGGGTGGGCTAACATCATATTAAACCCTATGGATTAAAAATGGGATGTTACTGAAAATCGTATCCATGTGAAGGCAGGCGAGAGAATCCTTTTGGCAGTTTAGTGTATATTTATTAGGATTGATCCAAAAACCCATGGCCAAAGTTTGGAGGGAGGAACTAAAATCAGATTCAAAGCCATGTATCGTATATGGATAAAAGTATGTGAACACTCATCCTAGTTTATGTAAACAGTTAACATTATCTGGTCAAAGAAATAGTCGTGAAAGCAAAATAGGAGAAGACAACAACTTACAATAGCATTAAATAGTCTACTCACAATTTACAGAGTTTAGATTCTGTAAAGCTGCTTTGCCACAATGACCATTGTTAAATGCGCTATATAAATAAAACTGAGCCGAACGGTTCCAGTATGACCATGTCCGCAAAGAAAGCTCCAGAAATGCCTATTTTCCAAGGCTGGTTGGAAGAACTCACGTGGCCTTCACAGGACTCTCAACTGAACCCCACTGAACACCTTTGGGATAAACTGGAATGCCAACTGTGTAGTGCCTGGAATGCCTGTCCTCACTAATACTCTTGTGGTTGACTGGGCAAATCCCCACATGTTTTCAACTCTGGTGGAAAGCCTTCTCAGAATAATGGAGGTTATTATAACAGTAAAGGGGGGGGGGGGGGGTGGGATTAAATGTGGAATGAAATGTTTAAAAAGCACATTTAAATGTTATGGTCAGGTGTCCACAAAATTTTGGCCTTATAGTTTAAAGCCTGAACCAGAAGACACAGTAGGTAAGTGAGGAAACTGAAGTACAAGAGAAGAATAAAAATATTATGTAACAAGTGCATGCTACAGTAATTCCTTGTTCATCATGATTAATTATTACTGATTTAACTAAAAAAAAATTTAAGTAACTGTAACTATGTAAACCTTACTTCAAGAGTTTTTGCAGGGAAGGATATTCGGCTTACTTAAAGGATTCTATTGTCTGGAGTTGAAAGGGGAAGCACACTGTTTCCTCACAGGGACAAACAATAAACCCTTAAGATGAATTTTATATTTTTACATACTTATTTATAGAGGACATCCTTGGCAAATAGTTACAGAAGCCAATATCTCGTCCACTGGTCTTTAAAGACAACAATGTTTCTTCTCTCAAATTAAAAAGAAACACTGAGACAAATTACAAGGGGTGGAGTAAACAGTATAAAAACCCTGGAGAAAACAGATATATGCCTCTATGACAACAAGACGAGATGTAATGTAATGCAATCTTGAATGCAAACTCTTGCACTTTATGTTGACTAATGTAAACTACAGTATGTAAATGAAATGTTCTTAAAATTACTACAATGAATCTTTTTCAACTTTTATTTTATTTTTTATTATTTAGCAGTTCTAAATACAACCACTTATACCATACATTATGTTTAAATGACTTGGTGTCTCTGAGTGAGTATACAGTGCCAGTATACACTAGCTATGGCAGTGTCCTGACAACCGTATGCAATATCATAATAATTATTTTAATTCACATTTAGAATAATGTTTGTCCAAGATCTTTTACAGATGATGGAAGAGTCTAACCACTTTGTGAAATTTTCTCTATCAAATCCAGATAATTTTAATGGAGTTAATGTCAGGGCATGGCTAATTCACAGGTGAATTAACGCTTTATTTATTTATTTATTTATTTATTTATTTCTAACGCTCCCAGTACAACTCTTTCACAATTTGAGCTCTGGAATATGCCTGTTCCATTTAGGGAAGAAAAAAAAAACTGTGAAATTTATAACCAGTATATCCAGGTCGTCAGCTGATTTAATTTATTGCCACATAATGTTGCTGAGCCTAGATGTGACCAACTGAAGCAACCCCAGATCATAACACCACCTCCAGAGGCTTGTAAAGTGGCCACCACATATGATGGGTGCATCGCTTCATGCGCTTCCCTTCCTCTCCTGATGCACCCTTCGCTCTGGAATACGGTCAACATGACATTTTTCATTACTCCAAAGGCCAATCTTTTTATACTTTTAACAAACTACAACTTTTTTTTAAGCTTCATCATGGTTGTTTTCTAGAAATCCTTTTAATTTCACTGTAAATATAGCTATACACTTTACTGTAGGTTTTTTTTTTTATATAATACAACTTTACT
Organism: Clarias platycephalus; assembly: GCA_030068275.1. NCBI lineage: Eukaryota > Metazoa > Chordata > Actinopteri > Siluriformes > Clariidae > Clarias > Clarias platycephalus. The sequence continues at coordinate 10,514,708 of JAQQZT010000033.1, read as the reverse complement.
AAGCATTGTACTGATGAAGCACATCAGCACTGATGATGATGATGATGATGATGATGATGATCATTAATGATTTCTTTCCACTCACATCTCTATGGCAAAGTTGATGGTTCACCACAATCCCTGTAATGCACCGGACAGTTCTTTACCCAGTTCAAGCAATTCCATCAATATCCTTAGTTGTTTTCTTTGCTTGATGAAGGCAAAAAAAATTGATGTTTAGAATTGATGGCAAGAATAGTTGCCAGCTGAACTGTAATATTCAGAGCAATCATATTCCAGTTAAAGCCTACAGTATGTTTGAGTAATTGTGACATTGTGCGTGTTTTTGACTGTTTTTTTTCTAAAATGCCTTTACACTAGTTTTTGGTTAGTGTTATGGAATTTTATTCAGCACAAATATTAATATCCACCCCATTAATAGATCTAAGCTTGGTTTTGTTTGTTTCTACTGGATTTGTCAGGTGCTTTGGGTGAAATTAAAATTCAAATGAATAATGTCATAGTCTTATACCACAAATCATACCATTTTATTGAATACAACATTTACAAGAAACAGAAACAGGAAAAAGTGACTAGTAAAGAGAGGTTAATTATGGGCTCTACTGGGGCTCGAGAAGCAGCTCCACAGGTGGTGGTAGATAAATATGTCTGTTACCAATAAACAACACTGGAGATGACCCAGTGTTTACAGCCTGGCACGTAGCCCTGGTGTGCACTTAATCAAATCCCTGACACCCCACCACCATTGCTGAAATACCTTTGCAGAACAAAAACAAATCTTTGCAGAACAAGGCGGCATGTTCACGTCACACTGTCCTACCGGTTTGTGCTAGGCACTGCTGGATCTATCCGTCAGTGTGTTGGCTCTTGTGTCTACTGCTTGCTCTAGTGCTGCCTGTTCAATAATGCGCCACCTGTGTGATGCATGTTTAGTGTCTGGTTTAATACACTATAGAACAAGCAACGTGTTGATCGAGTCTGGGTTTTGATGTGCAGATCAGGTTTCTGTTCTAAACTGAAACAGTCGTGAGAATGCACAGATAGGACAGGTCCACTTAAAATCACTTTACTATAAATGACCTGAGATTGTTAAGAGAGGCACTGCTGTGAACCCTAAATAATCAAAATAGCCTGCTTTACAGAATAATTCAATTCAATTCAATTTTATTTGTATAGCGCTTTTAACAATTGTCATTGTCGCAAAGCAGCTTTACACAATCAAAAGAATTATTTAAGTTTGTAAGAATACAATCCTGGGTCTCAATTGAAGGCGTCAGGACTGCTTTATTAGGAAATGAACCTGCTGAGATTTATTTTTTAAGTTAAAAAGAGCCAGGTTAGACATTTTTGTCAATGGCCTGTGCTGATCCCTGGTGTTCAGAGTGTGTAACTGGAGGTTTTGTTGCACAACCACTTTCCCCTTTACAGCTCAGACTGAGGAAGAGACTTCAGAGTTTCAGTATGTGTCTTTTCTAACTACTGATTCTTTATATGTGTGATGGTGCATAAACCAGGGAGAGACATAAAAAAGAAAGGGAAGAAGACGAAAAATATGGACTGATGCAGACAGATATGCTGGAAACACAGACAAGCTTACAAACATATAGACGACAGACAGACAGACAATAAGATAGATAGATAGTTAGATAGATAGATAGATAGATAGATAGATAGATAGATAGATAGATAGATAGATAGATAGATA
>JAQQZT010000033.1:10486556-10496556 GCA_030068275.1 Clarias platycephalus | reverse complement strand
ATATACACTATATTCGACATCTTTTACAGAAATCAGCAGTATAAGCTTTATGTTTAATGTGTGTGATAGACTGTGAAGATGAAGTGCCTTTACCCCGATGTTAAGAGTGATGGTCTGACCTTCTTTAAATCCCAAGTCTAATTTAGGGCCTAAGTCTGGAGTTTGAGCCTGTTTACTCAACTCATTATCCTGCTTTACCCACCTGAGGGAGAGAGAGGGAGAGAGAGAGAGAGAGAGAGAGAGAGAGAGACTATTAAAGAAAGCCATTACATGAATACTCTAAGTACCGTACCCAATGGATTATAATAATTAAAAAAAAAAAAAAAAAGAATGAAATGAACACGAGTAACATACTTGAAATGATCCTGCAAGGCTACGTTGAAATCAAAAGCATCTCCCCGATCTCCAAATCCAATGCCGATAAAGGCACTACGACCTGAAAAAGAAAGTGAAGGGGAGGGGGTCTCTGGTGTCTAATTTTGAGAGATGATATTTCATTCAGATTGAAAATATAAAACGCTATCAAACTCACCGCTGTCATCTTGAATCCTAAGAACAAAGTAGCGGCTTGAGTCACTTACAGTTTCGATTGCAATACCAGGATACTGTTCCACTGGGGCTTGAGCAAACAGCTCCCCTGCAGGACGGGATGGAACAGCATTAATTAGCAGAACTGCTCATCACTCATGCTCCAAAACAAACAAACTAAAAAACAAACAAAAAAAAACAGCAATAATTATGATTGCTATGTTAAATAAAAATCTGTTTCTTCTAAGGAGCATAGCAAGAATTACTTTTATGGCCTTAAATGACCTGCACATCCTGACGAGTTGAATATATCTAAGTTTTCATTTTCTTGTAAATGAAGAAATGGATGATGTGATGTGGCCATTATTTTGCTTTTGGTAAAATCCATAAGATCTCCAGTAGAACTGCATAGCCTAGATGAAAAAAACAAGCTATACACTGCCTGGCCAAAAAATGTCAAGAGTTCGTGTGGTCCGATGAGTCCACGTTGACTCTATTCCAGAATGATGGGTGCGTCAGGGTAAGAAGGCATGCGCATGACATAATATACAAGTCATGCATAGTGGCCACCGTACAGGACACTGCAGGCAGTTTTATGATATGGGGTTGCTTCAGTTGGTCAGGTCTAGCAATGTTATGTGGAAATAAAATGAAGCCCTAAATTGATGTGATGACCTGAATGACCAGGTTATCACATCCATGCATTTTTTCTTCTCTGAAGGTACAACAATTTTCCAGGACTCAAATTGTGAAAAAGAGTGGTTTTGGAAGCATAAAAAATTATTTTCACACTTCTCTTAGTGCACCATAATCAAGGTTAAAAGTCGTCTAAAAGCGTGTGCCTTTTTTTGACCAAGCGGTGTCATGATTCATGTATGAGCACATCATGTGTCATAGATAAAGACTTCTTTTCGATCTTTGATAATCTGACCAAAATCAGTTGCTTTATTTTAATCTCTTCACCCACAGTGCAATTCTATGGAACTTTAAGGATGTTCAAAATACAACAGCAAAATGGATTCATCTTCCTTTATCAGCGTAATCAAATGCATGTCGCACGATTTTGCTAGAAGATATTTGCAACAATAATTAAAAAGAAAAAAGAAAAAGGTCTCTCTTTTCTACAGGGTCCCGACATCATAAGATCAAATTCTTGGCAGTACCATGCAGAAACACCTAGATACGCATACATCTTTCAAGCAAATTACAGCTACAAAGAATGTGCTGTAAAAAAAAAAACTTTTCTTATGTGTGTTTGCCTAAAAGACTGTTTAAGAGTTTTTTAAGACTGTCAGTCTGCCTGTAAAAGTTGGAGCTATAAGCACACAGGAAACACTGGGGAGGAAAAAAAAACACACACACATAGATTGCACTATATAAGATGTGATGCAAGATTAAAGTAGCCAGATTAGCAAGATTAGTAGTAACAGGAACTCTTCCAAGGCACTACTAATAATTGTCATATAGCAATTTTTCCCTAATGTGATATATGTCATTCTTGCCAATCAGATAATGTTGTACTGTATCTGATTGGCTGGAATTACATACTGTACAGTATATACTGTAAACTGCCTGTGGTGATTAAGTTTTCTAACAAAAATAAAGATTTTCATTACATTTATAAAACAATAAATAATTCCAAAAAAAAAAAAATCTTTCATATTTGTTCATTGCTTTTTTTTTGTTGCTCCAGATTCATTTTGAAGCTGAAATGATCATGAATGACCCAGATATCACCAATTATAAAATAGATTAAAGATTGCCCTTAGTGCCTGATATGAATCACTATATGCTTTTTAAAAATAGCAAGCAGGTGACAGTAAATGAGGACAACATGGCGGCAAAAAAAAAAAAAAAAAAAGCAGGAATTTCCAGATGACTCAACTGAATCACTCAAGATGAATTTACGAATATGCTGATCTTACTTTTATCATATATTTCATGAATACAAAAATAAGGTTTCAGAGTACACATCTTAATCAGAGAGCAGCATGTAAACGAGTAACCAAAAAGAAATATCCTATGATTGGTAAATGACTGTAGTGATTAATATGCTTCAGCTGGCAACAAAACTATTAACACTAACTGATGTAGTGAGTCACTTCTTTGTTCTTAAACAGCCATACTGTTTTAAAATGGGTCAAATTACCGAATGTACTAAATAACCAGTTTATCACATCAATGCAGTTTTTTTGGGATCATTAAGAATTATTGAACCCTAGTGGAAGTCGTTGCGATGTGCTGGAGGAGACTTTAGCGAGCGGGTTGACTCTCCCATCGCCGAGACCTGACCAACTGGCGATGAGTCACATTCAAAAATAAGTGTGACTCTGGAAGAAAGTAATTGTTTTAACATTGCATAAGATGGTTAAAACACTGCACCGGCTAATGCGTGACATAATCAAAGCTAAAGACGGGCCAAAGAATTAGTGTGTTTCTGTGTACTTTCAGGCTGACTCGGTTCTTTATCAAATTCATTCATATTTGTCTTTTTAAACGTTTGATTTCTAGGATTTAAACCAATATAAAATCTTGCTATATGAGAATTTGTTTTTATTAACATTTTTGGTGAAATCATCATTTTTGGACAATAATGTACAAATGGACAGAGAGGATATGGTGTAAGAGGAGTATGAAGTGGAGAATTTGTCTGTGAACAGAGGTGGAGATCCCCAGGAAGCAAGACCTCTTCACAGGTCCATCAGGAAAGCCACATCTAAGGACACGCTCTTCTTTCACATTCTCTGGCCAGGGGAGGACACACATTTGTGGAATTCAACGAAACAATCCCCCAGACTGAAGAAACTACTTTTATTAGTGACTTAACAAGATAAGACCTATGAATATTTGATGAACAAAAAATATTTGTAACAATTTCCTATTTTAGGGAAAAATAATAATAAAATGGAAACCACTGTGCGGTTTTGAGCTATGTATCTAATATTTCCCCTCACTGCGTTCCAGTTTACTACCATATCTATTCTTTTCTCTTTGACAAATTCATGCTCATAGCTGTATTGGAATTACTGTGCAGAACCTATGTGTGTGTGTGTGTGTGTGTGTGTGTGTGTGTGTGTGTGTGTGTGTGTGTGTGTGTGTGTGTGTGTGTGTGTGCGTGCTCGTATATGTGCTTCTATTTGGGTTCATCTTCCTCTAACCTGAGATCTTATCCTCTAGTTTAATGTAGGCAACTTTTCCCCTGGCAGTCACTCTCATTCGGCCTGTCCAGTCAGGAGCGTCTAACTTCCAATCAGCTGCCCTGCAACAAACAAACAAACAAACAAACAATCAATCAATCAAGCAAACAGATCATTAGTATTGCAATATTATTACGTGGCAACTCGACTAACAGATCAGACCAGGAAAGTGCTTCATCGTATTTAAACAACCGGAAAAAAAAATTACTCCAGTAGAGCTGATAAACTTAAAATATGTCATAGTTGAGTGACTCTACTTTTATAGCCCTGACCCAGCTCAGCTTCTGCAGCGCATCCACTGTTGTGGTTTAGCTAATCAGAGGCTCTTATGTAAATTTTTTAACTGAAGGAAGCTCATCAGACCAGAGACTACTTAAAAGGCTCAAGATATGAGTTAAGAAAGAGAAGCATTTTCATAGTCTCTCAATCTCTCTATTCAGATTAGTAAACACACAACATGGCTACTTGAGAAAAAAAAAGCTGAGGGGGAAAAACCCGCAATGTTTAAATGTGAAGTATGTGTTTACTCGACTCAGATCACATTCAAAATAAATACAGTATGTCTCAGCTGGTTAGAACAAAACGGTGCTAGGCAAATGATCATGAAACTTCCCTATAAAGCAAAACATAACTACATAAAGCTGACTTATTTATAGCCATAAACGAATTCTATTGGTAACACGATACACGACGGTGACTGTTGTCATCCTTCAGACATAAAGTCTTACCTTATCCTGACATTTGTAAAGAAACTGTTGAACTTCAGTGTCAGTATCGGCTCACACAATGATGCTGGTTTGATATTTTTGGCCTGTAGTCTGTTTCTCAGATGTGGCACTGAGGCATTTAAAAATTCCAGCAACACTGCGTGACTTGATACACTCATACCAGCTCTAGTCACACTACCATGTCAGTATACTCAAAACGATGCACCACCCAAGCAACATCTGGACAGTAGATGTCGAGTGATGGTCGCTTTCCAATAGCCTGAAGCAGAAGGAGCTGATAAACAGTACATATTTACAAAGGGGCTACACTTATTTATATCACAGGACTGCTGAATACTCAGACAATGCAGCATTGACAGTAGATCTGACTTTAACAGCAGCAAAAGATTTTATTTTCATTAATGCAATTGCTCTAGTATGGTTTTCATTCGATAGTATCCCACAGGGACTGGTGAAAGGTAGTATTGTGGAAGATCTACATGAGTTTAGCCTCATAATAAACACAAATTAACAGAATGTGATGTTGACAAAGTAAAAAAAAAAAATTAATCATTGACGCTAGGGAAGGAACTCTCTAGGGATCAACTGATACAATATTATCACAACATCTAGGTGCAAATTCGATTTGTATTGTGATTCTATAAGTATCATGATTTTATAAAGACTCATTTTTTCCCCCTCAGGTATCATTACAATTCTAAACAATCTTATAATAATAATTCCTACCATACAGGCTGTTTAAGTTTATAGCTACGACAGCTTGACTGACAACAGGAAACAGCTTGTTTTGTGGATGTTCCAGAGAAATAAAATATTTTTGGCACATGTAATATAAAACAAGAATCAACTAGTGACAATCCTGGACTACTGTCTCGTGACAGAATGGATTCATTTTGCTTTTTCCCCCCTTTCTAATTCTAAAACTACAAACTACACTCATCAACTGGGTAACAATGATTATAATACAACATACAGCTTTAATAGAAGACACCCCCAAGAATTTGGACCACAATTTATTTGGGGTTTTCTGAAATCAACCTATATATACGAGGTAAAAAATATAACATACACCCACTTGGATTACTAACTTGATGAAAGTTCTGAAATGTCCTTTACATGATGAGTATGTAAACTATAAGCTGAAACTATATATGATAATAGGTGAGTTAGAGGATGGGACATGGGAGGAGTTAAAAAGTTACATAGAAGAAAAACTAGTTCTTTTGCAAAATAAGCGCCAACTTTTGTGAGATCTCGTGAAAATATCCGACACTTGAACAGGCGGGTGAGAGAATATCTGGGTCAATGTACTGTAAGAAGCGTCATTGTACTGTTAGATGAGCATTAAGTGATTTATCAAGTAATACATTGAGCTTGGACTAAAATACACTGCACACAAAAAAGTCGCACACTCAGATTTCATTTAATCACCTTCAGCTTTGATTACAGCACAAAATGTGGTGGCCAATTCATGTGTGAAAATCATTCCTCATGCTCCCGGAACCACTCTTTCACGATTTGAAGTCCTGGAATACGGGAAGAAAAACATCACTGAAGTGATAACCTGGTCATTGAGTACTTTCAGGTCATCAGCTTCATTTTATTGCCACATAATGTTGCTGAGCCTAGACCTGGACAACTGAAGCAAGACAGATTGTAACTCCAGGGCTTGTACAGTGCATGATGAGTGCATCACTTCTTGCGCTTGCCTTCTTACCCTGACAAACACATCATCTTGGTATAGGGTCAATCTGAACTCATCAGATCACATGACCTTTTTCTATCGCTCGAAAGTCAAAACATTATCGCTCCCTAGCAAGTTGAAGCTTTATTGAAATTTTAAATTTTGAAGTGGTGTTTTTCCTGATTAGTCTCACTAACAAGTGGTTTTCGTATGGACATACAGCTGTTTATTCACAATCCTGTCAGTTCTCATCACATTGTGAGCATATGTGAACATGGTCTTACTTTTACTATTAAACATAGCTATGGTTTTTACTGTTGAACTTTGTCTTTGATCTTTGTGATCTTAAGTTTTAAGTGACCCCCCCATTACATTCATTCATCTTATATATTGCTTATCCTGTTGAGAAAGTAAAAATAAATAAATAAATAAATAAATAAATAAAAACCTTCCCAATGGTGTTTGCTGATAGTACATAGTCAGTAACTTAGTAACCCAGTGTAAGGACCCATCAAATGGCAGAAACTTAAGCACTTTTGTAAGTAGCTTTGGATAAGAACATCTGCCAAATGCCTAATTGTAAATGTAAATGTACAGGGTTGTAGGGGCCTGGACCCTATGCCAGGAGGCAGGATACACCCTGGGCAAATGCCAATCCATCGCATGGCACACACACACACTACAGGCAATTTGACAACACAATAAACCTAATCTGCATGTCACTGGATTGTGGGAGGAAACCGGACTACCAGGAGGAAACCCACCAGTCATGGGGTGCACACAGACCCGCGGTGGGAATCAAACCTTCTGCCCTGGAGGTGCGAGGCCACAACGTTAAACACTACGCCACTGTGCCTCCCTGACTGCATTTCTTTAACAAAGTTGTGGGTTCATTAGCATTATCCTCCTAGGTTTTGATAATGTGTTAAGATGCAACATTAATCAGTTCCAGTCATTTCAAATCTCTAAAGTCTTATTTTGGAAGAAGTATAATAGGGTGATTGAGAAAGAAAATGTAAAAAAAACAAGGGGGGGTAGGTTTTTTATTTTATTTTATCAATCCCTGTCCCATTGGGCCTTTGTAGGATCCATAAAAGTGTCAACGTTTTTTCCGTTATGTTGAAACTCTCACATATTCCTGCGATCACAAAATGAGAGCGTACTGCAGTAGTCATCACTTAAATGAGGAAATATTCCAAATAAAACATGTTTAGTTATTGATGGTTCATTTTTCCCGTCTGGTTTATCAGAATCGCCAAATGAGACATGTCACGTTCTGATGCCCTGGTTGATGATTTGTCCAATAATCGTTTATTACTCAGCAATGAAACGTGCTCGAGTTCTTCTCGGTTCTCCCACGCGGATGCCGATGAGCCAATCAGCGTCCAGGAACGGGATTAAACAAACAGCCTCGTCCAGTCATTGTCAGGAAACTGCTGACGTCAGCATGTTAAGTGAAAACGTAAACACGATGTCTCAATCTTTCTTATCCTTCACGTCTCCTTCCAAACGCGCACACATACACGCAAATATATTAGCAAGACACTGCTCGGTGATTACGCACGCCAATAAAACTTGAACTCGTCACGACTTTGCTGAAACGAGAGTGATGATGAATGTGTGTTATGTTAACACACCGTCCACTCAGACATAATCAGACTTTATGACATGTTCGTGTGAAGACCAGACTAACAGTCTCTGAACGAAGAGGCTCAATTATTATTATTATTACTACTACACACTCGCAATCTCTACTGCTGGCGTGTTTACATTACGTAATGATTTACAGGCCTAAATCGTGTGCAGCATCAATAAACATGATGAGTGTAAACACGACGCGCGCGCAATAAGATGCAGGTTTTTAAACAAACAGGGCTTTAATGACGCTGAAGGAGATGCGACTGAATCCTGGTGCGACTGTATGTGATGTAACAGGGTGTGTGTGCGCGTGTATGTCTGTGTATGTGTGAGATGCCGGTAATGATAAAGGATGAAGGTCACGGCTCACGGCTTTTTACCTTACGGCACGGTTCGACGCTCGCGGCGGAATTCGGTACACATTGACGTCAGGTTTGACACACAGAACTGACTCGTATTCCCCCTCGGCCGCCATCTTGGATTTTAATTCAACCGCTAGTTTGCTGCAGCCCTGGTCTCACTGGGGTTAACGGAACCGTTAACGTCGTAATACACCGTGTATCCGCGCACCACATTTCTCCTCATCCCAACAGCACCGTTTTTATGAAGTTAAATATATATATATATATATATATTTCCCACAAAAACACCCCACGAAGAGTGGAAGCTGTTTTAGCTAACAATGTCGTTGCAGATTTGGCCAAATACTTTTGTTCATATAGTGTATATTCCTCCTAACAATTAGTGGTAAGTTTGTGACTGAATGAAATAACGTACACGTGCGCGCGACATACGACAACTCTTTCTTTATTGTAGTATTTCTTTTTCAAAAGTAGCACAAACATAGCACCCCCAAACGCATTTACCAAAAAACAATAATGCTATTTCGATATAAAAAAATTAAAAAAAATTAATGTTTCAGTGATTCAAGTCTCAGGAAATATCTTTTTACAGCACCATAATTCATTGTCATGTAAACTCTTGTCATATCATTAAAGACCCAGCAAAGCGAAGCCATCCCTCAGGTCCTCACACTCACTAGGCTGTAAAGACAAAGACATGGTTAAGATAAAGACAAACTCTAAAAGTTAAAGGTAGTTAAGTTAAGAGTAATCATTTTTTTTATTCGTACCTGCAGGATTCGCTGTAGTTTCCGAGAAAGTCTGATAGAGTTCTGGTGAAGGCCGTCCCAAGCCTTAAAAACCCTCTCATTACGAGCCACAAAGGTTTGCCAACAGTAGAAATAATCTGTGGAGAAAGAGAATATGGCACGGTGGTACAAACTTACAATCTCGTGATTAGAAATTTGTGCTGACACTAACTGTCCATTTGTGCTGACAGTAAATTTGTCAACAGTAAATTTAAGGGTTAGGAATAGGGTTTTGACCTCTGCGTTTATCGCCCAGGCCCAGGACTTACCATATAGTAAGGGTCCCCAAGGGACACACACAAACACAGACATACACCCAAGCTGAGCATGGGACCGGCACTGCATCCAGTAGCTGGGGTTTGGGCACTGGCTGGGAATCGAACCCATTTCACCCATTTCAATTGCATAGATATAATAAAATGTGTAATTAGCCATAAAGGTTCCAGTCTCTACATGGAATGTGAAAATACAGCAAATTAAACCATTTTGTAAAGTGGAGTCAATATTAATTTATCTGATCTGCAAACTATTGGTCTTGTACAGGCCTTCATTTTGATCAAATATACGTATTATACAGTATGTGTTTTATGGCTGATCAAATATATGTATTTCACTAGGTTTTATTATGCATGTGGAAGGACTACAGAACCCTCCCAGGACCCTCACATCGCCTTCACTACGGACAGCTTCCTGTTCTGGTTGGTGTTAAAGTTCATCTTATAGCTTTATTCATTATGTTGCACACGGTTAGAGTTAGGGTTAAATGAGTTACATCACTCCAACCTTGACACCACCTAATGTGATTCAGTTCAGCTTAGGCATTCACAGTTGGCTATTCACAAAAATTCAGAGAAAGCCAATGAGAAATATATACACTACCGTTCTAATGTTTGGGGTCACTTTCTAACTCCATGATCAGTTCAGATTTTTTATTTCTTTCTACATTGTAAAGGAATGCTGAAGGCGTCCAAAAAATGCATTAATCTCCTTTGAACAGGTGATATTGAGATGTTTCTGCTACTTCTGCTCTGTAAAGACTTCATAACGCCTCTAATCTGAGGTGCTGTTAATTGGT
>JAQQZT010000033.1:10472884-10483433 GCA_030068275.1 Clarias platycephalus | reverse complement strand
TATTTGGATTTTTACAACATTATTGTTGAAATACACAGTCCTGAAAAAGGGGCGTTTCTTTTTTTGCTGAGTATACTGTATATATTTCATAATTTATGAATGATAAAAGAATGTGTTAGGAAGCATGGGAGATCATTTTCTCACATGGATTGGCCACCACAGAGTTCCGACCTTAACCCCATTGAGAATCTTTGAGATGTGCTGGAAGGCTTTACACAGTGGTCTTCATCAATACAAGATCTTGGAGAGAAATTAATGCAACTCTGAATGGAAATAAATGTTGACATTGGAAAAGCTTATCTGTGTGATGCCATGGTGAATGTGTGCCATGATCAAAGGAAACCATGATTCAACAAAATAAAGTGCATGACTTTTATTTGACTGGGTAGTGTATTTTTATTTTTATAGAAAGTACTACAGTTAAATACTTTTTTAAAATAAACATACACAATATTTCTTATTTCCTAATGGTGGAAAGAATTTATTTATATAAATATACTATTGCAAAGAATAGGATATTTTTACACAATAGCTCTTGACCACACATTAGTCTCTTAAGTGTTTGACGTGACTTGTAACCTTTTTTTACTCTCAGATGTGCGTCACAAAACGCAGCCTGTGGCGTAACCATGGAAAGCTGGAAATTTCCAGAACCCTTGCATCCAACCAAGGAAGACTCCAATTCACTTTTCCCACATGGCCTTTAATCATTCCCATTATACCTTCTTCAGCATTCTGTTTTTTTTTTTCTTTCGTTATTGTTTTTATTTATTTATTTTTTTTACCTGGGTCTTTCCCTTAATTTTTTTCCCATGGACATCCTGTGAAGTAAATCCAGTAGACAGATAGATTACCTTCCAGACAAAGTGTCTAGATTACATTATTTCTTCAAAACACACATTCCTTCACTCACTTGAGACCTCTTCACCACAAAGAAGAGCCTAGAAATTCAGCCTGACCACATGACGTCACAAGTGCTCAATGGAATGCATAAGCACACATATCACTGCTATTATGTATCCTATTCATTTTGACTGTGTGCAATTGTTTTCGAAACTCTCTCCTAGTTTCAGTACAGTTGGCACCATGTCTGAGTCTCACTCTAACTTACCCTTTAATGCACTCTGTGGCCAGGGAAATCACCGTTTCCCAAAGAGCTCCCTCTGATCTCTTGATCTTTATTTGTTTGTGTGTGTGAGGTAGACGAATGAAAAGTGTATGTCTGATTTTTTACATCTGTCTGCTCCCACGATTCAGCCTCAAATCTTTGAGGTCCAGCTGGATTGCTGGTTGTTGTGTTCATTTGTGTAACAGAGAACAGTGGCAAAAGAGAAACACTGCCACACACAATGTAAGTTGAAATGTTTTCATATCATTGCTCTTAATAATAATAATAATAATAATAATAATAAAAAATAACGACAAGAAGAAGGAACAGTCGCTATGCATGAAGAAAAACAATCCTATTATATAAAAATTTGTAACTGACAGTAATAACAAATATTACTGATCATCCAAATCTCACCTCTTTCTTCATTTTCTGCTCACACCTACACAGTCTGTTTACACACATTCACACACACACACCATGGGCAAGAGCGGCTTCAATGCATCAATTGGCACAGCACGTATGAACGAATTAGGGCAGGAAATGCAGAGTCATTCTTTCCGAAACCCACCCGCCCACACACACACACACATACACACACAGACACACCCCCGAAGACCTATCGTGCAGACAAACTCAACCACAGCTCCAAACACACTTTTCCAGAGCTGTGAACTTGCATCTGTTTCCTGAAGACAATAATAGGTATACTTTGGTTAGGGGACACACTTGCAGGTGTTTACTAATGCGGGCTCCGGTGCGGCAGAACAACAAAGCCCACAACAAACAAGGCATGGTGCCAATTCATGCGAAAGGAGATACTGAAGTGGTAACCTTACTAACTGCAAACTTGTTGATTACCTAGCTGTATGCTGTGACCTGTTTAGAAAATTATCCAACCTTGGAATGAGTAAGAAATTATTACTCAACTCAAATTCTTGTTACTCAAGTCTGTAATCTGTGTCGTGCATAACTAAAACCTACAGGTATTTCTGATTACAGTGAACCAAGTCTTGCGGGAAGCAAAAAAAAGTCCATCGCTGTTCACTACAGCTGGCTATATGCGTTTGCAAATGGCAATAAGTGTTCAAAGAATCTGCAGATTTTTAACAAATTTATGTGATTTTTCAGAGTGACATGGTCATTAAATGACAATTTTTGCCCTATCATGCAGACATAATTTTGGCTGTTACAACTCACAATGAAATTAACAATTAACTAAATTTTGTATTAAAAAATTAGCCTAAAAAGATGAATTTTCAAATCATGACACTGATGTTTAGTGCAGCTCCAGGTGCACTTTCTCACCACATACACATAACTGTACAAACATCCGGTGGTGAATGAGGTAGTAGGTGACACATATATTTCACAGAGTGTGGTTAAGGTAGAGAGATAACCACATGCATCAACTTCAGAAACATACATGCTTGCTCACTGCTGTTTAATGGCAAACACAAAGACTTGCAACATATATAGTTGAACACAGAGTATGCTTTGTTCTCTTTTCTTTAAGTGTTTGTTTATCGATGTTGACATCTATAGTAGGTCTATCGCTGTTAGTCAGTTTACCACAGCACAACCACAGTCTGCACATATCTATACCTTTCAAGCGTGAAAGAGAAAGCTTTGCATCTTGAAAAGCCTACATCCAAGTCATTTTGATATTGAGACACTTCACAGTTCGGTTTGAACCCATGCATTCAGATCAAAAAAACATTTTGTGACTAGTAACGCTACTGTACTTCATTAAAAGCAGACTGTGAGTAAAACGTGTCTCAGAGGAAATTTATTTAGATTATTTTTTCACAGACAAAGAAACCATGGCAGTTCAGTACTATTCTGTTACAGTACAGCAACATAAATAAAACACAATAAAATAAATAAGCTAAGACCAAAATAAGCAAAGAAAAAATTTCACTCAACAAATAAACAATAAGAATAGACATTTTAAATTTAGAAGTTGTGGCATTTTACTCATTGTAGTGATTTTATAGAATTTCAGTAATCTGCAATGTCACAAATTACTTAACCATTTCAGAATTTCAAAATGTAGTTAGAAAAGATATGCCCGCTCACTGCTATAAATCTTTAACAAACACCTTTGTCACTGGAAAGCCCAACCAGCCTTTTCCTGGCTCCTCATAATCCTCCTCCTCCTCTTCACCTTCCACCCCAGAAGTCTCTCCCTGGAGCCGGTAGCCCAGTTTTCTGAAGAAAGCCTCTCCTAGTTTGGAAGGGAAGGGCACGTGAGCATAGACCCTGTGCACTCCACATTGCTTGGCTCTGGACTCCATGCTCTGGACTAGCAGCCTGCCGAGCCCTTCTCTACGGTACCAGCTCTGCACTACCAGCCTACAGACACGGTACACGCCATCCCGACTCCAGCCATCTCGTGCGACGCATCCAAGCACTTCACTATCCCTGTCTGCGACCCACACTTCCCCTGCAACGCGGGCCCGTTCCTTTAGATCATCTTCATCCACCGTCTCTCTGTCTTCAGCCTTTCCTTTTTCCACCTCTTTGCTTTTAAACTTCTCTTTACCTTTTTTGCGACGTTTGGCTTTCTCTTGGTCAGTCATAAGTTTGGCTTTGGAAGCATGTGGGTTTAGTATGTCTGGTTGGGAACTAGCATGGTAGCTGCTGCCCAGGTAGTCCCAGTAGGGCCTGCTGGAGCCCAGGATGCCCATGGACCGCGGGATGGTGAGCTTGAGGTATATGATGAGAAGGAAAACGGGGATAAACAAGGCTAGCATAAAGGAGTGCACTACAAAGCGGAGCACAGAAGAGACTGTGGCGAGCAGAAGGACTGCTAATGGTCTAGTAATGAGGTGCAGGATAAGCCGGTTCTCCATCCCTTCACATCCTTGCTGTACAGACAGAAAGAGGAAAGAGTGAATGAAGCAGGAATTATGCCCGATAAATGAAGATTACGGAGTTGTTACTTTGCAAATACAAGCCGAAGACAGAAGATTTGAAACAAATATGCACTATATGGACACAGTATTTGGCCAAACCTGTTAATTATTGAATTCTGGTGTTTCAATCAGACCCCTTATCCTCTGTGAAGAGCAATCTTAATGTTTTAGCATATCAAGACATCATGGTAATGCTACGCTTCCAACTTTGTTTGGGGAAGGCCCTTTTCTATACCAACAGGACTGTGCCCCAGTGCACAAAGCAAAGACTATAAAGACACGGTTTGATGAGTTCAGTGTGGAATTCGACTGGCTTAAACATCCCCATCGAGCACCTCTGGGATGAACTGGAATGGAGATTGTGAGCCAGACCTTCTCGTCCAACATCAATGCCTTCCAAGATGCGCAAAAGCTGTTATAACTGCAAAAGGGGGGACCAACTCCATATTGTATGGAGTATATGTATTTAGATACAATGTTATTGCAGGTTTGGCCAAATACGTTTATCCATATGGTGTATCTTCATGATTATATAAGAAATACCTTGATGAGAGCTTTTACAGCCTCAATATCCTCCTCTTTCATCCGCCGAAGCGCTACATCCTCCAGGTCTAAGTGCGCCATCTTATTCAATCTTTACGGTGATTTTAAAGCCGGGTCCTGAAGAAACAGAGAAACAGGATCACTGACTGAAAGTGTACTAGAGGTTTACAGATGCCCTTTATATTTCTGTTGCATAGATTTTCGCATATATCTAATGGATGTGCATTGTGTCACAATATGTTTCGCATTAAACGAGAATAAACATTTGTGTGGCTAGTTATAACCCTGTCAGTAAATCGCATACTGTCCCTGGTTCTATGCGTTTACGGAGCAGACCGCGTTAGGCCAACGCGACCATCGTGCGGTACCAAATATAGACCCGAGGGTTGAACTAGGAGCTAAGATAACAGGATATCAATATTTTTAAACCCGTCTTACTTAAATAAAAAATAATGCATGCACAAAAAAACAGTCATGCACTTTTATTTTCAGTATACTTCTTTATCCGGCATGAAGACGCTTTAATAAGAAGCTGTGCGCATTAGAGCTTGCAGCGTGTTATGATTAGGAGTCTGTGACTAGCGCTGTTCCTCTTACCAATGTTTTTTTTTTTTTTTTTTAAATAGGAAAAAGCTCCTGTTTAAACCGACATTGTGCCGTGGACCAGTCACTGCGACTCACCTACTTACCTCAGAAATCAATTTCAAACAATTCCCAAGCCTACATTGTGTTTACAAGCTATAACTGCGCCGAAAAGCGACGGTAGCACCGCTATACGCTAAGCGCGCTTTCGGCGTATCTGCTTTCGTGAATCCCAAAGCAGCGTAAACGCAGCAGGCGCATCATACCGAATCAGCAGCGTGACCTTTCACGAGACTAGAGGTCACCTGCTAGGGCTGGGGATCAGCACTCACCTCACGTTACGGTATTCTCAAATTGCCAATCTATATGTATCACGATTTTTTAATATTCCGATTCGATATTACCCCCACATCCCACCCCCGTTTTGTTAAAATTTTGAACCTTCAAAAAAGTTTAATGAGTGATTTAATGTAACCAGTTCCTTATAACAATACTTTTCTTCAAATACAAGAGCATCTCTGTGATCCGCCATTATTGTTGATAATTATTATTTATCATTGAGCGCGCGAGTTGAGTGACTGCGATCACGTGGGGCTTCTAACGCACGCGATTTTTAACTAATTGGCGCACGCGGTATTTTCAGACTGGTATAAGCGTATGTAGTGCGTGGGTTTGAGACTACAGTGGCACCTCGGCATACGAAGAATGCAGCATTTCGTAGCCTTAAATATTTTCGCGTCAAGAAATGAAATTTTGGAAGAAATTATGAAGCATGTTTAGCATATGAGCAAGCCGAACCGAGCCGAACCGAGGGGCGGCTATGTGGCGCGGATGTCCGGGAGCCGTTCAAAACTGGTTTGCGTCAGCGGGAAGCCAAGCAAAGCACTTTTACATATTCTTTGTGCATTTTGTGCAAGATTTAGTGAAGACATAGCACCATGGGTCCCAGGAATATTAGCAAAGACGGTAGCAATAAGAAAAAGGAGACACTTTCAGTTTCGTTTTTAAAGCAGCTGGTGCCAAGAGGAATCATAAATTAAGGTTAAGTGAGGTTTAATGTCTATTCATTTCATATTTTACTTCATTTACATGTCTTTTCTAAATGTTTTGATATTTTTATATGCAAAAATATGATAATAGTGTTGGAAATTTGTAATATTGGTCATATTTTGGGGTGGCTGGAAGGGCTTATCTGCTTTCACATTATTTCCTATGGGAAAATGCGTTTCACAATATAAAATTGGAGGAAAAGGTAGATCGAAGCTCTTAACATGCACAATTTTTAATAAAAAATGGAAGCTCTGAAGCTATTGTGCTCGGTACAGCCGATCGACTTGTTCATCACTATTATAAAGGTTTTGAAGTCAGTGTGGCGACCCCCAAATTGACCCCCCCCCCCCCCCCATCTCTATCATCTACAACTAGCATTTACCCCATATACTTCTTACACAATTACAAATACTTACATAAATAGGATAATATGTGAGAATAGTGTCATAGGTACTGTTTTTGCTTCTTTTTTTATTTATTTGACATTAAGTTCATGTCCAAAGTGCAAAATTAACTTTAAAAAAATGACTGACAGAGTTTGTTGAGCATGATAATTTACTAATATTAACAGTTATAGTGAAACTAAACAGACTATAGACATATTCACAGTTCTTGTTCATGTTACACTTTGGCTGTCAACATGACAGCATATTAGTTTACAGTTGTCCAACATTCTTCAGCAAATCCTCTTGAATTCATGTGTATTGTTAAAAAAAAAAAAAAAAAAAAAAAATCTGTGGTGTGTGTGGTGTATGAAACAACTCCCTCTATGGGGTGGTGAGGAAGTCTCACCTTATTCTAGGTAATGCAATGCCTAAAACACTTCAATACTGAAGGAAGAGGACAACATAAAAAACAATCAACCATTGCACCGAAAAACTATTTTACCACACACACTTGCCAGTCGATTCTTGCTATAAAGCATGACCTTCCCTTTCAATTCATTTCATTTTCCTGATAGCTGAAAGTCACAGACCTAAATGACTGCTTTAGGTTAAGTCACCTGGATCATAAAAGGCATCATTAAAAATCGGTGTCTCGTCAAAGACTCAGGTTGCTGGTAGTTAGTAGTGTGCATTGGTTAGTAGGACCACGTGCGTGTGGGTTGTGTCTTAGAGCAATTGACAGGCTTCATTTGGAGATTCCTCCAGCGCTTATGTCTTAGGTCCCATTCACGCTGGCTGATAGTCTGCTCTCAGTTTCCAGCATCTTCTGCTCCTCAGATGCCACTTCTGGTGACGCAGTGCCTTCTTTGTCCATGCTCCTTAATCCTACTGAAACTCCTTCTGTTCCTTCCGACAAACTGCTGGTACTAACCTCGATAATAACAATACCTTCCCCTCCCTCTAACTGAAAAATGCTTCCCATTTGCCCTGCTCCTGTCCCAGTGACTCCACCAGGACTGGTAAAACTACCCCCTGTCTCAGAACTGCTGCCCCCACCTTCTATTACTGCAATCATTTGAACACTTTCTCCACTGCCTGCGCCTGCATCTATTTTGGCCTCACTGCCTAATTTGAACACAACCTCCTGTCCACCAAGAGGCATTAAGGCTTGGGCAGGATGACAAGAAAGACCCAAATCTTCACTAGGGCCATCAGGAAAGCCAGCATTTGGTGGGATGTCATCATCGCTTGGTGCATCTGTTTGGAAATGAAGAACAAATGCTTTCTCTTCCACCCCAACACCTTCTTCAAACCCTTCCATTCTTTCCCTTTCCCTTGCTGCACTCCAATCTTGAAGCAAGTTAAGAGAAACCATGCCAGTCTTCTCCTTATCTCCATCTCCCTCCATCTCTTCCTCTGACTGAAATCGAAGGACGTACGATTTCTCCCCTCTGTCTTCACTTCCTTCTTCCCCTTGTTCACTTTCCCCTTCAAAATGCAACACATACGACCTTTCTCCCTCCACCCCTTCATCCATCTGTACCTTTACCTCCATCTCAGCTCCTTGCGCCGTCTCCTTATTCTCCTTCTCAAAGCACAGAACAAAGTGCTCCTCTGGTAGTGGATCAGTAAGCTTCTCCACTTCCTCTGCAGCAGATGCATTTTCGCCTGTCAAAATACAGTGGCTGTTGGTTGGAGGAGCAGTGGGGGTCACTGCTGATGCAGTGACTGTAGCAGGAGTAGAAGGTGTGTCAGGCACAGGGTCTAAGTTCAGTGGGGGTACAGATGTTTGAATATTAGACAGCTGGGACAAAGTTATTGACGATGAAATAGAAGTAGCAGTTGTGGATGTTGAAATAGTGGAAGGAACTAAACCTTGAGCAGCTGGGACAGATGCTGTCTGCACCAAGGACCCTGATTTCTGAGTTTTAGTTTTGCGCCCACGCCTGGTTCTAGGGCTCCTGGTGTGGCTTAGGGTTCCTAAAATTGGTTTAGCTGTTGTGTTTTGGGACGGGGCAGTGATGACAGGAGCACTGTTGTTGGTAAAAATAAACCTCTGCTGGGTCTGGAGTGGCTGAAACTGTGATAACTGGGTTTGGGCTGGAGCTAAAGTGGCTATCTGTGGCACTGATGATACTGTTTGCACCAAGGGGAGGGCCTGTGGTGTTGAGGGAGCAGGAAGAGTATTCCCATTGGATGCTGTCGGAACTAGAATGAGACTTGGCTGGCTCCCATTGGTGGACTGGCACTGAAGAAGCAGGAAGTTCTGGGATGGCAGTTGTGGTGGTGGAGGAGGAGGAGGTGGTGGTGGTGGAGGAGGAGGGGCAGGCCGTGTGGGTGTTGGATTGGACAGCGGGATCAGCTGTAGTCCTGTGGGTGTCTGTATCATGAAATAATTTTGTGACGTGTTTGGAGGAATGTCCAAATTTGATGGTGAGAGAATAAGTGTGGAATTCCCTTCATTAGAAAACAGAGAACTGAGCCCTCCTGCTGCATTCATGTTTAGACTCAGAGTAGTGGTTGACATGTCTGAGGTCCCGCTGCCGTTCTTAGCTGTTTTTCCCGCTTCTTTAGTGCACGTGGCCCCTCCACTGCTGCTATGCGTCCGCAGGTGGCGCTGCAGGTAGGAGTGCATGACGAACTCTTTGCCACAGCGCTGACACTTGTAGTCTTTGCGTGAGGAGTGTGTGCGTAGGTGAAGCTGAAGATTAGAGGAGTGCGTGAAACTCTTGTGGCATTGTGCGCATTGAAAAGGCCTTTCACCCGAATGTGTGCGCTCGTGCTGCTTTAGGTTGGAGGTTTGGGAAAACGCCTTGCCACACACAGAGCAGGCATGTGGTCGCAGGCCTGAGTGCAACTGGCTGTGCCGCCTCAGACAGCTGGTGTTCTTGAACGATTTGCCACATTCCTGGCACACATAGGGTCGCTCGCCAGTGTGCTGCCGCAAATGGTACTGGTAATGCGAACTCCACTTGAAGGTCAAAGGGCAGTAAGGACATTGGAAGGCTCGAACTCCTGTGTGCACCTGCACGCACAACAGACAAGAAGCTGAAAGCCTGGATTTGTATTTGCATTTGTAATAGTTATAAGTAACCAGGTGGAAGAAAAGGCACCACATAAAGTCAGCAAAATTAACAAATGCTAACATTAATATTTGTAAAGCCAAAGTGTGAACAGAAATCTAAGAAATCAGAAAACCTATTATACCTTGGTCATAACATGATTACCTACTTTGTTAATTGGTATGGTCACCATGGACCATCCGATACGATATTATCAGTATACCTAAGTGCCGATTAAATTTGTGTTGAGATACAATAAGTATTACAATTTTATCAATATCCTGACTTATTTTTTGTCAGATTTCATTACAATTTTAATTAACTTAGCTGCTAATTCACACCTACCATTCGAGATGCTGTGCTATTACTGAAGTATAACAGTACCAAAATTGCTCAAAGTAAAATAGCACATTAAATTACATGAACTGAACAAAAACTTATTGCAATAAAAATGTTTTTAAAAATCCTTACAACATTTATACTATTTGAAATTTTCGGCACTGCAGTTTATTGTGGTAGTACATTTTAAATAGAAATGTAAGTCAAGCATTTAAAATTCTATGCAAAAATATTCAACCAACCAAACAGCTGTTCGAAAATAAATTCAATGGTTAATGTCATTTTTCAACCTTACAAATTCAGGCTGCCAAAGTCAGGTATTAAAATTCAAGTCATCAAATTTAGGGAAGGAAAAAAAAAAATCAAAAAAAAATCAGGTCATCACATTCGGGATATCACAGGAAGATTCCTGCTTCCTGCTCCCTGTGCAGTCTACTTCTCAGGGAACTACTTGCAGCACATCAAATTTCTGCATGGGTTGCCAGTAGGGGTGGGCGGTATACCGGTATACACGGTTAACCGGTAGAAATTTGTCAACCGGTAGAGATTTTGGTCTATCGT
>JAQQZT010000033.1:10459387-10472784 GCA_030068275.1 Clarias platycephalus | reverse complement strand
GATATATATCGTTATCGAGGTAGAAAATTGCTTCTACCGTGATAGAAGATTTTGGTTATATCGCCCACCCCTAGTTGCCAGTTGAACAACCCCCCATAAAAAAGGTTAAATGCACTAAAACGCCTCTCGTAATCGCTATATTCAAAGCAAAACAGCGCACTCTTTCAATCAAATGCGAGAGCAATAGTTTTCCTTTCCTCTCTGCTTGGTAATGCAAATACAGTCACATTCAGTAACAAAATGGAATTAATTTCTTTAACTTCTGTGGCAAATTTCTATACATGATTTCAGGAAGCCATCAAGCAGGCATAGATTGAATGTGTGACACCAGAGTATGCTGAGCTGGATCCAGCAGGTTTGGAAGAGTAAAGGACCTTAAGACGCTGCGCAATAAGAAGCCAAACGAATCGGAAGCTGCGAATAAGGAGCTAACTTCAGCCTCGTGCCTGCATGCGCATGCAACATTTATTTTCTGTGCGCGCTCAACTTTGTCCAGTGTTACAAAACAGCCACAAAACTAGCCAATCAAAGACATCCACACACTACTGCTGATTGGCTGTTCCTTCTCCATCACCTGCGCTTCTCAGATCTAGAGAAATGACAGATCAATATCTGCGAACCTGATTTTTTAAAAAAAATTTCCCCCGCAGCCACAGTACGCTGGAACGCTATCACCCCTGTGATCTCCATCATGTTTGAATAAAAGAACGTGCCGGTTTTGCTTTGATGGAGAGATCCATAGAAAGGGGGAATATTAGCGCATGATGTTTTTTCCTGCAGCAATTGGAACTCCAATGCTCTGCCTGAGATAGGATGTGAAGATTTGGATTTCTTTCTACCAGAATTTTGTCTGCCTGAATTTTAATACCTGAATTTCAGCAGCCTGAATTTATGAGGTTGAGAACTAATAAAGATTTTTAACAATTGAATATATTCTTAAACAGCAATTTAGTAAGGTCAGGATTTTTTTACATAGAATTTTAAATTAACATTTTCATTTGAAATCTGCAATACAGATAATTTCAAGTATTGCAAATGCTGTAAAAAAAAGATTTCCCCATTCAGCTCAAATAGTAATCCAGGGAAATTCAAACATTTTTATTGCAACATGTTTTTGTTCAGTTCATGCAATTCAACCTAGTGTTCCTGCTTTGAGGAATTGCTTTGAGCATTGTTGTACTTTCATATGCTGTGCGAATAGTTTAGTGTGCACCACCTGTAGGGTTATAGAGGAACGGCAACATTTTACAACCTCCAAGACAAACATATATCAACTTAAAATTTATTTTAAAACATTGATTTTGCAGTGTTTACCCTTTGATGTATGGACAGTAGAGAAGATCTCTTAAAGCTTTTTCCACACTCTGTGCAGCGGTACGGCCTCTCTCCCGTATGGTCTCTCATGTGGTAACGCAGACCTGAGGAACCTTTAAAGGATTTCCCACATTCCAAGCACCGATATGGCCTCTCTGTGACCAAAAAAACCCCCCAAAAAACACAGTGACAGAGAAGTCTCAGAGATGATACAACCCATGGAATTACTTGCAGTCCAAGATAAAACACTCTTCAATTCTTCATTAAACAATTTTGCCTTGAAATAAGGCATAATAACCAAAACTAAGTGAAACTTCAAGCAAATAAAACAGTGATCATCATGGTAGCATTTACTTGTTATACCTTTTCCCAGATTTAGATTTAAAGGCATTTAAGCATCAACTCATCTTTTGAGAACTCGTTTAACTCACCATTATTTGCAGCAGAGCCTTTGCCCCCACCTCCTCTCCTTCCAGCCTTCCCTGATGCCCTGTTGGTTGGTTTCACAGCTTGCTTCTCTCCCTCCTCTGTGACAGCAATGAGGCTGACATGGATTTCCCTTTCTCCCTCTGCCTCTGGCTCCTCTACCTCTCTCTTGGAAGAGGATGATGAAGACAGGGGCAGTGAGAGGGACAGTGAAGGAGGACAGACAATCTCGGCCTCTGCCTCGGTCAGCAGTCTCTGTTCCTCGGTGTGTGAGAGCTGGTGGGTAAGAAGGGACGAGAGTAGGGGGAAGGAGCGGTCACACACAGAGCAGCTGAATTGAGATCTGGACTCGGACAGTGCCAGAGGATGCACCTGGTTGAAGAAGAATGCAGAGAATATTTCACCCGTGACAATCATAATAATAATTGTATTTCTATTCTTACAGTTTTCTAATCTTAGTATTCTCGCACTGACTCTTGACCCCAGACAGGACCTTAGTGGTCATGCAGTGTTCTCCATATCAATTAAGTATCACTCACCTGTGCAATATGTCTGCTCAGTGAGCTGCTGTTCTTGAAGCTTTTACTGCAGTAGGCACACTCAGTTGTGTCCACTATGGAGGCGGGGACATCTGAGGGCATCTGGGCCACGGAGCTGGTGAAGCTCTGGAGCAAGTCATATTGAACCTGGCCGGCTCCACCCCCAAGACCACCCAATCCAAGCAGTTCTGTTCCCTGCCCCGTCTCTGACACTGTTGTGGTTTCCACCACCTCCTCAAAGTCCGCCAACAAGGGGGCCATCCCAACTAAAGAAACCCCACCTCCCTGAGCCTCTATGGCATCACACCTGGTGTCTTCACCCCCATCAGCCACCCCCAAACTATGCAGATGCAAGGCTTGATGTTCTTCCAAGTGTGTTTGGGTTCCAAATGTTTCGCTGCAGCTGCCGCAGCTGTACAACAGCACGTTAGAATCCGTTTCCGTTGACTCCGCTATGCTCACCTGTACATGCGCTGAGCCTGTGGCGGTCAAGACATTCTGACTGCCTTCAGCTGAGGACTGTGTGCAGGACTCGGGCACAGGGTGGGATAAGAAGACCTGACTGGTTACCCCTTCCTGTCCACCTACAAGGCCCACCATGTCTGATATTGTCATTTCAACCGCCTTCAAATCGTCTGAGGTCGCCCCCTCGAGCACCACCTCAACACTTGCCGGTGACCCTACCTTTCCTGTCTTCCCCACACCCTGAGCCTTGACCTCTATGTGAGAGTTGCGATGAAGTGCCAGGTTGGAGGAGTGTGTGAAGCTGCGACCACACTCGCCACAGATGTACGGCCTCTCGCCGGTATGTATGCGCATGTGTTGCCTCAGGTTGGTTGACTGGCTGAAAGCCTTACTGCACACAATACAAACATAAGGCTTGACACCCAAATGCACGTTCTTGTGTCTACGCAGGCTGCTGGAGTTCTTGAAGGCTTTGGGACATCTGTCACATGGATAAGGGCACTCGCCTGTGTGTTGCCGTAGGTGATATTGATAGTGAGAGCTCCACTTGAAGGTGAGAGGGCAGTAGGGACACTGGAAGGTACGCAAACCCGTATGCACACTGCGATGAACCTAAAAATAAAATGAACAGGAAATAAACCTAAATTAATTTGCCATCAAAACATGTGTTCTCTCCCCTCTTCCTCCTCACGTTAAATCCTAATAACAAAGTAATAGTTAAATTATATATTATCAATAAAACTAAATGCATCTGTTCATATGTATATGGTAGGTTTGCTCTGTTTCTGTTGTCTTACAAGAAATGTTGGTGGCCTTGACACTGCCAGGTGTTGCTTACCTGGAGAAGAGATGAGCGCTTAAATGCTTTACCACAATCCTCACATTTATAAGGTTTCTCTCCTGAATGAGACCTAATATTAAGTGTAAAAAAAAAAAAAGTTAATCACATTGTCATCTTTTAGATTTGTAAAGTGAACCGTTTAACATCTTACCTCTGGTGATAGAGTAGAGCTGATGAGCCTTTGAAAGCCTTGGGGCAGAGGTTACAGCGATACGGCCTTTCGTTGTTATGGCTACGTTGATGGTGTGCCAACCTGGAAGACCACTTAAAACTCTTCCCACAATCTAGACACTGGAAGGGGTGTTCAGGATTTTGGGATCCCATCGCCCCAGGAGACGTCGATGATGTCACCATTTCGACGCTTGTAAGCACAACGGTTTCTGTCCCTTTCTCTTCCTGTCCAGCTTTCTCTTCATAATTTTCCTCGTCATCCACTGGGGGAAGGAGCGATGGAAACGGAGAGAGGGAAGATGGAGTCTGGCTGGGAAGAAGCTCAGTTTGGACCACTAGGGTAGCGACGGAGTTGGCCATCGTACCCTAGGAGCAGAGGAGGGTCTAAATGACTAGTTTTGTGGATCCTCCTGACTTACGGTTGCCATTCCAGATGTTTAGTGAAGTGCAGAATATGATGAAAATGAGGATTTGTATCCCAGCTGAAATAAGTACTGAAACTTCTTTACTTCAGTTTCCAGAACTATATAGATAAAAATAATATTAATCGAGTAAGTCATATTAATACAACGTTTCACACAACTCATGAACCATGTGCTTAAACCAAATATAAATGTAGAGATGCGGCTGTAGCCTAATTCTCCCATTAGTCAATTATATCAAATCTTGTAATCAGCAGGTAGGAAGGCTGTTTAGCATTGTGTGTATTCTTGTTCAACTAATTATTTTATGTAATGGTTCACACCACCACATGGGTAATGATGTCATACTTCACACTTCTATTATAAAGTTTTTGACTTTTTATGAATGGTGCTGTACAAGTAAAAAAAAAAAAAATCTATTTGATTTTATTTGTATAACTTTTTTAACAATGACAATTGCAACAAAGCAGCTTTATAGATTGTAAAAATATGGAAATAAATTAGAAAAATGTAAAAGCATATACATTTTAACTATTAGTTTGTCCCTGATGATTAACCCGAGGATGACAGTGGCAAGGAAAAATTCCCAGAGATGACAATAGGAAGAAATTTTTGAAAGGAACCAGACTCAACAGGAAACCCATCCTCATTTGGATAATATCAGACAGTATGATCATAAATCATTAAGGTTCTGTCCCTAACTTTTTAAATTTATAGGAAGAATACTAATTTAGGTGAACCATAAGAGATTATGTGGGCTTTGGTGTTGGAAAAACACTTCGGGGAAACAACTAAATGGATGCTGAGTGAATAGTCATGTAAAATCCTTACTATGGATGTATTTTAAAGCATGTTTGCATTTATGTTTTAATAATTTTTTTTATTGTACCTGTAATTAAAAACTAGTATCAGTATACATTTTTTAAAATGCCTCAACCTCATGTGGTGTACGCATGTTTCTCTTTATTGTTGCCTAATAACTAACGGCAGTAAGTGATAGGCTCCAGGCCCCCCGCCACCCTGTATACAGGATAAAGCCAATGAATAATATAGACAATGAATTAGTGAGTGAGTATAATATGAACTATGAACTTCATCACTGTCATTGAACAGAAAGAGGTCTGGACCTGGCAGTCCTCATATGAGAATCGCACAAGCATATACTTATCATTCAGGCAAATATAGTCAGGAAAAAATTTCATGTTTCATATGGAAACATTCAGTTCTCAAAAGGTTAATGTTAAATCTGTTGTTTGATTCCTATTTCCCTTTAAAAAAAAAAAAAAAAATCTCTCTTCATATAGGGGCCCAAAAATATTTGTTGTTAACAGTTGTTAAACTGTTGAAGCCCTTTTATAAAACTCAAATTCAATTATGGCAGCAATGTGTAGTATTATATTTCCACTAAAGATGTCAGTAGTCGTATCATCGTTGATGCACTGATGTGACCGTCAGTAGAGAGGCATATATTTTTGCATGTTGAAGTTTGTATACATTATTTTGGGCCCCTCTGTATAAAATTAACTTTACATTAGACTTTGTACTGTTGGTCCTTAAGCCTTTCATTTCATGATTATTATCTTTATTGTGTTTAATCTCTGTATAACATGTGGCTTTTCACAGCATATTTATTTATCATTTCAAAATGATCACAATCTTAAAACAACAAAGTGGCTGAACATTTACCAACAATCCACGTGCTTTAAAACCTATTCTGTGCTGTACTTGACCTAAACAGACTTTGACTGTAAGAATAAGGCGTGTAAATGAGTAAAATGATGTAAATAATCAGGCTGATAAGTGATCAGCATTTCCCCTTTAAACTCCCCCCCCCCTCCTCCTCCTCCGCCTCTGTCCCTCCCTCCTGTTCTGTATCGGTGTCCCTGCTGCGTTATCTCGGGGAAATTACAAAAAACAAAGATTAAGACAAAAACAAATCAAATGCCAGACACCTACACTCCCCGTCATGTATAATATTGTACGAGTAAACGTCTGCTCACCCTCCCTGGCTGATTTCTGCCTGTATTAGTGCAGCCCCGAGCCGGCCTTCCCGCATCCATCTCACTGCCCGTCTGTGTTTCTCACGCCTCGCCGTGTATCTCCATATTTCTGCACGTCCACGATGCACGTTATCACTTAGCGGTTATTACTAATTGTACTAAACAGTTTTGATGTATTGAAATGAGGCTGGAGTCCGCAGTGATACTCCATACAACCTTAACAATAATGTCGAGCACAAACTAACCAACAGTCACCCGCCTGCTTCCGGCTCTCAGCAACGCGCCACGTGATTGGTCCATTCTTCCTCCTAACTCGCGCATGCTATTGGTCAAAACGCTCAACACTAATAAATCGATTCTAAAGATCTACAAATGATCTCCAAGACGGTTTAATCATTTTAGTTTGGGATTATATCCCGTTATTGTTTAGATCTTAACAAGCTGTAACAGTGTGTCTGGGAAATGTAGTTTTTAAGGCATTGAGGCGAGGCCTGTTGCTCATCATAGTGCCCACTATCCTGTACATTTGAACATTTCTTCACTGATCTAACACACCCACTTCTCCCTGAGGAAGGACTGTTTCATCGAGTGTGTTAGAAGGTTCTAAAAGTGGGTTTTCCGGGACATGGGTGTCGCTAGACATCAGTACACCAGTTAAAGCAAATGTTTTAACAAGCATCTATATTTTGGCAATTTATTTATTCCATCCTCCAGAAGCCTTGAGTCTATCCCCGGAGACTTTGGTTAAGAGGCAGGGTACACTCTGGACAGATTGCCAATCCATTGCAGTGCACTCTCTCACTCACTTATCATCTATATTGCTCTAAATCAGGAGACTTAGGGAACGAGGGAGGGTACAACCTGAACTCCATCACAGGCCACACACATATATACTAGTGATGGGCGGGTCAGGTATTTTTCCAACCCACGGGTCCCGCTTTTATGAAATTATTTACCAGTTACCAGATGACCCGCGCATCACTAATATATACCACTCTTATTCAAACACTACATGCAATTTGGGAACACCAAATCTGCATGTCTTTGGACTGTGGAATGTACCCGAAGTTCTCAGAGGAAACCCACCTAGCACGGGGAGAACATGCAAACTTCATGAACATAGACCCCGAGGCTGGAGTCGAACCTGGAACGTAAAGGTGCAAGGCGACAGTGCTAACCTCTAAGCCACAGTGTCACCCGCACACACGCACACGACGGGCAATTGGGAATGTCAGCCTAACCTACATGTGATACAAACCAGAGTACCAGGAGGAAGCCCACTACAGTACAGGGAAAACACGCCATAACCGAGCCCCCAACTCTGCAGGTGCAAGGCTACAGTGCTATGCCACCATGTCGCCGAAGATTAATTCACAATTTAAATTATAGTATTTCATTCAATCAACAATGTCAATGCAATACAGTTTAACCCAAAATACATCACAGCATATGTGTGTTTAAGTCACACTTTCCTGTGCCCCAGGACTGTGTTATATCTAGCATCACTTCTGCTCCAGAACCAGGAACTGGTACTAGAGATTCAAGGTTTCCACCAGGTTCAACCAACAGTTGTTCCTCACTAGATGGCACTAAAACAGGTCAAAATGTATTACGTTTAGGCTTTAACTACCAAAAGCTGACAAAAAATAAAAGCAAATTCTGCAGCAGTCTTTGCCATTAAATCCTTTATTGTATCTGACACACCCTTGACACCTTTTGGTCAAACAGTAATGTCATTTACAGCATGTGAGGCGATGCAGTTGAACATTAAAATTTCAATAGCAATGATACAGTCCGATTATAAGTAGTATAAAAGTATAAAAATTACAGAAGACTTGCTTCTTTTCAGTGAAAATAAATAACACGAAAACATAATAAATAGTATATCAAAATATGAAAAAAAAAATCAAAATAATCAGAATAATTTTGATATTGCGATACAATTTCCAGAGCAAAGGGCCTTATATCATAGAAAACTATAATATAATACACATTTGCACTGTACATATAACAATTTACATTCAGGATGATGCATGTACATCAGTACATTACCAAATAATCACGATAACACAATACATAGTATTTTAAGGCTTGGGTTGTTTTTTTTCCCTTTCATTTAACATAGCCTAAGAACATGTTAGCCGTCAATGCCTTTCTTCTGAATCAGAGGATCCAAAACACAAACCCAAATATACTGTGCAAAGAAGGAGACAAAAAAAGGAGAATCAAAGGCAGCAATGGTGTAGGTCAGTGCTTTGTGACACTTTCCCCCCCCAGTTTGCTAATTTATTTTACGCTAACAGACACCTTATAAACCCAGCAATATTGCTACATCTAGTGGCAAAACAATCTAGGTAACAATCGTGAGCACATGCCTCTCTAATAATAATAATAAAAAAAAATAATATAATAATAATAATAACAGAAAAGAGACATGAGGAAAAATATAAATTTTTCAAAAGGAGGCAGATTTTTTTTTTTAAAGAATGGCTAGAAGACAGTATTATATGAATGAAAGAAATATGGAAAACAGAGACAGTACATTTTACTTTTAAATTTAAACATAACTGGTAAAGAAAATGACGGTGTTTTTTTTTTGTCCTCAAAGAATCAAATAAATAATGACACCAAATAAATAACTAAATAACCGCTCAATAAATAAATAAATACATAAATAATGAATAGGTTGATTTAAAAAAAAAAAGAAAAAGAAGAGCGAGCAAAGAAAGTGAAATTTTGATGAAATTGCGCAGATGATCAGAAGCAGGCTGTTGGCAGTGATGTGTCGCTGTAGTCCGAACACACACAGCAGTAGCAGACAGGTGGCGCTCTCGTGTTTGCACTGTGGCTTCAATGTGCCTATGACTACAGATCAGTATTGAAACCGTCGCTGCTGTTTGATCAGCTCACATATGCACCAGGCTGGTAGTTCATACAGGGTTAGAGGAATGGTCATTTGCGCTAGTGTAGGAATGGTGAGCCGTGATTGGCTGTGGGTTTAACGGCAGCCCTCATGCCTGCATCTTAGACTTGAGGCTGAGGAAAGCACGTGCTGCCCAATCACAGAAATGCCTGAACCTTTGAAGGAGCACCTGTGAAGACTGATTCATCTCCCATTGCGAGGAGGGTTGAGGAGGGAGGTTGGGAGAAGATACGGTGATCCGAGGGGCATCTACTTGCAGCATCTGAAAACAGATATGCAGAAATGTATGTCAAAGACTGAAAGTGTTATAAAATATATTATAAAATTATTATTATCATTATTATTAATGCCTTAAGTTTGGGTTTTAAATGGTGTCTTACAGTGCTATATATTCTACCAGTCAATAAATGCAATATATTGAACAAATATGTAACAAATATATGCTATATATCTAGCAGATGGAGAATAAATCCAAAACATTTGTCCAAACTTTTGTCTGGTACCATATATACCACAATATAGTGTAGGGCTTTTTTTGTTACCTGGCGTTGTAGTAGGCTGATGAGACTCTTAATGTGCGAGATCATTTCGCTCAGCTTTGATGCTGTGGAGTGATGATGCTTCTGTGTCACCTTGTTCAGCCACTCGAAATGGTGCTCGAAATTCTTGAAGTCGGCATGGAGCTGAGAGAGTGTAGGCTTTAACTGCAAAAAATATAAATATTACGTTCGATTAGATTAGGAATTATTACAAATTCCAAACCAAACTATTGTGATTCAGCTTCGAAAAACACTATTACTCTCTTGCTTTTATAGCCATGATGACATATATAGTTACTTTCAATGACATAAAATTTTGCAAACAAGCTACTTCTGTCAACTTACAATCAGTCAAAAGCGGTGTAAGCGTGTGCAAAATTAAGAGATTGATAAACCACAAGGCAGACAGAGTCTGGCTGAAAGTTTACCTCCAGTGCGCTGAGGTCATTGGCTCTGCTGTTGATGGCTGGAAGAGACTTGAACCTGTGGTGGTCGATCACCGGCTCACCCTTGTGGTCGTTCTGAAATAGAGGGCCAAAAGGATAGAAAAGCCTTCAGTAAACAGATAAAACACATGTTCACAAGGGAAACGCTGTCCACAAAAGCAACGTCATGACACTGTGCAGAATTTCCCATGCTTAGAGGCAACCTGATCCAAGAACAGCACCCGGTGACCGAAGTGCTAAAACTGGCGACCTAGCGAGGATGCCACCCGCTCTTGAATCAGTAGCGGGAGGCATCATCTAGCAACACCACAGAATTACAGAGCATCAGAGTCACAGAGAGTTCACCAGGGTACAACCCTTGAAAGTCAACAAGAAAAGTTTGTGACCTGAAGCCACAGGATGTTTTGTAGAGGAAGAATAACAGCGTTTGCAATGAGTAAGGCTCTTGGAGCAGAATACACAACATTGGGATGTAGGGAAACTCCAGGGTCAGGCCTAAAAAAAGGAGCAATGACATACAGACCCAAAACAGGCCCCTTTTCTTCATTCCGACCACTAGAGGGAGACAGAAACATTTACAGGAGAGGTTTTTAGGCAAGCAGTGGTTGATTTTGGTTGGATAAACTGCTTAGCTCCTGTTTGTTAATGTGTTTAAAGGGCATAAACAAGAGCTGAACTGTATTGCTATGCATGTAGTTACTCCACTAATGGCCAGGAAAGAAAAAATAAAGCTCAGACATCAGGAGCACATATGTAGTGCTGATCAGCTGATTAGGCGACAGGTGTAACGCACACTATGCGTCATCGAGGTGTCATCAGATGAGAAAAACAACATTATGAGCTTCTCAGGGCATCGGGGTCAAATTTCCTCAGCCATTCCTTTACTGTTTGTCAGTGTCAATGTGTTTTTTCCTTCTTGTGTTGTTGCTGTTTTTTTTGGAAAACATTCCACGATGCCTTGTTTTCTTTCTCTCATTACGAAAGACGCAATCACACATTCCATCCACTGCTTTCGCTCATTACTCATTGCTCCCTGTCACTGCTTTGAATCTAACATGATCTTTCCTCCTAGACATCCATAGTGTTCCCTGATCCACAACACACATAGGCGTTCACATCCTCCTGGATGCTCGCCTCACTCCACTGCTTTTTGTCTCCCTCTCCTCCTATGTTCCTGAATGCAAATCTTACAACGTGATAAATCTACCTGATTTCTATCGGAACCTTTTGCTGTGACAACCGAAAAGCTAAACAAGTAATCCCACACCTACACAGCCCACAGCTATTTACAACGCATACACACACATATATATATATATACACAAACACACAGCCAGGCAAGCACCGATTGGAGTAAATACACCCTCGCAAACTAACACACATTAACACATTCTGTGCGTGCAACCACAGCAGGCAGCACACATCGTTTTTATTGCTTTCTTGTGGGGACTTTCCATCAACTCCCAGCTATTTTTCTTTCCTAGGCTTGACCCCTGTAAAATATAACTCCACGCAAGAAGAAAAGGAACCAAAAATAAATCCGACTTAAAAACTAACAAACTACTTCCCAGAGTGGACAGGGGGGCCTTTTGTCGCAGGTTGCGTCTTTGATAATCATCTGCCTTCAC
Source organism: Clarias platycephalus (assembly GCA_030068275.1). NCBI lineage: Eukaryota > Metazoa > Chordata > Actinopteri > Siluriformes > Clariidae > Clarias > Clarias platycephalus. The sequence continues at coordinate 10,461,070 of JAQQZT010000033.1, read as the reverse complement.
ATCTGGCGTGCAAGCACAAAGCGATGCAAACGAACGCAAACATGACTGCATCTAATCTCCCTGGAAGCACATAGACAGTCAGGTTCGCATCAGTCTGGCTGCATCTCGACGTATTGCATACGCCGGGAGTGACAGAATCCCTGATCTGATCTTGCATGTCATACCTGAGTGCGTTCCCAAACCATGAAAGGGAGCAATATAACCTCAGATACAATCAAATTCAGCAAAAGATGATGAGGTCAGAGTTTTTCGAGCTTCACAAGAGCTCTGCAGTCTGAGGGAGGCAAGGAACATCAGTGCCGCATAAAGCAATGCTTATGTTACTGCCTCACCTTTACAAGTCAACCAGAATGGAAGACTGTACTGTAGATTTTTTTTTTTCGCCTCGCTTGTGCTTGTAAACAGGCCTTTGGAAAAGCCATGGCAACGCAAGGGAGGACGTGCTTATGTTTCCGTGAGCGAGTTATAGCAGGGAGGCCTCTCTGAGGTGAAGGAGGAGTAGAATGAATGGGTTCAGTGCCCCCTAGGCTCAGACAGACCTCAATCACCTAGCAACCTGGCAAAACCGGACCAAAAACCTGTCGCCCATTGACACACGCTCCACGACCCACCAAAGGAAGGAACCCCTGTAGTGGACTCAGCGAGGTTCAGCGTTTAAGGCTTTACTACTGTTCTAGGTTAAGTTAAGTTTAGTCTGGGATGATGGCCAGTACAGGGCCCAAGTCCAGATCTCTGTTGTTTTAGCCTGATGGAAATGAGCGTTATCTGCACCCTCACGGATTCAAAGCCACCGCAACCTGCCACCCCTGCTCTCACCATGATTAATGCAGGCCAGATGAGTTTGAAAGGCCACATGTGTGAGCTCAGAGAGAAAGAAAGGGAAAGAGTGCTGTAGCTCAGCCAGATCCCACATGCTGAATGAGGCCAGTTTGAGATCTGAACACCATCAGCATTACTGGGGACGCACTGAATTCCCCCTTCACACACACACACACACACACACACACCTCAGTCCCTTGTGCCAGGGGTTGCTTTTGTTGCCTTTGCTTCACGCCAAGATCCAGCGTCATGTCTACTGATAATGGAATGATTAATCAACTTACGATCAGGTCGTGGGTCATCTTCTGCAGATGCCTCGTCTGGTTGGTCAGCTTGTCGAAATCGGCGTGCGGACGTCGCGCATGGGCGGGGAGCGCCGACGTAAACAACGGCAGCTGAGCCAATAGGACGGAGAAGAGCAGCGAGGAGGAGGAGTCGAGCAGCACTGCGGGGGGAAAGAAAACACCGATTGGTTCACGTGCGTCCGTCTCATCAGCGAGCGCACTGCTTACAAATCCACGCGGGTTTTTGTCCCGGCGCAAAAACAGCGTGCGGCTCCTGATGCCGGGCTTCTCTCTCTCTCTCTCTCTCTCTCACACACACACACACACACACACACACTGTATCTATATCAGAGCTGGATCATGGATCACTCCTGGTGATCCCTGCCATCTGGAGACTTTATTTCGATTTGTGTTCCGATCTAAGACTGTATGAACATGTTCTGTTACTGCTGATAAACCTGACTCAACCCTGAGTGCATTTCGCTGTCATCCTGTCAATCCTGCCATCTCTCTCTCTCTCTCTCACACACACACACACACACACACACACACACACACACACACACACACACACACACAC
>JAQQZT010000033.1:10409527-10459287 GCA_030068275.1 Clarias platycephalus | reverse complement strand
ACACACACACACACACACACACACACACACACACACACACACACACACACACACACACACACACACACACGCCCATCTAACTGAAAGCATCACATATTGTCTTTTTAAAAAAATCACAATATAACACGGTGATGAACATTCCAAAAAACAAAAAACATTGTTACAAATATAAATAACACAGTGAGATGAGAGAGAGAGACCTTGTATTATGACAATAAATATTAAATAAATGCAAGAAGCAAGAAACCAATAAATGAAAAAAGTGTTCTATAAATAATAATAATAATAATAATAATAGTAAATGAAATATATCAAACACTTACGTTTCATGTTTGTGCAGATCCTTGATGCAAATAAATATGTTGCAAATAAATATTGAGATGGATAAATAAATAAATAAGAACGTTCAGAAATAATAATAATAATAAATAAACGGAGTTCCGGCTCTTTGTCACGTGCTCCGAACTTCGTCCTCTTCTTATTCTTCAGAGTCCGAGCGGCGCGTGCAGAGATAGACAGAGAGAAAGAGAGGGAGAGGGAAAGCCTGAGGGACTGAACAGAGGAGAAGATGGAAAGGTCCTGAGTGGATGCAGAAGTGTCTAATTTCTCCCTTTTAGAACATTTCGATTGAGCACACCAGACTGGAACAGACACGCGAATACAAGAAAGGATGGAGAGAGAGAGAAAGAGAGAGAGGGAGAGGTGTGGAGACAGACAGACAGAGAGAGAGAGGGAGAGAGGGATGCGAGTGTGTGTGGTGCAAGTGATTTTTCGCGCAGTGAAATGTTTAGGCTTGTTTAAAACTTCCTTTTATAAAGACGTTCTGTATGACACATCCCTGAGTCACCGTGCTTCATTCATAAAAACACACACACACACACACACACACACACACACGCGCGCGCGCACACACACACACACAAACACACTCTCTCTCTCTCCTCCCGCCCCTTGCCCCTCTCTCTCTCTCTCTCTCTCTCTCTAATTTCAACATGTAAAAAAAAATGAAATAGTACATTTTTTTGCTGCCAATTGCTGCCAATATCACTTTCTCTTGCTCTATCTTTCTCCCTCTGCTATCTCTCTTCCTCTGTGTCTATCACAACAATCTTACCCTTTATCTTTTCTTCATTTATCTCCACATCTCTTCCCCTTTCTCTGTGTATCATTACAAAAAATTAAAAGGCCCATTGTTTCATGTTATATCTGTCAATCTGTGCTGCTCTCTCTCTCTCTCTCTCTCTCTCTCTCTCTCTCTCTCTCGCTCTCTTCTCCATTCACACACTCTTTCATTCTCTCTCTCTCTCTCTCTCTCTCTCTTATTTTAACCTCAAGAATATAAATAAACAGTTAGTTCAAATACACCACATGTCTAAAATAGATAATCTAATTTACATTTAAATATAAGGGAATGGACATGCACACACACACACACACACACACACACACACACACATATACACACCTTTTTCAAATTATTATTATTTTTTTTTTTTATTTGAATCCCCTTTAACTGCGAGTCTTTCTTTCCAGGTTGAAAGAACGATTAGGGGGAAAGGTGTGCTGTCTGGATACAGCAGTGGGGTCTATAGGTAACGTACAGTAACAAAAAAGGCAGATCCCACAAAACAGACAGAGAGAAAGAGAGGGGGCAAATTTAGCATATACCAACACACAGCTCTGGAAACACTCAGTCACATGCAGTAGAGCATAAGAGGCAAAAAGAGGCAGCGAGGAGTTTCCAAAGAGTGGGAGAGGAAGAAACAGAGGGAAGGTTAATTCAGCCATATACATGTATCCAGTGTGGAAGATTATACATTAATAACCATTAAGACATGCATACATACACACACACACACACACACATATTCACAAAGGACTCATACTCAGACACCTATGTACACACATTTTTTGCTCACATGTAATTGTTAATTCTCTCACTGTCTCATTCACACACACACACACACACACACATGAGGGTGTGGTAAAGAGGTCAACTCTGGTTTGTTAGGTCAGAGAAGAAAGTGAGTGAGCATGGGAGACAGAGAGATGGAGGGAAAGAAATAGATGAGTGTGCAGGAGCAACGGAGGAACGGCGGGAGATATTGACACACTCTCTCCTTTAATTTCCCCACATCAAAGGCCCGTTTGAAGACACAGCTGGGAAGAGAATAAAAGAAAGAGTGAAGTTAGTCACTCCAGAACTCTCTCTCTCTCTCTCTCTCTCTCTCTCTCTCTCTCTGCCCTGATGGGGGTCTCTTGGGTGGCTGAGTGTGTTTAACTCTATAATCAAGTGGTGGCAGAGGTGTGTGTGTGTGTGTGTGTGTGCATGTGTGCGTGTGTGTTTGTGTACATATGTGTGCGAAACTGCGTTTGTGTGGTCCTCATGGTCAATCACCGATCACTTAAAACCCACGAAGGAGGAGCAGACCCATTAGTGCATTAGTTGTGTCATGTCATTCTATCTCAACACGCACACACATACACACACGCGCACACACACTGCCACTCATACCCTCCTCAAGGGGGGAAGTGAGCCACAGGTGGGCAGCAGTTAGTGTCCAGACATCCTGCTACCTCATTACAGTATGACACACACACATTCGTATAGCAGCGTTTACACACACACTTACACACCTAACATAGGTTCTTGCCCACACACAGCCAGACCCCCACGTTCAGCGAAAGGGCCCCCCCTTCTCACACCATTTCCACATCCCTCTATCCACACACACACTCACGCACACACACACTTCTGTACACCCGTGCTTTTTAACAGCTTCTTTTGAACTCGCATCACCTCCGGCGAGAGGGCAGAAGTTTAATCGTACTGATTAAACTCCTAATTAATTTATACAGATGGTTAAAAAGCTAACTTCAAGAGCTTACCGTCAGGGGAAAACCTCTCTATCGGGCCAACTTACAAAATCTAGAAACATTAAAAATTTAAAAATATACCTGTCCTGGCTTTGGAGTAATAAACATATCATTGTGGGCCAGCAGAGTCTGTAAGTGTATAGGAATGTGAGTATTGCAATGGTTGGATAAATTTATTGACTGTTATAATACAGTGTTGAGTAATATCAATGTTAATAGCCAATTAGCTATTAACATTAAAACCAATAACATTAAAAACATCAAGCTTTTTTTGTCTGGCACTAGGACCTTGGCAACTGATCCTTGGGGTGCTGTAGGTTAGGGGATGGGGCCTTCGTGGACTGAAAGAATGTTTGATCGGATTGGGATCTGGGGAGTCTGAAGGCCTGGTCGGTGACCTTGGGCTCTTTTCCTGCTGCACCCTGTGGTGCACCGGGCGCTCTGGTGCTTTTCTATCGTGGCCACCATTGAACTTTTTTCTGTGATTTGTGCTGCGTACAGGCTGACCTTTGGTCCCAACGGCGTGGCTGAGCCCTGGTGCCTGTGATTCTGTCACCAGTTTGATGGTGTGTAGTTGGTGATCAGTTTTGTCAGCTCACATGACAATTATAATGACACACATTACATTCTAAACGAACCCTAATCTCTCTTTTATACTCTTTTATATATATATAAACACATGCCCACCACACAAATTGCACAATGTATCAGTCACATTCCAGTAGATCTGAATGTGTCCACTCTGACTGTACTGTACAGGAGGGCTGCCAGTGGCAATTCCGAAGATTATTTGTGGAGCCACTGAGTAGGTCAGCTAGCATGAAAGCCCTTTAAAAATGTCCCGTCTAGACCTGAAAAATGAGCATGTATGTGTCAGTGAGTGTGAGCGTGCATGCGTGTGTGACCTATAAATCATTGCACTGTTTTGAGTCAAATTTCCACCAGCCTAAATAAGATGGAACACATACCTTGATAAAATAAAATGGAACGTTTCAGACTTTCTCCTGCATCAGTAAATAAAACACAGTGTTTAATGTTACCCTGTTCTTTAAAGCTTCAAAACACCGAAGCTCTTAGGCCATCAGATTAGACGCTCACATAACGCGAAGGCGCACGCATTTTTGTTGCTTTTGTCAGGAACACAGAGATGCGTTGACACACACCACAATGTAAACAAATGTCTAAATGATTGCTATGACACAGCTCAGGATAACAGGAAGTGCACCTGAAGGAGAACACGCTCATAACTTATCGTTTCTCAACACTTGCGCATCATTTCCTGCAGGGAATGTCCTGATGGAAAGAAGAGGAAAGAGGATGAGTGAGTGTGGGAGTCGGAAGTCTTCCACGAGCGAGTGTGCGTGTGCCTGTGTTTGTGTTGAGATTGTGTTAATATTTACTCTCATATTGCTACAGCGCTACTTTTCCCTTCTGTAAGATCATACAGGGAAGATGAGCGTCCCAGCTGGGTCTGTCACCATGACAACTTGTGCCCCCATCCAGCCCCGCTTCCTGCCCCCTCCTCCCTTTCTCTCTTTAAAGACGTCAGAGAACATGTGAGTGTGGAAATGAGTCTGGGAAAATAGAAAGGGAAAGGGAGAGAGAAAAAAAGAATGACAAATTGTGGGGGGATCATTGGGCAATTATGTGATGTCTCAAAATCTTCTCTTCTCACACATAAACACGTGCACACACACACACACACACACACACCATAGAGACACGCAAACACAGGCACGCACAAACACAATTGGCATGTATGTAAACTATCCAGTCACACTAGGTCAAAGGCGGAAAGGGAACAAGAAAAAAGAGAGAGAAGCCTGTGTTGTGGTATAAGCAATCTACATCCCACCGCACTCATAAAGCAAAGTTAATGAGGACTGTTACTGAGCCAACTGCTTCCCTCGCACTGACACACACACAGACACACAAAGAGAGCTGGATGCAGGCCAGGCAGTGCGCGGTACCACTGGGTGATACCCCTCAAACACTTTTCTGCAGATGAAAAGTCTCTGCTGCCGGCTCATTCTGATTACACACTCACTAGATCAAGTTACAAAGTTTTTTCTAAACAGTACAAATCACCCAAAGGAGCTGGCTTCCGGTCTCCAGAGTTTGGCAGCCAGTGTTCTCTGATATTGCCCTGACGCACACTCGTACGCACTCGTACTTGCCCTCGGTGATGCAAGTCAAAACCTGGATGCAATTTCACTGGTACAGTAAGACACAGCGGCAAATTGCTGAGCACACTGGCGTTTACCATTACACCTTCTCTGTCTCAGGCTGGTGGAGAAATGGTGGAATGACCACGGTGGAGCAATAAGACAGAGCATCAGCCTGGGGGTGCGGTGGTGGGAAGAAACAGTGTGGAGAGATGGAGTAGTAGAGGCAGCGCACGCAAAGGGAATTTTTTACAGGATTGACAAGTCTTTTCCACCCTTTCTCTCTCTCTCTCTCTCTCTCTCTCTCTCTCTCTCTCTCTCTATTCCTCTCCACAGAGCTCTCGCCATCTCCAAAGCCTGGTAACATTTTGCAGCCTGGATTTCAGTCTGTGAACAAGCCGACACACACTTTCACCAACACACCCCTGATCCCGGGCTACCACACACACACATACACAAACACACACAGTTGTGCATGTCCCTTCTCCACTTCTCAGCCTGCCTAAACATTCTTTCCTTGCCTGTCATTGTATGTGGCGTCTAATCCTTTTTCTCCAAGTCTTTCCCTCTGTCTGTCTGACTCTCCAACACACCCGTCTTTCTTCACGTTTGTCGATCTTTCCTGCAATCTCTCCATCCTTCCGGCTCTCATGGGAAGAGTAGGTGTTGGACGCAGAGGGCTTCACATAAACAGTGGGCAACTATACAGTAACAGCAACAACAACAGCCGGATGTCAACAAGACTGAAGAATGTAAACAGGTCTGGCCTTTGGGTTAAAACTAAAAGGACTGTGAAGCAAGATTTGATTATCATCTCAAATCCCTCTCTCTCTCTCCCGCTCTCTCTCTCTCTCTCTCTCTCTCTCTCTCTCTCTCTCTCGCACTCTCTGTTGTAAATGTACTCCAGGAATTCTGCTAGAGTCATGGACTGACAGGGAGCCAAAGGCTAAACAGTGAGAAAAGAGCTGACAAAAGGCCGAAAACGAGAGTGAGTACAAGAGGGGTTATTTTTAGCACATTCTTTCTTGTAAAGAGAAGCTCCTGGGAGATGATACTTGCGCATTCTCTACGTATTTGTCAGGCCTTGCTGTATGTCTGGTAAGGCACAGAGCATGTCAATGACCCCCTGGTTACCCTCCACTTACCGGACCTCAAGATAACACATATACGTACTCACACACACATACACAGGGTACTGGGCAATACACTCCCATTACTGGACACCTTCTTGTCTCTGCCTGCGTCACAGCCCCAGTCTGGGTATTATTCTTTAAAAGAATCTCACGACTGAAAAGCAGAAGAGCATAGTGGGGAGGGGTGATAAAGAGAGGGAGGAGTAGAAGGACAAGATAGTAGAGCCAGAGAGGAAGAGTTAAAAGCAGTCATTTTGATCCAAGGGGGCCAAAGAGACAAAAGACTGGAATGCTGTGACGTCACACCCTTGTCCCACTGACGAAACTTGCCACATTGCCATGACCCAAATTATCTGAGAGAGTACCCTTTAGAGCATGACACATGCGCATTGACCATGCATATGCAATCACCAGAAATTGCAACAGTGTGTGCCAAACCCAGAAAGTTCATCATTTACATACAGAGAAAAAACGGTACTAAACTGGACTTTTCCTTGTTCCTGGCGTTGTACAAGGATTTGGTGGTGCAATTCAACATTAACAAAGTAGCCTCAAACTAATTTAAGTCATGGACCAATCACTCTTAGCTTATCATATAGGCTACTGACTGTTTTTGCTATTTCATTTGACCCAGGTTCGGTTCTGGCGTCCGAGTGTACCGACTTGTGTGACCCCGGTGGTTTGATTTGGTGCACAATCTACTAAATATGAGTATATAATAGGCAATTAAGAGTCAACAACATATGGCCATCCAGCATACAGGCTAAGAGTGCAAATAAAATAAATTTTTTCAATCACCTTTAGCTGTGATTGCATGACACAATATGTTAGCCAGTTCATGTCCGGAAATTATTCCTCATCCTGCCAGAACTGCTCTTTCACAGTTTGAGTTCTGGAATATGCCTGTGTCATCATAGAAGAAAAACTCTAACATTAATGTGATAACCAGGTCATTCAAAACATTCCGGTCATCAGCTGACTTCATTTTATTGCCAACGTTACTGAGACCAACTGAAGCATTAACAAATGGATTTCTTATGGCAGCTTTTCACACAGCTGTTTAGTCCCAATCAGGTAAATTCTCATCATATTGTTGATTATGGAAATGTTCTTACTTTCAGTATTAAACATATTTTCCGATGTGTTGAAGAGTTCTTAACATAGTTTCAGTAACTTCAAATCTCCTTAGATGTTTTCTTTGCTTGATGCAACCATTTGCCCATTCTGAAATGGTAACTGATTTTTTCCCCCTCTTTACCAGACAGTGTATCTTACAACAGAAATTCTTTGGTACATCATAGACACTTTGTGTTTAGATTGTTCCTTTGTTTGCCAAAAACAAAAAGATTAAAAAATATTCTCTGGCTTCAGAGAGTTTCTAAATTCGCCCAATATGGTGTAAAAACCATGACCCTGTCATGAATGTTGGAGTAAGTTTGGGGCAGTATGATTCTAGCCCTAATGGGCCACTACTAGAGCTTGCTGCACAGCTCTTTTTTTTCTTCTTTTTTTTTTTTACCACTAAATCTAATAATAACTTTGAGAAGCTAAATGAGGAAGTAAGTAATGAACAATGGAGTTGTGAATGAGATCATTTTACAAAGATTAACACCTAAATGGCTGACGCACTGTATACAGTGTTGCTCAGCCCTTCCTGTGAGTGACTGGTACACATAAAGTACATATTTTGATATTTTGTACCATTTGTATGTAGACCTAAAATCTATTAAATGTGTGTCTGATATTTTATTTTAAAAAAAACACATCAAAGCAGGGATAACAGAAGTTAGCTGTTTTCAGTAAGTGTTATTGTGTTACTGAGAAATATATTTTCTTTCTAACATTACATCCGTGTATGATGAGAGGAATGAAAATAAAGCCTGCTTGACTTGACGTGACTTGTTGTATCCTTTACCTGGAAAGGTGCATGTAGACTACTATTATAGCTTTAATCTAAAAACTAATTATGGTTCATTTGTGTACTTTAAATCATTTTAAAGGTAGATTATATCAATGTTTCCAGGTAAAAGTTATATATTAAAGGTACAAAATATGTAGTATACTCATAGTTTTTTATGTACACCTAGTTTATATCCTAATTGTCAAAGTATTTATTTAGCCCATATTGGCAGTATAGTTATATCATTATTATAAGCAGCAATAGGACTCTTGTTAAGCAGATCAGGGATGGATCAGGGGATAATTATGTTAGCTAGTCCACCAGGCAAATTGAAGTTCAAGTGTGCTTGCCCTGTTCCATATATTGCTTCCCTCCAAAAAAAAAAAGGTTGCCTTGACAAAGTATGAGGTATCTAAGGATGAGTAGTAACAAGTGGTAAACTACATGTAGTCAGGTAGTTAAGTGCATTAATAAATACTAGTTCAATACTAGAATCAAATTACTATCTGTTTATTACTTTCCACTAACAAAGTTTCTAAAGTAATGCACTCTTTGTGGCCCTTTCAACAGTCTTTTGGCTATGAGATGTGTTCAGTGTTTGTATCACAGTTAAAAGATATTTCTCAGGTCTTGATAGCATTTTTTTTCTCTATCTCACATTTATTTCCATATGCCTGCATGTTCTAGATTCTGAAAAGATCTTATCTCTCTTATCTGTGCATTATCCACCTAGTACACATCATTCTCCTGCCAACCAGACCACACCTCAGAGAATGTGTTTAGTGAAGTAGGTGGTGGGACTTAGAACAAGGAACATTGCACCACTGTCAAGCCCATTGAGCTTAAACGTTTTATTGTACAAGTGTTACCATGTATAAAAAGTTTTGTGAAAGTTAGTAAGGACTAAGGGTGTTTAATGTACTTGTGCATGTGTCTGCTATGAAAACTAATAATAAAACTAATAACCTATAAAACATTTGCTTGTATCTGGCTACTAATAAATCAGCCTCTGCAAATATCATTTGAGGAGTGAACTCACTCTCTATACCTTTTATCCTGTATGGTCATGGGTGGGTTGGAGCTTATCTCAGAGGACTCTGGGCATAAGGCAGATGCACATTGGACGAGATGCCAGTCCATTGCAGGGCGCAAGCATGCCCACACTTACACACTTACTGTAGCCTAATCTGCATGTCTTTGGACTGTGGGAAGAAACCAGATTACCAAGCACTTGGAGAACATGCAAGCTTCATGCATACAGAATTGAGGCGGGACTCGAATTCTTGACTCTGGCCACAGTGCTAAATCACTACGCCACCATGCTGCCAGGTAGTGAAATATTCTCAGCAATTATCCTGCAGGGCAGTGGCATCTTAGTGTTTTTGGCACTAGTATATTAGGGACAGTGCCGGATTTAGAAACAGTCTCACAACCAGACTAATCTTGGCAAATACAATGCTGTGGTCAAATACTGAACACAGACAAAGTGGCAAAAAACAATTAACACTTGTGCATAAAAAGACATAAGTTAAAAATCCCTAACTTTACACCTATATGGTGGATTAACAAGCTGGGTTTGTCTAATATTGCGGCCATTACAAGCAAACTATGTAAACATTTTTACTGTGTCTGATGCTGAACCAGCAGCACACACGCACTATCGTGCCAGTGTCACAGCTGTGCTGTAAATGCTCCATTGCATAAATAATATCTGATCAGCTGTGCTTCTTTGGTGGTCGCTTTCTTTGATGGACAATGTAGAGTCTGTAATTTTATACATACAGATTACATCTATTTGGTAGGCGCATCAAAGAAAATTACCAATAAGAATAGGAACAAGGTATACCCTTTGGAAATTTGCCTGGATTTGTTCCTAATAAAATGGGTGTGATCACCATCCAAGTAATAATAACAGACAGACAAACATTCAGCTTTAACTAATAACACACAAACCATTGTGCTTTTTTATTGAACATGCTGCTTAATCATTTACAGTCTGGCCTGGAGCATGTGGAGCCTTGTACTTAATAATTGGTAGCTTCTCCTTTACCAGCAATAACCACCACTGAACCATCATCAGCTGCCGATCAGAGTGATGTGGTTTGTAGTCAGAATAAGGTTTCATTGTTGAGTAAAGGAAAGAGACCACAGACGTAACGACTGTCTAATGTCTCAGGTTTTGCGAAAGATATATGTAGATGTATATTACAATGTACCAGTCACTTTAATAGGAAAACCAGTACACCTGCTCTTTTATGCAGTTATCCAATGAGCCAATCACAGGGCAGCAGCATTTAGTAATGCATAAAATCATGCAGGTCCAGGCCCAAGTTAATGTTCATAGCAAACATTAGAACGTAAAAGTAAAGTACGGGTGATCTCAGTAAACTTAACCATTGTTGGTGCCAGATGGTCTGGTTTGAGTATTTCAGAAACTGCTGATCTCCTGGGATTTTCACACACAACAAACTATTACACAGAATAAGAAAGAAAAAAAAACATCCTCTAAGCACAAGGTTTGCACGGTAAGGCAACTTGTTGATGAGAGAGATCAGAAAAGAACCAGATGCTCTGAGCTGAGAGGAAGTCTATAGTAACTGAAATCATAATTCTTTATAACCACGGTGAGCAGAAAAGCATCTCAGAATGTACAACATATTTACCTTGATCATGTTTAATGCTAAAAAAGAATGAGTTTTTTTTTCTTCCTATCTGGATCTGTCCAGTTTGAGTCAATGATTCCATCAGATTTTTCTTCTTGGCTGATAGGAGTGAAACCCAATGTGGTCTTCTGCTGTTGTAGCTCATCCACCTCAAGGATCACTGATTTGTGCATGCTAAGATGCTTTTCTGTTCACTACAGTTGTGAAGAGTGATTATTTGAGTTAAACTATATCCTTCCTGGCAGCTCAATTCAATCTGGTCATTTTCCTCTGACCTCTGTAATCAACAAGGCATTTCCACCCACAGAACTGTATCTCACTGTTTTGTTTTTTCCCCACACCATTCTTTGTAAACTACAGACTTTTTGTGTATGAAATTCCCAGGAGATCAGCAGTTTTTAAAATCCTCAAACTAGCCCATCTAGTGCCAACATCTGTGCCACGGTTAAAGTAACAGAGCTCACAGTTTTTCTTTATTCTGATGTTTGAAGTGAACATTAACTGACGTTCTTGTCTTGTATCTGCATAGTTCTATATGTTGTACTGCTGATAAATGATTGCCTGATTAGATAACTGCATGAATGTACAGGTGTACAGGTGTTCAAAAAAAAAAAAAAAAAGAAATCAGTGTTGAGCTGAGGGTGGCATTTTGCTGTCATGTTTTAGATACATGTCTTCACTTAGTATGATGCATCACTGCAAATGAACAAGTTATATCTTTTACCCCGTGATGAAACGTGTCTATCTTCAAGGGAGTAGTCTGCTCTGCTGGGTACAAGGGTTCGCACTGGGAATGAGAACAAAGTTGGAACAAAAAGGTTATTTGTAGTGGGGAAGAGTCAGGCGTGGACAAAGAAAGACCATATATTGCAAGCCGTCAAAGAAAAAATGATAAGTGCATGAGTGGGTGGCATTGGTCAAACTTTCTGAGGGAGTAAGATTAACAAGTCATTGTCACCCATTGAAGCTGTTTTGTCTGTTAAAACATTTTATGTATTTTACCTTAGTCATCTGTCAGAGTGTATATATTTGTGGTTGATTGAGTACAAATAATAAAAATTTGTTTGAACTGAGGAATGGATGGAGGCGACAGCAAGGGCTCTTGCCTCATCCTACTTTGGTAAATAACCCCCTCCTCTTTGCTCATTCATTCAGTCTGCATCATCACTGGAATGTGTTATGTGCCCTGCATATGGACAGATTTATTTTTAGAAGTCAGTTTACATTCCGAATTACACTCCCACTCATGAAAGCTAAAGGTTCACCTCCTTCACTGTCCTCAGCTCTTAAAAAAAGCTTCAAGTATCTGGTTCTTATTAATTTCCACTTGGTCTGTCTCTTTCATCCTCTCTCCCTCTTTCTCTATCTCTTTCTCTCTCTCTCAAACTCGGTTTCCTGTTTTAACCTCTCCCAGGTATGGTAGGAATGAAGGGAATGACACAATCATGGATCAAGGGAAATTCCCTAAGGGAAAGACAGGAGGAACTAAGAAGCGGACAGAAATTTGGCAGTGGGATTGGAACAAGGGATGAGAAAAAGGGCAGACGAAGGGGTCGGCCGGATGGGCGAGGAGCGACAGAGGATGAGAGGGAGAGCTAGAAGGAAAACAACCCTCTTTGATGAAGCCATGTAACACTATGCAGAAGCTGGGCGGCACGCAACTTGGCCTTGGAACGAGTCAATTATCCAGGAATGAGTCAGTACAAATGAAGCCTGTATCAGGAGCTTTACCTCTGTCTGCACCTTCAGAGAGACGGAGACAGAGAGAGGGTGTGTAAGACATGAAGGGAGAGTCTGAGAGGGGAAGTGAAAAATCAGAGCAGGCAGAAGACAAATACATCAGATTATAGGACCGCCAAAGTAGTTTCCCCCTGTTCCCTCACGTTACATCACCGTTTACACTGCCACAGGCCGTGCGCAGACGCATGCCATATTTCTCCCACCCAACACAGAGGCCCAGAACACACACACAGGTCTGACATCACACCCATCCGTCTCTGATCCCACTTTAGACTCCTATATTTGGGCCTAATGTGATGAAAGGAGAAAAAAGAGTCAAAGAAACATATTTTGGGAGGAGACAGTTTGTAGTGACAGTGAAGAATGATCTGGTACAATAGTATGAGATAGACATACAAAAAAAAAGGAAAAAACGTGGGAGAGAAAGAGAAGGAAAACAGATCCACCAGGAACAGAAGATGATAAATGAAAAGTGCATTATGAAATATTTTTCCCAACACATAGAGCAGGTCATGATGATAACTTTAAAGTACCGAACACTAGTTAAGGGAACAAATAAAACACTGCAAATAAAGGAGAAAATCTCATTGTGTGATCTCCCTTATGAGCCTTACTAATATGTATAATAGGTTTATACAGTATATATAATTATTATATACAGTATATATAATACTTCCTTAGGTACTCTTTTTTCCTTCATGACAAAACTAAGTAAGAAATAATCTATAAGAGGAGTTAAATTATTAAAGAGTAATTATTAAAGTATTCTGATTGACAAGAAGAGCAACATCTGGCCTGCGCTTATTACACGTTTTATAATTAATTTACTAATTTATTCATTTTCAGTTTAAGATAATCTTTAAGGTTTAACTTAAAGGTCAGGGTCATGGGAGGATCAGGATTCTATCCTGAGAACACTGGGCATGAAGCAAAATGTCCACTGGAGAGAACCATGCACAAACACACACACACACACATGCACCCACACACTCATTCCACCTAGGGTCAGAGTCACAAGTTCACCTATTGGCAAGTTTTTGCAAAGTATGAGGAAACCGGAGAAAACCCACGCAGACAGTAACCCGAGCTAAGAATCGACAAGCACAATTCTTTCCTTACAAATTGAGCGTGCAAATTCTGCCAAGCCACATGATCTTTAGTGGGCGAGTATTGTTTTAAATTCGGTTTTCCTTCTCAAAATATGATCTTCATTACGGATATACTTTATTTAAAAAAAAATAAGGTGAGCAAATACAGTCGGTGTTTCAAATATACAGATCAAAATCATCATTTGAAATCGTTTGCATATAATGACTCACAAACGTGACTGCAGCGTTTCAATTTGTCTCTGTCATTCAAGTGCTGGGTAATGATATATTTCCTGACAAATCAGGAGGAACAAACGGCCATGTTATCTCCTCATCAGGATGAAAGGAAGAATGTAACGATGGCTTAATGTTTTCTTTATCCAGTAGTCACTGATGTGGAGAGAGCTGTCTTTTGGCATGGTATTAAGCCCCACCCTCTCAGTGATTTACAAATGACACACTGTAATTTACTTGAATGAGAACGCATCACAGGAGTTCAGCAGATGATGTCAGAGGGCTTTCCACAGTTAAAACAGAGCCGTGAACTTTCGCGCACATACACGTGCGCTTACATGCACATGCTGACACACACACACATAGAAAACTTTTCAATAGACTTCAATAAAACTAAGACGTCAGCTAGTAAAAGAGGGCTATTTAATTCACCTGCATGTCTCAGGTTACTACCATGACAGCGCCACAACAGTTCAGTGAATGAGCACAACACAATGACCCGTTCTTCGGCACCTATCACCCTTAATGTAAATGAATCATAGTGGAAGTTGTGCCTTGCAATGTTTCATAATGATTTCAGTTACAAAAAGGCATGTTATGTGTCGAAGCAGAAGCAATGAATGCGGTAAAAACATACTGAAGGTCATTGACTCTTTCAGGCTTCCAGCACCAGGCCTGGACTGACCATAGGGCATACCGGGCAATGCCCGCCGGGCCGACGCACATTTTTGGGCTGGGGCTGTCAGTCATAATTTAATATTTAAAAAAAAGTTTATTAGGCCAATTTATTTATTACCGCAACTGTAGAGTATCTGAGACACGAATCGCGGCCCATGGTTGACTGTCTTAAAGGACATGGAGCTAGTCCAATGAAATCTCAGGCCACGCCCTGCCTCCCTTCTGGCCAGCCCTCATCTCCCCTTGACAAAATCTGCTATTTAGAGTTCGACTGGAGTTGTTTGAAAAAAAAAAAAAGTGAGCGCATATATCCTTTGATGTGTCATATGCCTCAGCATATTGTTTAAATAATCATGGTGGCCGCTATGACCAAAAATGCCAGGGCCATTTTTTGGTCCCAGTCCAGCCCTGTCCAGCACTCTAAAGGGTTTAAGTGCCTATTAGAGGATTGTGGACGCCTAATAAGACTTGGACATGGACATGGCTGCAGTCATAGCCAGGACCCAGAGATCCTCCTTGTATTTTAGAAGGAGAGGAATGGCCAGTGTGTGTGTATGTGAGTGAGTGTGAGAGAGAGAGAGAGAGAGAGAGAGAGAGAGCTCCCCTTTCTGACACTAATATGGAAAAACTTGTTTGGAGTGAATACGAGTGCAAATATTATTCTTCCTGGGTATTACCACTGCAAGCTCCTTGGCCCAGGCGGCCGAAACGGGCTGGGACAAAAAGCCCAAAGACTTTCTCAGTACCTTCAAAGGGAGCCTACATAAAATAAACACGGCCATCAGATTACAGGCACTAACTCGGCTCAGTGTTAAAGCCGGGCCAGGCGTGCGCCTAGCCGGTAACTGTGGGGTCCGTTCAGTCAACATGATGACGCAGGATGGAACAAAAGTGTGACAGAAAAAGCAAGTCTGTCGGAACACAGCCCCAGCCCACATCACCGCTGACCCTGCTGCCCAGACCTGAAGAAAAGGGCAGGAGAATAGAAATCAGAAATGCTTGTACTGTTAGAATATACAAAAAATATAGAAAAAGAAATGAGAAAAAGGAGGCACAGGAATAAGTCAGGAAATGAAAGGAATTGAAGAGTAAGGGTTAGGGCGGAGTGAACCAAACCAGATGAGAGACATAGGGACTGAAGGAAAAAAAGGTGAGAGACAGCAGAAAGGTAAATGGATAGATGAGGACAGGCAGAGACTGCACGAATAGAGAAAGTAATCATATTTAAAGGTGTGTATGTGTGTGCTGAGGTTTTTGAGGGTAACCCCAGTCACCCCTTCAACACTGGGCAGCCTCTCTCTGACAGTATGACATCACAGGGCTCTTTTATATGGCAGGCCGTGATGACGTAATCAACCTGGCTGGAGGAGAAAGTGAATGTGTCCCAGGAGAGAGGCTGGGTGTTTCACTCGTCCTGAGTCTAACCCCAAACAGACAGACAGACACACAGACACACAGTATTATAATCCATGAGTTGCTATATTCCAAAATGCAAGAGTCATAAACATTGATTAAATAATTACTCAGATGCAAAGAAATGCTGCTCACACATGCAGTAAGTGTCATCCGCACGCACACAGAAGCGTTCGTGCACAGCAGCAAAGGAAACTCTGAGCGGTTCAACTAGACTGACCACAGTGGCTGCAGACACAACCAATGTGTGCAAGCACACACATGCACACACACACTCTAAAAGAGTATACTTTCCAATCAAAACATTCGTGATCTAGAAATGTTTTGATATTCTGCATTTTATGGAAATATGATTCTGTTTATTGAAGACATATTTTTATAAATTCTTTCCCACTGTAAGAGGGATAAAGAAGAACTATACAGTAAGTTCTTCTTTATCCCTCACCACCTTATTAATAATATCACCGTATATAATGCGTCATAAAGTCAACTAACACACCATTTAAATATCTTGAGAATATTCATAACAGAAACAGAAAGAGGTCAGTCATACTGGATTTTTTCTCCATTTTTTTGGCAGTCTTAAGCAAGCCATGAAGACATTTCTTCATTTCAGTTTACTGTGTTGTCAGAGAGAAAGAAATAATTGATTGCAAGTGCAGATTTGTTTCCTGTTTCACACAGAAGGGTTGAAATCATTAATGTCGTCTGTGATTCAGAATGACCCTGCGATGTCTCAGTAAGCTCTATGTTCATCAGCCCTGACTCGACCCCGTCATGGCCCAGGCTGAGGGAAATTTTATTTATAAATAGCAAAACAGGACTTGATATTTTTACTCAGTGTCTACTGCCTTAAATGAATTTATGCTAATGAAATTATGATGTAATCAGCACTTCATCGTCTTGTCACCCTTATGACACAGCAGCTTAAGTGCTGATTAAGTGTTACTTTGGTGCAGTCACCTGAACAATAAAGGCCTTGGCCTGGAAATTCCCTCTGGTGCCTAATCATGGTTTTGAACAAAAAAAAAAAAGACTGAAGGCAGATTGCTACAGATTCCCGCAGTGTAGTGCCTATTGGCACTCAGGCACACACAGGGTGGATAAGCATCCGATTATAGCTGCTGGGCAGAATAGACACACTCACACCAAAGTTCACACAACAAGGTCAAGGCACCCAGCCCTACAAATACACACTGTGCCCAATCGTTCCCCGCCTCAGTTCACTGACTCAGCTGTTGTGTAGGAAACCGATGGCCTTTGAAGATGGGAAGAATCTATCATTACTTGAGAGATGCAGAAAAGGGAAGGAGAGGGAGAATAAGCACTCCATTGTCTACCCAGTTACCCCTCCTTCTGTCCGCCATATCCGAAACATAATTGTATTGTCCTAATTACAGAGAGGTTCTTGAACAGGTGTGGGGAGCTGCACCTGGAGTGTGCAAGTGTGTGTGTGTGTGTGTGTGTGTGTGTGTGTGTGTGTGTGTGTGTGTGTGTGTGTGTGTGTGTGTGTGGTAGACTCACAAATGCGTGTATGGCTGCATGCACATACACTTGTGTTATTGTGTACCATCTGTAAATGTGGCATGAGATGTAATAGTACGTACAACATTACTGAAAATATAACAGCTATAGTAAACAATGTTACTGATACATGACAAATGCAACATACAGTATAAATTAGTATAGTAGCAAACTGTTTCAGATCTTTGCTAAAAGTGTCCTAAAAGCTCACATCAATAAAGTCTTCTGTCTCAAAGAATACAAGTGAGATAGAGACATCCTTTAATGGGCAACCTTTAGTGGGCCAGTCTAGCCTGACTTAAATTGACACATTTAATGATAATTTTTGCTTTGAAAGTCTTCATTCTTTTAAGTGAATTTTGTTCATTTACTTATTTGTTTCCCTAATATTGGACACTTGTGAAATGGAGAAAAGTTGACTCAGTTTACTCAGTACCTGACGCAGTGACGGCCAGAAAAAAGCTAAAGTAATTTCCTGAATTGATGAAAACTTGATGGTTTTCATCAATTCAGTGCCCTCTCATTTTTCTTTTTAAAAAGCAAGGAGACCTAAAGTAAATTGTCATAAATGTTACTAAGCCTTGTATACCATGCTTTTTGACCTGTTTCAACCCTTTGGTTTTGATTATAACTTTGCCCAGTTCAAATTCAAATTCAATGTTTTATTGGTCACATACACAACCATACATATACTGTAAAGTATGATATGCGGTGAAATGCTTACATGACCGTTTGTGACATTGAAAAGGAAAAAGGAAGTAAGCAGGCAAAATGCTAATAGGAAAGAATAAAAAATATTGAATGTATAATCTACAATTATTACAAATAAATAAAATTAAGTAGAAAGTATGTGAAGTATATAAAAATGTAGGAATGTAAAAAAGTAAGAATTTTATAAATAAACTGTATTAAGGATGTGGAGTGTGAAAGAATCTCAATCAGCCTTACCTCGCCCACTATGGGCGCAGCAGGCGAGATCAACATTCGAAAAGCCCTCCTGAATCATACATGAGTTTCTTCAGGATCTTGTGCAGGCCCAAGTGGAAATACTTTAAATCCAAAAAGTGAAAGACAATCTAAACTGACTCGTGGAACAAACGAGGCACAAGGAGCGACACCCATACCCATACTGGCCTGAGAAGTATGCATAGCCTACCTTAACTTTGTGGGATTAAACAAAATTAGAGAACAAGGGAAAATAGCTCAGTTCATTACCATGCCTACAGGGAAGGCATTAAAGTGGGCCACTGCAGCTTGGAACCAGGATGGCGAGAATATCTCATAATTTAATCGGTTTGTAGATCTTTTTTAAATGAGTCTTTGATCGTGCACCGGAATGCAAGGAAGTTGCAGAACAACTGCTGTCTGTGTGGCAAGGAAAGCATCAGAATGTGCTCTCAACTTCTGTACACTTGCGGCTGGCAGCAAGTGGGAAGACCCAGCATTGTAGGGTGGGGAAGGGACTTAACCCGGAAATCCTCCCGGAGTTGGCATGCTGGACAATGTTTTCCTAGATGCCCTCATGATTATCTGTCTAGACACTGATGTCTAGGAAACTCAGCATTAGCAGAGTGGCGGAAACCTTCGAGATTTCAGCACCGGAACCAATGCAGCTAGGAAGGGTTTGGGCAACAGAATCAGAGAGACAGCACAGACGATGAGAACAGCTTTGTTACTATTGTGGCTGCCAAACGCGTCATAACCCATTGTCCTATTAGACTCGATCAGGAGGATCACAAGTCCGCACCAGAAAGAACTTCCACACCATCAGTTTTCAAACCGGTGAGTCAGGAACATGTTAACTCTCTTCTTAATCTCTTTTTAAGAGTACAAATAGAACACTTAGATATTACATTTGTTGTTTCAGGGGTAAATTGACTTGAGTGCAACTTAGAATTTTATGAACAAGGACACTGTCCTCAGACATCACATTTCATTAATCCCACTACAGAACCCACTACAGATGTAAAGCTGTAGATTTACATAGTGGGATTTCCATGGATGCAAAGACACGATCCTGGAAGGACAGAGAAATTACACCATCTTCAAAATTCCGGTTGGAGTGTTACGTCTCTTAACCTCAAATTATAGTGGCACCCACTATCATTGAAGACCCGGAATCCCAAACAAGGACCTTTATTCACCCCAGAGTATGAATCATTTTGAGAAGTATTCAGCAAATCGAAGGAGGGTAGTCTACTGTATGACTATAGCATTGATCTTCTCAGTGGAGTCCCCTATGTAACCCAATTTCTCCACTATCACAAGAAGAAACCAAGGCTATGGAGGAATATATTTCCAAGGCACTAAAGCAAGGGTGCATACGCCCTTTCACATCACAGAGCTCTCAGAGGGTTTTTTTGTTTAAAAAAAATTTGCAGATTAAAGACTGTGTATGGACTACCAGAAGCTGAATAAAGTCCCAGTGAGATCACTATTTGCTGTTGATTCTGTTGATACAATTATAAGGAGCTAGGATCTTCACTAAGCTGGATTTGCGCAGTACCTACTGTATAACCTGGTCCAAAGAATAAAAGGAGGCAAGTGAAAGACAGTGTTCAGCTGCTTTATGGATTACTGTATATTCTACACCTGCAATGTTTTAATGTTTCACCAATTTGTAATTGCTTACATAGATAATGCATTGATATACTTACCGACTCTCACTACACATGTGGAACTTGTAAAGCAAGTATTTACCTGCCTGCTGAAAAATCAACTGTGCATAAAGGGAGAAAGGTGTGTGTTCCATTCCAAGAAAATATATGTTCTGGGATATGGTAATGATCCAGAGGGAGTCAAGATGGACTCAGACATGGTGGCATTTTTGAGGAATTGGCCTGCACCAGGCTCAATAAAGGAACTCCAATGTTTTCTGGGGTTTGCAAACTTCTACTGGCATTTTATAAGGAATTTCAGTGAAATCTGATCCACTTAATAATCTCTTTTTTGTTGCTAAAAATTATGTGGAATTCAACTGCACAACAGGCATTCTCCCAATTAAAGAAAGCATTTACAACTGCGCCAATACTGAAACATCCAATTCATCCAGACCCTTCATGGTAGAAGTAGATGCTTCTAAATTGGGAATCAGCCCAATGCTATCACAAACATTTGTAACACACAGTCACATTCTGTGAAAGACTCTAGCTGAACACAACTATGATGTGGGAAAGCCCAAACTGTTAGCAGTAAAATTTGCATTGGAGAAATGGTGGCAGTAGTTGGAAGAAGATGAACATCCATTTATCATTCACACAAATCATAAGAATCTGGAGTATATCTACTCCAAGCCAGGTGGGCAGGTGTGAACTTTCTAATATCTTATTTACTGCACTGGGACCTAAGAATAAGAATGCTGATGCCCCCCAGAAAGGGCAACAAGGAAAGCATTGTACCGAAACGACAAATTGTGCAATCAAAAACATGGGCTATTGAAAGATAGATTAAGGGCTTTCAGCAACTCGAATTCCAAGACCCAAGTGCCCCAGGTGTAAGAAATTAATTCCTAAGAAATTACGCAGTCGTCTAATCATGTGGGCTCATTCATTACCCACACCATCCAGGGACTCTCAGGACCTATAACCTTTTACAGGGATCTTATTGGTGGCCCAACATGACAGCAGATATTAACTGGTATGTAGATTCCTGTTCAGCCTGTGCCCAAGCCCACCCACAGGTAAATGAGTACCTCTACCAATACCAAGGAGACCCTGGCCAAATTTGTCATTGGACTTTATTGATGACCTGTCCACATCACAGGGGAGCAATGCTATAATGGTAATAGTTGATTAAGTGTAAAAATTAGAATGCCTATTCCCACACCACACCTAACCTCTGCACCATATGTCAAACAGCAGAACTAGTGTTCATTCAAATGTGCTCAGATACTTTGGAATACTGAAAGACAGTAAATGACTGGGAACCTCAGTTCACATCAAGAGTGTACAGGATACAAGAGATATACAGTGAGCCTGACTTCAGGTCATCATCCCAAAGCAAATGGTTTAGCAGACCATACAAAACAAGAAATCGGTAGATACTTAAGAACATACTTCCCCCAGAAACAGAAAGATTGGGCACAGTTTTTTTTTTACTATGAGTGGAATATAAATAAAAATCCCTCATTTAGGCAGGAACTAAATTCCAGCTACACCAACAGACCAAGCCCTCGTCAGAGAGGAAGACCAAGAAGAAATAAAGTGCTGGGGGTGTGGGGTCCTGTCAGGACAGAGTCTACTGCATGTAAACTTAACAAAGGCATGCAGCATAGAAACATGGCAAACAACATGCAAGGGCCGAAAGACTTCTACCTATCACATCTGTACACAATTTACTCAGAGTATTTAAGAGACACTTCAATCCATTCTCAGTGTGAAGTATACTGTATGTCCTGTTCTAAATAGGTCATAACAAAATAAATCTTTTTTCACCTTGTACAATTTCTTCCTGGTCTACTACTGTTCTAACTATTTAAATAATTAGAGCAGACTAGCATAGTGGCACAGATTGTAGCATTGACGCCATACAAAGGATTCTAAGGTCAGATGTAGTTTTGATACATGTTCTTCTAATGTTTGTGTGGATTCCCCCATCCCCATATACACAAAAGAAAGACAAAACAAACCACAGGTAGACTGGCTAAAAAAATTGCCTCTTGATGTGATTGTGTGTGTGTTCATAGTACCCTACAATCATTCAAGGTGATTTGGGAATGCTCTGAACCCACTGCAACACCATGATAAGGCAGTTACAAAAGCAATAGACACCATCTAGTTATCTTTAAACATAAACATATACTATATGGCAAAAACTATATCGATGCCTTACCATGGTCACAATATGTAAGCCTTCCTCAAACTTGCCATATAGTTAGAAGCACACAGTGGTCTCAAAAATTTTATTAATTCTAGAGAATTACTATTTCCTTCACTGGTGCCAAGAGGCCCAAACCTCTTTCATCATGACGGGGCACCATATGACTATGCCCCTGTGCATAAAGTAAGGTCCATGAAGCCATGGTTTGCCAAGACTCAGATAGAAGAACTTCAGTGGCCCACAGAAAGCTCTGTCCTCCCCACTGAACAACAATGGGATAAAGTGGAATGCAGACAGCACTGGCTCTGCAGGCCATTTTCACTCAACAACACTGTTCTTGTTGCGGAATGGACACAAATCCATGCAGTCATACTCCAAAATCAAGTGGACATCTTTCCTGAAAGATCAGAGTCTGTAATTGTAGCAAAGACAACTCCATACTAATGCCATCCCTTTAGAATTGGATGTTCAGTGAGCAAAAATGGATATTATGATAATTTTATGTGTACAAACTTTTTTGCTGTTTAGTGTACGCTAGCTTGCAGTTAACAGTGATGGCAATCACTGTCTGATGATGAAGTCCCTCCGAAAGTCAGGTTTCCTTGGTTGAGGACCCTCTAACACCCACTCGGCTTGGAAATATTGTGACTGAGTAAGGTTAGCAAGTCAGCCCTCGCCCACAAAAAACATATGAACCATTTTTCAACCAAGTCAGAAATCATCAATCCCATCCATAATAAGTGGATGACCTGTTCCGAACAGCCGCCGGCACAAAGTCTCGCTCACAAACCACACAGACTGTAGAATCAGAAATGGCATAGTCACTTAATTGATTAAAGTTCGACCACAGGGCCACGAAGTGATGATTCACAAATCTACAAGTGACTTACGTCTGAGACTGAGCGTGCATGGAGCTTTTTTTTTTTTTCAGGATGAGGCCTGAGGGAGATCAGCTAATCAGAGTCCACTATGATGTAATTAGCTCTCATGGGATTGAGCGTTGCTTACCGTAAAGAGCGCAAGAGTCGAGTTGTCAACAGGAAAACAGGCTCTGCACTAAATACAATGGGTGAAGTAACAATATCTTTAGGCTATCTGTCAAACACTGTCTGGAAAGATATTAGCTGAAAAATAGTTTTGTGTCATAAGTAAAACCGTCATTTCTTAACACAAGCAAGTACTGCGTCCAGTGTCACAGTGCTATAGCGTTCTGACATTAACAGAGTTTGTTTCTGTTAAAATGAGGCCAGGATGCGTATTTGTTCATTTTGACTCAATATCAGTGAAATAGAGCTACTGTACAATACAACATGAACTGCTGCATGCTCTCGCCACAACATAAGAGATAGCTTACTTTCACAAGTGTCTTGACATTGAGCTGCTTCCTATCTTTATCTCCTGATGAGGCACAACCCAGAGAATGTTTGGCTGTGTCCCAACTGGTACTGAGATTATGCTAAGGCAATATAGGTGACTTCAAATGTATTGGGACAGTTTTGGAATGTTTGCAATGTGTATTTTATTTGCATTAAATAAAAAGGAAATATAAAAAAAATTCTTGAGGGAGTGAGAAACTAGGCTACAAGTGAAGGAAAATGTTTCTATTGTATTCTGAAGAAGCATATCAGTCATCTCAATGGTAATTTGGGACACTTTCTTATAAATTTCAACTTGTATAGCTGTGATCAGAACAATATGGACAGTTCAGATGCAATTCAGAATGACCAAACCCTAACCCTAGTGATTACTAAGGAGAATAAATGTTGTTTAAGATGACATAACATTAACAGATGTGTTTTCTTGCTGAAAGTGCTTCCAGTTTTGACACTCCACTCATTTCAGTACTGCTGACTATACAGACCTACTTTCAACATGGTGTGACCGACAGTTAGTCTAATTAATGATTGTAAGAATGTGACACACAATGATACATATAGTTAAACATCCCAGTGCTGTTATGCTTTATATCACCATTCGAATAATATCCCTGATCCGATCAGATTACTTTGGTCAGAACTAACTTTGGAAAAATTAAATGTAGTTCTACTGTGAGGCCACAATCATATAAGTTTTGACTTGCATTTACCAGGTTGGAAAACAAGTGCTGTACAATTGACTGGTCAATAACTTGTACAGTAATTTATGCTGTTCCAATTAACTCAAAGTTTGAATCTTCCTAAATTCGATGTACATAACAGTTGGTACAAATATTTAGATATTCACATTTTCATTTACATCCTTTCATTTGTCTTTTGCACAGTTATCCATCTTGAGAAAGAAGAGTCAATGAAGAACAGGTGTGGTGTGGTTTGTGACAAGAAAGTCCATTCAGTAGGCTTAAGGTATTAGATATACTTGTCCCAGCTGCCATGTATGACATTTAGACCAATGTGAACATAAATCTATTATAATCATGCAACTTTAAAACAATATCAGGTCAAATGTGTTTAGAGTTTATAGTCCTGATATGTCTTCTACCACCGATGGCCGATCCAATTCTACGCCTGATCCTATCAGCACTGACGTGGAAAGATGTCAATCCTGTGCAAGCAGATTTATTGGGTAATTAAATTCTAGTGGGCCATGACAGTAAGAGCTATTATCAATATCCTGTTTTTATGAGGCTATTAGATATGTGCATTATTTTTTAAAAGCTGTTTGTTGTTCATTACGTCATAGGCTTATTTGTCATGCTTTGTTTTGGTTCTTTGATTCTTGGTTCGAGTTTAAATTTAAACCGAGTCTCTTTGGTTGAAGTGATAAGATCGCTTATCTGTGCAAACAGAACAGTATAAAGTGTCAGAATTTATTTATGCCTTTTTAAATTGACATATTGAATCATGTTCAGGGATTAGACTCCACCGAGTGAATTTCACTTTGTCTACTGACGACAGACTGGATGAGCTCATCAGACTTCACAATTGTCTCGCTGACCTGTTGCCCCTGTTACTCAGCAGGATCTGTTGGTAATAATTCGTTTATTAAACCAGCGTGTATTGGGACTGTGTGTATTGCTATCACGCCCCCCAGTGTTCATTAACGGAATGACACATGCAGCACCACAGCTGACATGGAATTAGTGCAAGAACAACCTAAGACATATGCAAAAATGAACTGGTCTCATGACAATCATTTTTATTGGCAATATGTGAACATATTAGACATGGATAAAATATTTAACGCATCTAGGTGAACCTTGTCAGTGTATTATGAGGTCAGTGTATTAAAGGGAGAAGCAGATGTTTGAGATGGGTCGGGAGTCGAACATGTTGTCAGGGCGGGTGAGATCACGGATAACTCTGAATCATCAACTTTATAGTGCAGAGAGGGGACCTGAAGGGGGAAACTGGGACACTCTTAACTATAAGTGGTGGTGAAAATTCTTACACCACAGGGAAAAGGATGTCAGGTGTGTTGCGCAGTGTAACTATAGTAACTGAAATGTGTTTATATAGAGGAAAAACATAAACAACGCAAATTCTGATTTAAAATATGGCATGTGTATACTATGATTATAACCTCTCTCTCTCTCTCTGTCTCACTTCTCTATACCGCGTATACTGTCTCGGGTTGCGGGAAGGGGACTCGTGACACCAGGCAGAGTACACCCTGGATGGAGTGCCAATCCACTGCAGGGCATTTCATATGATTTTAAGTGTTACACTGTGACCTTTAGTGTGCATTAGTGTTTATTTGGTCTAGGTGTCACCAACAACGTCTACATTGAAAAAGGTATAAACAGTGAATATACATTAAATTTGTTAAAAACTTAAGTAAAGTAATCACTGCAACCAGGCAATGATTATTCAACTTACTGTGAATATGTAACATGAGAGATAATTATTTAGTATGATGCACAATTTATACAATGTAACGATTATAGTTGAGTTTGATTTAAAACAATAATGTGGGGACCTTATGAAAAGTGTAACTTTTATAGCATTTTATTCCTTCCTTAAAAATGTTACCACCCATGTCTGTAAAAAAAAAAAAAAAAAAAAACTCAAGCATTTTATACTTACTTAAAGAAAAACTGATATGTATTGCAATCTTATTACAGATGATATGTATAAGACAAGACTTTGGTGTGTCTTTTGTATAAATGTAAGCTTCGTTAACCCCATAGATTATGTATTCTACTACTATAACCTAGTTCTCTGATTGGCAGGCGGTTCTTCCTGATCCAGACCCCACAGGAAAGTCCGCAGACGTGTCACTTCCTTATGGAGCTCAGGGTTTGGGATTGGCTGCGTAAGGTCCAAGCTTGGCGTTTCATTGGGCAGGATGAGAGGTGGATGATCTAGGAAGCTCTCAAAAATATCTAAATGTAAAACAAATAAATATATAAATAAATAGAAACGTAAAATTTGATCGATAATTCGTTGAGCAGAATCAGCTACTTACCGCCTCCAAGGTCGGTGCCTGGTGGTGGAGCCCAACAGGAAGGTGGAGCTCTGGCTGGTCCTAGCTTATAGTGAGTCAGTAGATGGTGAAGCTGTGCAGGGCTTAACAAGGCATGCTCGTCCTGTAGGTTGGCCCAGGATGACTGACAAGAGAGCCGACGACATGGAAAATTAGATTTTGATGCTTGGCTTTGAAAAACTTACCAACCTTCTGTAAAGAGTGTTTTCTAAGGCAATGACCTTGCTTAGAATTTGGCTCAACCCCTAGGCCTGTACCCTTTTAAACACGTTAGTTCTTAAAGAAAGCTCCAATTTTGATTCCATTCCAAGGGCACTGAAATGACCATTCTAGAATGTTCTGTTGCATTTATCCATATGATATAATTTATCACAGGGAAAATTTTCCACTTTTGCTCTTAGACTTTTACCTGGATAAGGCGAGTCTTAGGAATGCACAGGAAGTTGACAGTGTTTGACAGCTTTTTAAGGAATTCTGAGGCAATATCTCCTAGTCCCGCTCCCTGTAGCCAATCTAGAACCAGGTCCAGATTAGTGCGAATCTGCACCGCGCGTGACCAGGAAAACAGATTATCTGAAACAACAGGGAGAACACGAGCATGTTAAGAACAGCAGTCCACACAATACACATTTTTATTTTATATGCATCAAAGTATGGATTTTCATGCACTAAATGAAGCTTTATCATAACTAGGGTTCTTTCTCTCTCTTTCTCTCTCTCAGCACATACTAAGTAAAGTTTAACGAAGAAATATAAAACACTAAAGTGATGCTACCTCTCTCAAGCAGGGTGTTAAGGAGCGACGTGTTGGTGAAGAAGAACAGGTAGCCGAAGGTCTGGGAGGTGAGAGGGGGAGAGAGGCATGCTTCACGTGTCAACTGCAAGGAACAGCGATACACTTCTACCAGCCCTGCTACAGTAGGGGGTAGGTTCGATACATCACTTTCCTCACTGCCCTCTCCTTCACTTTGGTGACTATCTCCATCTCTCGCTCCAGCCTTCTCCTTCTCTTTTTCTTCACCGGAGAAAGGGTTGGTGTCAAGTAGAGCAGGGAGGAGGGAGTATAGGGTCTAATGAAGAGCAAGAACAAGAGGATGCAATTATTTACTTTGAGCTGTCAGTTAAATCTTTAATATATCAAGGCACTATACATGAACTGCGTTTTACCTTGGTCAGGTGATAAACACACTGCTGGAAAGTGTGCATGATGACATCATCCAGCTGCGCCAGTGCATCAGAGCAAGTGTCCATATCAGCTGACAGAACAGGGTCACCAGGCGCTAAATGTGAGCACACGGCAGAACTTACGTATTTATGAAAATTGGAATAGATCCGTGGGAGTGTATTTACAAATCAGAGATATATTTATAAAAGCATCTGAGAAAGGAAGAAGGTCAGATTAGGCCACGGTGTGTATTTTAATGCCTTCCACACAATATAAAAAAAAAATAAGCAGCAATTCAGCACACTAGATAGCTGATTATTTCCATATGCAAGTAGTTCCAGCACAGCTTTGTTTGTTTTACAGCTGCAAATAATTAGATAGAGGAGAATATAAAGTGCATGTCTGTTTTGACTACTGTGTTGAATACAAACAGCAGCATGAGAAAATGTGATGTGGAGACAATGATTCAAGCCTACAGAGACATAACAGTTTTATCTTGCCAGATACCATGCTGTGTTTACTTTTTTTTTTTTTTTTCATATATTACGTATTTATATTTTTAGACTGAATGCACATTGTGTAAATGTATCTGTTAACTGAGATAAACTGCTTCTGCTTTCTTTTCTCACCCTCAAACTCCCATTCCTTCTCCAGAGTCTCCACTTTGACCTGGAAGAAGTTGAGGAGCTCGGTAGCATTGGACATCCAGAACATGAGCGGTCGGAGGTCAGAGGAGAGATTCTGCACGCTAGGCGGAGGAACGTCAACCTCGGACTCCGGAGAGCTACACACATATATACACACACGATTATGACCTCAATAAAAATGCAAAACACATTTATTTATTCTATTCATGGAGAGTAGTGGACTGATGATGATCCAAAAAATTAAATATGTTACTGATATTAATTGTATTAATCAGAAGGCAGTATTAAACAAAAAAAAAAAAAATGAAGATTTGAGTAAAGCAGAGAGGGGAACAAGGGAAGTTTAAGGGCTTTGAACAAGCATTCAAACAAACAGTGCTGGGATTTGAACTAATACAATTCTAATACAATCATTTGCAGAAACTAGCTATGAGGACACATAGGTCTAAGAACTTGCAAATTCAAAAAGTTTTATACTGCAGCCTTGCAATGCAAAAAAAATCAGCAGTAATGTCTCATCCTCAACTGACCAGAGGACCTGAAATGAGTAGGGTATTTAGGTTTGTGCTTGAACTTAATCTTCCATTACCTTTAGCTCCTATGGTGCTATTGCAGAATAACTTTTTGTTAAGAACCAACAAACATCTGAGCTATCTACATATAAAAAGTTTGTGGACACCAGACCATCAAACCCATACATGAGCTTTCCCCAAACTGTTAAAAACACAATTGTATAAAATGTCTTTGTAAGTTGTAGCATTCCAGCTTCCCTTCATGACTACAAAGAAGGACTCCAAACCTGTCCTCGAATGACAATGCGCCGGTGCACAAACCGAGCTCCATGAAGACGTTGGTTTGGCAAGATCGGAATGGATGAACTCAAGTGACCTGTGCAGACTCCTGACCTCAAGCCCATTAAACACCTTCAAGATGGGCTGCAATTCCGAATGCAGCCAGTGTCTGACAATTGTGTATGTTCTTGTGCCTAAACAAGCACAAATCTCCACAACCACACTCCAAAATCTAGAGTTGACTAGATGAGTGGACACACTTAATCACCCACTCATCGTCTATACCGCTTTATCTTGTTTATCTCAGGAGTCTTAGGGCATGAGGCGGGATACAACCTGGACAGGGTGCCAATCCATTGAAGGCAACACACATACATACATACATACATACACTCACATGATCATTCACACACTAGGGGCAACTTGGGAACACCAATTAACCGAATCTGTCTTTGGACTATGGGAGGAAACCCACCAAGCACCAAGTCTACAAACTTCTGGCCATATAATAAATTATGTAAAATTGAGTGTGTATCTTCCATAATAAAAAATGAGTGTTTATGAGGACACTTAGTTGCAGTAATGTTAGCTGGTTGCAGTAATGTTAGTGGAGACATGGTACTGTATGTATGCTTTTTCAGTCATCAATCATATGCAAGAAAAAAAACACAATGAGTACAGAGAGAGAAAATTGTTAACTCAGCACAACTAAGTAGTCCAATCTAGGTCAGAATGGAAGCAATGTACTGTGTAATGTACATTCAGCATTACTGTATATTTTTATTGTATATTTCATTATTGTATAATTGATTAAATGGGTCACATTTCCACAGCATGGACCTCATTAAAAATTTTAATGCAATCTCTCAGGCATTACAGTAAATTAGACACATACTGTAACCCACTATTACAGTATATTCTGTAATATTCTATCTATAGTGTTCTATTTTTTACAATTATTCTAAAAAATTATGTTCATTATATACAGTACCAGTAAAATGGTGGTGGGATCATGGGCACCCAAGGCTCATCTACACTAACGGGGACTAATGGCCAGCCTACTGACCCTTATTCCACAGAAAAGCCAATGCAGCACAAGTTGCCGAAAAAAGTAAATGCTGGGTACATTAGAAAGATATCAGAACACCCAGGGCATCACAGCCTGTTGCATATAAGGTTTAGCAGGCAAGAAGATCAAGGTGGTTGACCTGTCTTCCAAATTCTCCAGATCCCAATCTGAGCACCAAATTGAGCACCTGGGGGATGCACTGGACAAACAAGTTCAATGCACGTAGGGCCCACCCTGCAACTCACAGCATCCCAAGGATCCGCTGCCAACGTCTCGGTGCCAGACACTTCAGCACGCCTCCTTGTGGGTTCATGCCTCAGGGGGCCAGAGTTGCCCCAGCAGCACAAGGGGAACCTAAAACCTACAGTATGTGGGTTTTCACTAAATCAAATTGATCTTCTTAAGCATAGTGTATGCCCTTTACACTTCTTTTCTATCCTAAGGTTTATTATTCAGAAACATAAAAAAATATTAAGCTAACATTGCTTTGTAAGTGTGAGGAGAGGAAGTGTGGAAGCATTCACTGTTTCTTGTAGTTTAGGAGGTGAAGGTGTTTACGGATGAGGTTGTGATAAACAGGATGGCATGTCAAGCAATTCACAAAATAAAATTCGGAAGTCGTTCTTACGTTTGTGTGGGATGTTTGTCTCCAAACTCTTTAATGTTCTCCTGAAACATGGATAATAACACATACAGAGAGAGAGAGAGAGAGAGAGAAAAGATTAGAGCAGACTGGGATAAATGTTTGGGTGGGTATGTTTGGCAAATGTGTCCGGACAATGACAGCACATTTTCCAAATGGGTGGAAATGACATCAGTCAACCTCTGTTTACAAACTCCAGCGAAATACCAGTGAAAGCCCATGTGTGTGCAGCTGTGGCTCCTCAAACCACAGCCTTCTCCAGGCCCAGCTCTTCATAGCACACACACATGCAGACACGCACACACACCCTGTTGTCATCAAAAATCTATTTGCTGCAATTCTGTTTCAGTTATATCA
The DNA here is from genome assembly GCA_030068275.1 of Clarias platycephalus. Classification (NCBI taxonomy): domain Eukaryota; kingdom Metazoa; phylum Chordata; class Actinopteri; order Siluriformes; family Clariidae; genus Clarias; species Clarias platycephalus. The sequence continues at coordinate 10,427,960 of JAQQZT010000033.1, read as the reverse complement.
TTTCTTCTTTTTACTCTAGATGTCTTTACATGTGGTCTTAACAGAACAGTGGCATAACAAACCAAACATGTATCGAGGGATAACAAGTGCTGTTTATTCCACTGTGCAGTTGAATCCTCGGTTCTGATTGGACCGAAAGAGTTGATCAATATTCTATGACTCTGACACTACATAACATGTTTATGTTAATGTGTGCATTATGATATATAAGTGTTTCTATAGCAACAGCTTACTTGTATGGTGGATGCTGTACATAAGCAGAATTACAAAAAAACAACAACTGTAATTCTTGATCTGGTTGGATTTTCTGTGAGGAAACATTTATTTAGCATTTTTGGAGTCTCCAGTATAAGTGCTTGTAACTGCCAGAGGTAATGCTGCAACTTCAACTTTCTTACATGGAAATGTTTTCAGAATTAAGTGGTTTTCAGTTTTAGTAATATGATAAGATTTGTATTATGAACATTAACTAAAACATTCAATGTGTTGTTCTTTAATAAATTAAAATGTATGGTGCAGGTTGGCAAAATGCTGTGGCAAACGAGAAGTAAAACACTGTCCACAAAGTGGACATACTGGATAAAAATAAATCCACTTTTTAAAATGATAAAATATAATCAACTTCATGGTGATAAATGATATTGCACCAATCCATCGTTGCTTATTTGTCTATAAAAGCATGCCCAGAAATGTTTTATTCCTTCTATACTGTAAGATTTGTGAAAACAAATTGTGAAAATAAACAAAAAGAGATGATAACAGATTCTATATTCTCACCCACACAATCGCCTTTATCTGATTGGCTGCCTTCAACAGCAGCTGGGGTGTTAGTGCAGGATCCAGATGTTTGGAGGCATGGTCAATCATGAGTGACAGCAGATAAGCTGGCGCTAAGGGACCTCCACCTGAATCTGGAGTCGAATTCTTTGAGATAATTTCCTAAAACAGGAATGTAAAGTAAACAAGAATGTAAAGTAGTTGTTCGGTAGCTGTTGTTGTGGTACTGCGGTTATTATAATGACGAATGACTCGAATGACTTCATTTCATTATAATGAAAGGACCTCGAGCCTATCCTAGGAAGCTTAGGGCACAAGGCGGAGTACACCCTGGACAGGGTGCCAATCCATCGCAGGGCACACACACATGCACTCACACACTCATTCACACACTACGGGCAATTTGGGAATGCCAATTAGCCTTATCTACATGTCTTTGGACTGAGGGAGGAACCCGGAGTACCCCACCAAGCACGGGGAGAACATGCAAACTCCATGCACACAGAGACGGGAATCGAACCTGGGAATCGAACCCGGCCCTGGAGGTGCAAGGCGACAGTGCTAACAACTACACCACCGTGCCTCCTAAAGTAACCTAATTAAAGTAAAAATAACTACATATACATGTATACATTTGCAGCTATAAATAATTGTAGCATGTATACCAATTATTGTACCTGTAAGAGGACATCTGCATGATGTGCTTGAAATTTCAGTACTGCCTCAGTGGATCCCAGATATTTTCTGAGAACTTCCTGTCTGTCCATCATGTTTCCAAGGCCAAAGGAAATCGTCGCGTCAGCTTGCACCGGTAGAGCCAGTGCTAGTGGTGGGGCGGGGGTCACTCTGGGGTCACGATAGAGGAAGACGAAGTGGCTGCCGAGGCCAATGAGATCTCCAGGCTTAAGAACAGCCTCTCTGTACAGCACAACTCCATTATGACTGACAGCCCCTCCTCTGAATGGGCGCAGCAGAGCTATGGGAACAATGGTGAGTAGTTTTACGGATCATGAGTTCAAACTGATTTGCCGTTCAAATAATTTTAAAGAATGGCTCTGAACCAAAATGTTACTACGCCAGGAGTGCACAGCTGCATTCCTGGTTCACTGAAGTCCAACAGTTTTCTTGGTCTAACGCATCTAATTCAAGCATACCAGTTATTCAGAAGAGAAACTGATGTCTCCAGCAAAACAGCTGGACTCAAACAGCTGGAGTCATTGAATCAAGGTGGCTCCATAAACACAAAGTGATGAACTGCTCTTTTGTAATTCATGTAGTGAAATCTATACAAAGGTCTTAAATGTTATCCTTTAGCTTCTAACAGAAGCTCAAACATTTCATATGCTTAATAATTTCACTGTGCTATGTTATCTTTAGTGAAACAATACAGGAGTCTAGGAGAAATTTTATGTAGAGTTGTTTCATGTTAAAATAACTGATTGTCCGCCATAGTAATATATTGCTTTAGCATCTTGTACCCAATCTATTAAAATCTTTAATTTGGGAGCAAATGTTTCAAAAGAAGCAAGAAGTATTACAATCAGTTACAAAATATTTTTGCATATTTATGCATGGTTGCTTTGAGTCACAAAGGTATTAAATAGCACAAATGGCAACATTTTTTGTAAAAAATGTTTTGGTTATGTCAGTGTGAATTTTGCATGATCTATCAAAACACTAACTTCAGTTTTATGGATTGTGAGGAACATTAAAAACAATACAAAGGTTTTCATTTACAATGCAACAACAGCCTTTTTTCCCTACCAGTTTCAGTTTCTCTTCAGGTTTTGATGACAGCACCTTATCATAGTAAAGGAAACACCATATGGGATCTAATCAGGCATCAACCAACAACATATATTTGTATACAGTATGTGTGACTGTGAACAATAATTTGCCAAAATGAGTGAAAGTCAGAAATCGACTTGTATCACATTTCGCTGTCAAACCATGCAAATGTGTATCATCTTGTCCAGAAACTGTCTGATGGTTATTGTGATAGGTTTCATCTGATGGGTCAATGTTAAAATATCTAAGACCCAAAGCTGGAAAATGTTATCTGTTTGTTACAGTGGGCAAAAAAAGTTAATTTCAGAAGGGTCAAAATATTGGGCTAAATCAAGCAAATAAAACAATTTAGGAGATTTTAGATTATTGGAACTGGGTTAAGAACCCTCCAAAATATTATCAAAAACTGGGAGGATAATGCTGAACCATTTTGTGGAAGAAATGTGGTCAGAAAAAAATTATGAATGAAGGTCACTTAAACACTTGGTGAATTTGCATGGTAAAATAAAAATCAACAGTAACCATAGCTCTTTTTAATAGTGAAAGTAAGAACACACGCGCACACACACACACACACACACACACACACACACACACACACACACACACGCACACACAATGTTATGAGGTCTCACAACATTCGGACTGGACTGCTGTGTTGCCATAAGAAAACCACTTGTTAGTGAGACTAATCAGAAAAGGCTTTAGTTTGTTAGACATCATAAAGATTGCACTTTGGATGAGTGGGAAAATGTCATGTGGTCTGATAACTCCAGGTTGAGCCTATTCCTGTAATCAAAGGTGAAAGAATATATGATTTCTTTTGACCAGGCACTGTATGTCACTCTCTTACATGCAATTTAGTGTCATACATAATTCTAATACAGATGTTTAATCACTATATAAGCAAAGTACACAACTGACAATAACACCCAGTTCCCAAACTGTTGACACAAAGTTAGAAACACACAATTGCACACAATATATTTGCATTACAATTGCCCTACAATGGAACTAAGCGACTGTTGTAGCATAACAATAGCCCTGTTCATATACTGAGTTCAGTAAAGACTTGGTCTACTAAGGCTGGTTTGGAAGAATTGGCTTGTTTAGAATTCTGACCTCAATCCACTTCACACCAGGCCTGATTGCCTGATATCAGTGCACAACCTCTTTTGTGTGAGGCTAAATGCAGTCACAATCAGGGCTGGTGCCAGGACAGGGGGCTATACTGTAGGTCTCCAAGGGAATTAATACGTGCTTACAAAACCAATGAATCCCTCAATTTCCAATCAAGTAGCATTACACTTGCGATTTAAAACAAACCCCTTAGGTTTTTCCACACATAAATGTATTTTATTGGAATTTCATGTGATAGTCCAACACAAAGTGGCACATAATTGTGTAGTGGGTGGAAAATGATAACTGGTTTAAAAAAAAATTACCAAACAAATATGAAAAGTGTTGCATGTATTTGTATTCAGCTCCCGTGAATCAATATTTTTCAGAACCACCTTTTGCTGCAGTTACAGCTACAAGTCTTTTGGGGGGTGTCTAGCAGCTTTGCACATCTAGATAGTAAATGTTTTGCCCATTCTTCTTTACAAAATAGCTCAAGCTCAGTCAGATTGGATGGAGAGCATATGCGAACAGCAATTGTCAAGTATTGCTACAGATTCTTAATTGGATTTAGGTCTGGACTTTGACTGGGCCACTCTAACACATAGATGTGCTTTGATATAAACCATTCCATTGTACATGTAGCTTTGGCTGTATGTTGTCCTGCTGGATGGTGAACCTCCACCCCAGTCTCAAGCAAAACTGGTTTTCTTCTAAGATTGCTATGTATTTGGCTTCATCCATCTTCCCTTAAACTCTGACCAGTTTCCCTGTCTTTGCTGAAGAAAAGCATGCCCGCAACATGATGCTGCCACCACCATGCACAGTGTTAGTTTTCTGCCACACATAGCATTTTGCTTTTATTTCACATCGCTCATATTTCTCATCTGATCAGAGCACCTTCTTCCACATGTTTGCTGTGTCCCCCACATGGCTTGTCAAAAGCTGCAAACAAGACTCCTCATGGCTTACCTTCAACAATGGCTTTCTTTTTTCCACAAAGGCCAGATATGTGGAGTACAAGACTCAGTTGGACAGATTATCCCACCTGAGCTGTGGATCTCTGCAGCACCTCCAGAGTTACTGTACCATGGGTCTCATGGCTGCTTCTCTGATTAATGCTCTCCTTGCCTTGCCTCGCCTTGTCTTGGTACTGTAGGTTTGCAGTTGAACCATATTTTTCCCATTTTCAGATGATAGATTGAACAGTGCTGGTCAAAGCTTGGGATATTATTTTAGAATCTAGCAATGCTTCCAAACCTCTCCATAACTTTATCCCTGACCCATCTGGTGTGTTCCATGGGCTTCATGATCCTGTTTGTTCATTTATGTTCTTTCTAACAAACCTCTGAGGGCTTCACAAGAACGTTGTGTTTATACTGAGATTAAATTACACACAGGTGGACTCTAATTAATAAATAAGTGACTTCTGAAGGCAATTGGTTTACTGGATTTTAGATACAAAATTTTTGAACAACATTTGTCATTTTCCTTCCACTTCACAATTATGTGCCACTTTGTATCGGTCTATCACCTAAAATCCAGATAAAATACATTTTACATTTGTGATTGTAACATGACAAAATGTGGAAAAGGTCAAGGGGTATGAATTCTTTTGCAAGGGACTGTATCTAAATGTACTAGGTGAGCATTTGAGGGCATTGCAAGGAGGGAACGCTGTTATAGCAGCAAACATAACCATAGTAATTCCTGTGGATTTGTAATTGGATATTCAATGATCATCTGTCCATATACCTTTGTCACAATAAGAATGATTTCTGCTGTACTGTGTTTTGGAATGTATAATATGTTAACTGTGTTTATGAGGTCTGGGACAGCTGTAATACCTTGACCGAAGGGCTGCTCAGGGACAGCTGAGTCCCTCCTGATGAGAAGGTGACGGACGAGCAGGTCAGGAGCTGAGAGGAAAGTATCAACTCTAAGAGCCCTCTTCCCCTTCCGTTCCCTCTCTCTGTCCTTCTCCCTCTCGCGAAATGTCGGCTTCCGTCCGAAAACGTGGGTGTGGCTCGCCATGATGTACAAAACAAAGTCCTGATTGAACAAGATGTAAAAACCAGAGTCAGAGAGAGAAGGAACAGAGGTGAAAGAGAAAGGGATGTAAAGAAAAAATATTGTTGCTATTTTTAGTGTGGTTGATAAGGAGTATCGGGCCAATCTTCAAAAGTTGATCAGAAAGGCAGATGCGATATGCAATGAAGTACGTTACAGTTTTCAACAATGTGGTCTTGTGTGAGATCATTGTGCAGTCAGGCAATATGTAGACACAGCGGGTTTATAGAGCTATTGTGTAGCCTGTGTGGGCACTGAAAGCTTCTGTTTAGATGTTGTGTGCTCTGTGCTCAACGCCCCATCCAAATGTATGAAAGAAAAGATGGTATGCTGTGATAATGGGGATGCAGGTATGATGTCAGGGGGAGCAGTGTGATAGGGTTGTGCTGCATGTCTAGCCTTGCTTTGGTCATAGCCCTGTAGTAACAGGAAGTAAGGACGGTCTGTAGGTGGAAGGATCAGGCTCTGGGACATCACTTCCAGGTCACAGGCATCTTTATCGTCTTCAGCTGTTCGTGTCTCATCCCCAACCCGTGGTCCAGTCACCTTTGGTGCAAAAGATATATGCTGCTTTTTAAAATCTTTAAAATCGCCACATCCAGTAAAACAGATCAACTGATGCAAAACAAGTCTTCACCAGATCCTATATAAAAATTTTTTTTATCAATTTATAACGAAATAAGAAATTAACGACTCATCTGTAACAGACAGAGATTGCCAGTGACATCTTAGAAACCTGACTTGATCCAAATATTCAATAGTGCAAAAATGTGAGATTTGTCTGGAATGGTAAATATATTGTTGATTTTTGTACTTAATCAGGACCCAACAGTAACAAAAGTTTTCTTTTATATGTAAAACTGTAACAACTATTCTGGAGTCACAGGAACCCAATCCCAATGCTGTTCATTGATACTTTGGTATTTCCCAAGTTCTCCTTCTACTATATCTCTGACCCTCTGTAACTCTCACCTGTCCTGGCTCTGTTGCAATCATGCTCACAATGTTCTTCCTGTCCTGAGCTCCACCACTGCCTGTTGCATTGCCACTACGTCTGGAGTCGTTGTTCACCTGGTTTCCCTGTCGACGTCTGAGTGTCAGGTTCATGTCACTGATGCTCCTTCTGAGTTCAGTATTGCGCCCCCGATGACCTCGTTCCTCATCTGGGCCACCACCTGAGGCCATGCGACTCCGTCTCCAGCGCACTGTATGTAACAGTACATAGCATGTTTCATTTCTCTTCTATCAGTTCTCCTTGCTCATTCTCTATGCCAGGGAGAATATGCACATCCCTGAAGACTAGTGGTGCCATAAGAACACATACTCACACACCACAGGCAATTTTGAAAAAAACTATTAGCCTAATCTGCATATCTTTGGACTGTGAGAGGGATCCGGAGTTCCCGGGGGAGACTCCACCAAGCACACACAGATCCAAAGGCAAGACACAAATCCTTGACCCTTCGATTCCACAGTACTAACCACTATACCACTGTGCCGCCTCCTTTGTTTCTCATTTCATAAAATTTTAGGCTTAAATAAAATAGAGAAAAGGGAAATACTCAATTACAGTGGAAAGTTTGCTTTTGTGTTTTGCAGCTGTTTTCAATTTCTTAATCCATGTGGTATATAAACAAAGTTCCATATAAACATTTGTGTTTATGCATAGAGATGTAATATATGGGCATTTATTCGCAAAGGTTTTTAATATACTCTGCCTCCATGCTTCAAAGGTTTATACAGTTTTTTTTTTTTTTTTTTTGTAAAAAGAACAATAACTGTATCTGGAGTTTGTAACGTAATTCCAATACATTCACTTTAGTCCTTTCCTCACCTTGGTAGTTCTCTCCTTCCCTCTCCCTCTCCCTCTCTTTTTCTCTCTCCTCCCTCTCATACTCGTCACGCCGCTGGATTTCGAATCGACGTTCAAAGCCCTCCTTGGGCCTCCACATGTCGACCAGCAGCAGGGGACATTCCCAAGGTGCTACACCTCTCCGGCATTCAGTCTGCCATTGTAGAGCTCCATCTGCCTGCTGAATGGGCTTTCCAATGACATCACACAACAGGAAGTCCTCTGGAAAATGCTTCTGAAGAGCTGAGCAGGTGCACAGGACATTGCGACATTTTAAGGAAGTTACATTAATACTGGTAGGTAGAAGACCTAGTAAAGTTGTAGTTGAGCTACGTTGTGTTCTCAGTCTAATTTTTGGGTTGGGTCTTTTCAAAAGCGTTAACCAATAATACCCAGAACCCTCTATGGTCTATAACAAGAAGTGATGTCTGGCACACTTACCTATGTCATCACTCTCGTTCTCCCGCTCTCTCTCAGTATATCGGGTGATGACTTGTTGGATGAGCTGTTGTGCTGTAGAGTGGATATTAGCCAGCAGGCTACGATAGTTAGCTCCACTTGAGAGAGCATCACCATAAATCTTCACTAGACCTGGGGCAGATGATGATGCAGGGGGCAGGTAGTGATGCTGTGATGGAGTGGCTGAATGAGCCCACAACTCTCTCTCACGTTCTCCAATGGCTCGATCACGATCGCTGTTGGACCGCCCTCTCAAAAAGAGGTGAGACAGTCGCTTGGCACGAGACTGTTGATTGGCTGGCCGAGGACGAAGGACGGTGGGGTTAGGTAAAGGAGAGGGTGGAGCAACAGAGGGACTAGAGAAAGACAGGGCAGCGGGAGGTGCTGGGGGCGGGGCCTCAGGCACAGAGGCTGCATCTGAGCTAGTAGTAGATCTGAGGAAGTAGATGTAAGAATTTAGTTTCTTATAAATGAACGACAAACATCCATATACAGCAAAGTATGGGCTTCTTGTTAGAACATTTGTGTTTCTTCACTCCAGAAACCCTACATCATGCGCAACCACAGTCATAGCTTTTCCCTCACAAATCACAAGTCATAATGTCTTTCCCAGCAACAAATGCATTAAATATACACTCGCATTTGGTGAGATTAATATGTTTCTTCTGTGTGATCAAAACCAGGCATGTTTTTTAAGAGAGTTTGAAAGTCTTGCCTGCATTTTTGAACAGCTCAACAGCTATTAAGTTTCTGTTTAGGGTTTTGGAAACAAATTAAGCGTTTGGTGTAATGTCTCTTAGGCCCTCACTGTTCGCTATAAAATCTGGTGAGTACTGGTGCTGGAGTGGAGGAAGACAATCACTGTCTTTTGTGTTTCATTGCATTCCATCACAGAAAGAAAAACAGACAAATGTATTACAAAAACATAACACCACAACATTGCAGATTCATTTTTCCCTCCCTGTTACATCCAGAACACTGACTTGACTGATGCTGCACTTGGCCAACGTGCTCCCAGCTTGGCAAAGTGTTTCCGTGGGGAATTGATCCACAAGCCCACAGGGAAATGGAGCTTGCTGAAGCGAGGACTACCAGACTCCTCCATCTTGGTAGTCTAGCTAAGAGAAAACAACAAAATATAAAACAATAGAGGAAATTGTAAGATTAAGCGAGATAGATCGAGCAGACAAGGACGAAGATAAAAACATGAAAACTCATGAAGGGTAACACAACAACAACAAAAGAGTTCACTGAGCTCATAACATGAGTCATCTTTTAAGATTTTAATATCGTTAGGATTTTTTTCTTTTTGCTTGTGATTAATCTTTTGCTCCATTGTCCTTGGTCAAATCAGCTTACAGTGTCTGAGTTATTGGCAGTATATGACATCAGCCAATAGGCGACAGGAAATCCTGAAATATCCTTTCGAGTAATCAGGACGTGCAAGGTCGAACATTTTTCCTGCTTTTTTTCAGCTTTAAGTAAAACCTCAGGAATGCAGAAAGTACTTTTATGTTTTTATGAGAAATTTTTTTTTCATTATTTTCTAATCATGTCTGCAAATTGAAGAAAGCGCTTTGGATATGCAACTTCTAAGTTAGGCGTACATCTGAGACAAAAGCTGTCAATTCACAACAAGGAACCAACATAGTGTTAGCAGTATTGATATTTTATTAATGCCTTACCTTAAAAAACAGATATAATAATTACTAGAAACATTAAAACATGGCAATATCATAACAGTTTAATATTATACAAATTAATACATTTCCAGACTGCCTGAGGCCATGAACAGCTGCATTCACACTTTTATTGATCAGTTTGCTTTTACTTTGTATGAAAATCTTTTTAAACATCTGTTTTCCGACTCCTACTCACATTTGAGGAACACATTGCACTTGATCTAAAAAGTAAATTCTTATATAAAATTCTGTCTAACTTCAAAGTAACCAATTTAACAACAATTAAACATTGGGAATCAAATGAAAATACGAATTACATTTCAAACAGTTTTTATATGAAGTATAAAGTAAGCATTTCCTCTTACCAGCAGATGACAGTCTGACTCACCCACTGCGACACGTTTGGATTAAATCTGATTAAATCTTCTTAAACAACGCTGCGATCCCGATAATTCTTGCTATAGCAAGCAAATATATTCAAAACCTTTCGACTTTTAAATCCACGTTTTGTGTCCTTATTTCAAAGAAATGATGGTTGATAAGTCCATTTTTTGGAACGGCCTTACTATGCTTGATCCCGGATTCTCTCCAGGCCAAATCAATCTTCTGGTTCTCCTAACATTTCTTTAAATAATATACTATTTTAAACACATTTCCCCACACTTCTAAACTTCTTCTCTTGCTTTTTCTCTCTCTGGATGCCTCGTTTCGTTCTTTCACTCCTGATTTGTGCCTATAGATAGAGAAGCAGGCCCATTGTTCTTAGTGACAGAATTTCCTTCCCCCCTTTCTGGACAACACCTATATCCTGAGAGAGAGAGAGGGAGAGAGAGAGAGAGAGAGAGAGAGAGAGAGAGAGAGAGAGAGAGAGAGAGAGAGAGAGAGAGAGAGAGAGAGAGAGATGTATAATGTAGAAATATATATATTTTTTTTAAGTGAGCGATGTGAGCCAGGATTTCAATGTCACATTTAATTCCTGGCTCACAACACATTATAGTGTTGTACTGGATCAGACTGGACACATGTAAGCTCTATAGATTATGATTGAACATTTGGGATGTTCCTGTGTGTAGACTGGAACTAAGATGATTTGAAACTGCAGGTGTAATGAAACTTTGCTACAGTAGTCAAACATTTCACTATTCATTCATTCATTCATTCATCTTCTATACCACTTATACAGGGTCACCGGGGCCTAAAGCCTATCCCAGGAGACTTACAACACAAGGGGGGGGTACACCCTGGACAGGGTGCCAAACCATGGCAGGGCACATACTGTAAACACACGCACGCGTGCTATTGGTTATTTGAGACCGCCATTGAGCACATAATTCTGCATCTGACTGTGGAAGGAAACCGAAGTTCATGGAGGAAACCCACCAAACACTGTGAGAACATGAAACTCCACACACAAATAGATCTAAGGCGGGAGTTGAACCCTTCGACCCTGGAGGTGCAAGGCCACAGTGCTAACAACTACACCATCGTGATGCCAAATCTCATTATATTCTACGTTTATGCTGAAAAAGTCTAATGTTGCAATTTAAGCCCCCAGAGAAAGGATATTTTACATACTGTATTGTGTGAAAGTATTGATCCACCCGTTGTTTCTTCATATTTTGCAGACTTTTTTGTATTTTTACCATATTCTTCCCAGCCGCTGTACTTGACCAGTTTGAGAGGGATGTTTTTTGTTGAGGCACAAAGTGACCTATCAATAATTCAAGCATAAAAACATTTAACATATGGCCTGAACCAGTGAGAAACAGGTGCAGATGTTGACAGATGATCAGGCTGGTGATTAGTATACTAATGAGCGGTTGGAACAGACAAGAGGGGAAATGAGGTTGCTGATGAGGTTTTTACATAAACAGCCAGTTTTTAAATTGTATCTTTTGGCACTTTTGCAGCCTGTCACAGTAAAACAATTATTCCCATTTATCTTAGTTAATCTACATAATTTTATTTAATAAAGATGAAGAAATTAGGGATAGGTTAAGGACTTTTGTGCAGTACTGTATATACAGTAACAGTAACAACAGACCATACTTATGTGCTTCAGTTTTTTTCCAGAACATGGTGAACTTCATTATTCCCTCCAAGTGACAGAGCTACAGATGGGAAAGCTGTATCTTTCTACACATATTAAAGAGAGTCCACTGGGGACACTAACAACCCTATTGCAGACATTCTGCTTGCCACAGCATGTGTTATACATAGCATGTTTTATTTAAATCAGGTAGGGTTTTTTGTCTATGGATTTTTTTTCTATAGGAAATGGGAAACTGACAGGAAGTTGATGAGAGAAAGGGACCTGTGACCTTTGACTTTGGCAACAACAGGATAATGGTGACAGGAAAGAGGGATTGTGTGTGTCTGTGTAAAAGATGAAGAGAATTGCTTGTATGAAAAGTAATTTGTACCAACTTACACTCCACTCTTATATTTTTTATGTTTTCCAATTGATTGTATTTAATATTATACCTGATTAGCATACAGCCACCCTTCAGAATCACATCATATCACCACACACACAGACACGCACACAGACACACAGACACACACACACACACACACGTATACGGAGCATTGCCGGTCAGAAATTCAGTGAGCTGCAGGATCCTCAGACAGGAAGCTCTGACAGCAGGCTGCGAAGGCTCCTGTGCGTCATTCAGACTCGTTCCTCCAAGTTTGTTTTTGGCAAAGGAGTGAAAAGTTTTCCTGACTGGATGGCTGGAGGAGAGAATGTGCATGGAATGAATGAGTACAGTACAGTAGTGTGTTCACCGAGCTGGTAAACGCCAGACTTTGCAGCATATTGCAGCACTTTCCTATTTCGGAAGGCTACTGTCCTGTTGGTAGTTGATTCAGAAGCTGACAGTGCCCTGCAAAGGCAAAGAACAGTTACTACACACTGGCTCAAAACACATCGTTCACCCAGAATTATTTGGTCAATGCTAATTTGGAATCTGCATAATATTTTAACCTCTTATACTTTTTCAAAGGTCACAGTCTGTGTGGGATCACAGCAGTTCAACTTTTGTGATTATTACAGTGTCCAATCCTCACCGGAGCATTTACATTGTTAAATAATATTTTCTATTTTTAAAGAAATTTTAGTCTGATCTGAAATACCTCATATTGGATATTAGATTGAATATTTTCAGGCCAGGTTCCAGAGCAGGCTTGTTTTTTCCTTTACTCATATCAGAATGATATTTAAAACCAGTGATATAATGACATACATACAATACAGTAATTATTGCAATTTAATTTATTACATTTAGTGAATTAATAAATTAATGAATTAATTAGTTAATTTATCTATTTAAAAAAGCCAATAGATCATTAAACGTAGCATGTAACTGTCTTTGACACATGGATTTAACTCAAAATTTTATTTTGTAAAAGAATTTATGCACAAGATTACATTTGAAGTTAAAAAACTACTCAAGATGACCAGCACTGTGGCATTATGGCTAGCAGAATGGCCTCAAATCACCAGGTTCGAGGGTTCGAGTCCTTCCCACAGTCCTCCCACAGTCCAAAGACATGCAGATTTAGGGTAACTGGCATTTCCAAATTCCCTGTAGTGTGTAAGTAAGTGTGTTAGTTTGTGTATATTTGTGTGTGTGGGCTAATGTCTGTGTGTGCTCAAGATATTAGAATTAAGACATTTTGACCTGTTGTGTATGTGAATTATATCCATATGAGTAAAATGAATGAAAAATAAACATACAAAGAAGAACAAGAGAATGTCAGGATTCCTGGAAAATGTTCATCTTTGAGAATGAAATATTATCATTATGTCATGTGAAGACCTGCAGGATACAAAGTTACAGAGTGCGCCAATGACCGAAATGTCTGGCCATTCTGATGTTGCTGGAACGAACGAGGATATTTTGTGGTGTCTCCAGTAAGTAAATTTTGATATGTCATGGTGTCTAATGTGATCGGGTCTCATACTGGAGCTCCACACACCTCCTGTGCCTCTGTGGGAACCAGTGAAGAAGGCATTCATGTTACAGTAACTGTCTCTTTCTGATCAGACACAGCTCCCAGGTTCTGTGTCCAAAAAATACACACACTCTGGGTAATGCATTTTCCCCCACACCGTTGAAAGATTTGCTGTATGTTGATTTGTTGTTGATTGATGTTTCCAAATTGTCCATAGTGGATGAGGGTATGCGTGCTTGTGTGCCTTGTGATGGTTAAATACCTCATCCAGGGTGTCCCAGAGTTACGAATGGCAACTGCCTAAAACGGAAATAATAATAAGGGACCCGGGGGGGTTGGTTTCACATCTTCATTCTTTAGAAATTTTACCACAAGTTTTCCCCCTCTTACCCGGTTTGCCTTAAATGCACCTCGTATATTATTTTCTCATTCTATGGTATATGTACTGTATATGAGCTATTTTGGCGGCTTGTAAAATATTTGTAAATATTGTATATATAATTTGTGTTATTATAAATAAAATAGTAAATATTCTTTGCTACTCATTTGCCTTAACTCTAACGACATGCATATGAAATTATATCCAACATTATGTAAGGCAGGTTAACAAACATAAGTGTTTTATTAAACATTCGTATATATTCACAGTGTTATGAATAATATGTGGTTTATTTCGGAGCGTTTCATAGTGTGAGTAATTTTACAAATCACATTGTTAAGATAAGATAAGATAAGATAAGATATACCTTTATTCATCTCACAGTGGGGAAATCACAGCCACCAAGTTGCCACTGTTGGGCCCTTGAGCAAGGTCCTTAACCCTCAACTGCTCAGATGTGTACTGAGATAAAAATGTAAGTCGCTCTGGATAAGAGCGCCTGCCAAATGCCTAAATGTAAATATTGCAACTATTGTAACTATATTGTAAAATTGAAGATAGGGACAGGATGTAACAGTCTGTAAATAAAGGAGGTAGGTGCGAGTAAAGAGATGAAACTGTTTCATACAGGGGGTGAAAGTCATTCTCCAGCAATAATGATAGCTAAGCTACCATTCTCCTTTCTCCCACCTTCTGTACAGTGTTCAGGAGAATCCCCAGAACTGAACTGGCCTTTCATATTTTATCAACTTTTAAACTTTATCAACGCTTCCTGTCTGCAGTAGAGATGCTACTGCACCAGAAGAACCCTCCATAGAAGATGGCTGAGGCCACCACAGACAACACAGAGTCAAAAAAGCTCTTCAGTATTACCTTAGTTTTCTCAGCAGAAAGAGTAAATTGCATCTGTGTTGTTTGTCCAGTCCAGTTTGCTGTTCAGTTGAATGCCCAGGTATTTATAATAGTCCTCTTTTGCAATGTCCTTTCCCTGAATTTTCACTGGTGATAGAGGGTGTTTGTTCCTGTGGAAGTCTACCACCAGTTCCCTTGGTGGCAAACTTCCACAGGCACAAACACACTTATTATAGACCAGCATGGTTAGTACTGGTTAGTGCTGGTTTGATGCTGGTTTAGCTGGTGAACCAGCATAACTGATGGAAGACCAGCATATCTATGCGGATGAAACCTTACCGCCAGCATTGGTCTTGCTGGTTAAGCTGGTGAACCAGCATAACTTCTGGAAGACCAGCATGCCTGCTGAAAAATCCAGCATAAGCCATCATGATTTATATTAGATGGTATTGGTTACCATTTTACCTCATTATCTTGTATTTTAAGAGGTAGTGAAAATAGAATGTGATGTAAATACATGGACCGTGTAGTGTTATCTTTAAATGCATTTACATACAAGAGACAAAAATAATCCATTTACCAAATACATGTAAATACATTATTTATCATTTAAAACTGAAAGAAAAAAAAAAACAGCATAGACCATCATAGCTGGTCACCAGTTTGACCAGCAATTCTACCAGAATATGTTATGTTTTGGTGCTGGGGACCAGCATCAGTACAGTGACCAGCATGCCAGCAAAATGTTCTGTTTTTGCATCAGTCCACAGTTCTGAATAAGTTCTCTGTCCTCCCTGCCATTATTCTCCGTGATCAGACTGACAATGGCAGAGACGATGGCATTGTTGTACAAAGTTTTTTTTTTTCTTCCTGCTCATCAGTGACCTGAGTTGATGTCCACTCACTCCCCTCTCTCCCATGTCTTACGTCTGAGTGAGATAACTTCCCAGTCAGTCCCCTGTCTCACTCACAGACTAGTATCAAGGCAGTGACAAGGTTAATTTACCCATACAGAGACACGAAAAACGTGACGTACGAATGAGCGTCAGGAAACCGATTGTGGAAACATTATCATCATTCTGAAATGTTTTCATTCTATCCACTGACTGTTTGCTTCTATCATACAAAGCACTCTATCTTAGTAGTCTAACCAATAATGATTGCTTGCATAGATATCACTGAAATGATTTTCAAAAATACAGAGCAAATGGCGTTCCATATCGGTTTAATAACCGGCCCCCATTACCCTGGATAGGACAAAATTTGGAAAATAAATTAAAGACATTCTTTCATATATTTAATGTAATTTGTAACATCAATCACTCACTTATCACTCACTCATCATCTACTGTATACTCCTCTCCCCAGGAGGGGCTGGAGTCTTTCACGGGGAACTTTGGCCACAAGACAGGGTGCCAATCCATCGCAGGGCACACACACAGAGCGCCCAGAGGAAACCCACCAAGCGGAAATTGAGCGCAGACCCTGGATGTGCAAGGTGACAGTACTAACCACTAAGTCACTGTGATGCCATTTATAATTGCCTTCATTTAAAAAAAAAAAGAAAAAAGAAAGAAAACATAATGGTAAAAATCCTGAACCTAACAACAATTGCTGACTTAAATTGTTTTATCCAGGGCCATAAAATGTCTAGTTAACACATAACTAGACCAGCTTTATCACACTGGCGATATCTGATATTGCATGCTATAACATAGTATGTCACACAGTAGATTCAGTATCACTATTCTAACACACTATTCAGTATGGTAGTGTGCATACTTTGCTTCCGCCGCAGAGGAGAAGCCACGCCCCTACTCTCCCTCAGACTTCCCATAATTCAGTGCGGTTCACTGTTCTTTCAAGGGGATTCTTCGCTAAGGACGCGTTAGGTAGGCCTCAATGCTGATGAATTTTAAAACTCTGCTGAATTTAAATATAATTATTTGCTAGTAAGTTACAATAATTGATTGATCTTTAAGTCAGTCGGCTACGTAATGCTTGATTCTTTCAAAATAATATCATTTTTTCCCGGAATGAGAGCAGCACAGACGTTAGGTAGTAGCTAGCCGGCTAACTGACGTGGTTAAATGGCGTTTAACGTTATGAGACTCGCGCTGATTAAACGAGCCAACCTTTGTTCAAAATATGCCGAAATTCTGTTTAAAGCAATTACGTTTTATATGCTTAACCTACTTACTCAAGGTTAATTCATGGTTTGACAGTGAATGTTGACCTCTAATCATGACCTGTTGCTGCTAAAGACAGTAGTTCTACCGTGCACAACGTCCTGTGACGTCTCTCAGCTGAGTTAACTTTAAATAGACATTCTATGTATTTATATGTGGTCCTTTTATGACAATGCACTGTTGGATATTACAGGAGAAATACAGTTCGATTTTGTCTTTAAAAGTTATACGATGATTTTATATAGGTAAAGTAATATACAAGCAGTGGTAGAAACCAGAATCTGATATTATTGGTTGTAACTAAACCATGTGTGTTAACTGTGCACTTGTTTGTAGTTTTTGGACCTACGTTCTGATCAATCATGGCTGGTGTGATTGAAGAGAAGATTAAGAGTTACAGAACTGCTCCGTTCGATTCTCGCTTTCCCAACACTAACCAGACACGGAACTGCTTCCAGAACTACCTTGGTGAGTTTAGGATGTGTTAAAGTAACTCTTAACCTCTCAAAGTCAAAACTGCTGATGTGTTTAAAGGTCAAATATTTCTAAGGTTCAGCTCCCTTAAATATACACTGATCAGCCATAACATAAACACAACCACCAGGTGAATTGACTAGCACTGATTACTGTATATACTAGGGGTGGGCGATATAACAAATCTTCTATCACGGTAGATGCAATTTTCTACCTCCATAACGATATATATCACAATATAGCAATTTGTATCTTAAAATGCATAAATAAAAATTCAAACACAAAGAAACTGTTTTACATAATGTAATTTTATTTAAACTGTAAATTGCTGAGGTTTGCTGCATTTTTATTATTATTTTTTTTATTTTTATTTTTTTACTTTGGCCATATTCATTTGGATGCTTGGATTTCAGATGATAGAAAAGGTTTGATGTGTTTCCACCACTTGTTAAAACAGTGCACTTGCATACCTTGCAAATCACGTTCGTCTCATTCCTATCACTTTCCTTATACCCAATTGCACAACACAGATGATGCACCTTTTTTCTTTACAATCTCCTCGTTCATGGTTTTGTCACATGTAAGTGTGTAACTCACCTCTGCTGCACCGTTTTCTTCCATTGTGGAAGTGTATGTGAAGTAGGGCTGCAACTAACGATTATTTTGATAATCGATTATTTGGGCGATTATTTTTTCGATTAATCGGATAAAAGCTAAACGCTTCTATAATTATATATAAAACCATACCAACATTTGTTTAGTTTTTAACAATAATTGCAGATGGCAAGATGACAGAGTTTTTTTTATTTTATTATTTTTATATTTATATATATAT
>JAQQZT010000033.1:10377661-10396700 GCA_030068275.1 Clarias platycephalus | reverse complement strand
TATATACAGTATATTGTATGCCAAAAAGTGTATTCTTCTTAGGTTGGGACAATTATGTTGTACGACATTGCAACATAGGACAGACACTGGACTGTCTTCATAGTTAAGAGATGTGTCTTTACTGAAGCTCAAGGGAAGATCACTTTTTTAAGGATAAATCTTTAATTTTGTAAAGATTCATAAATGCTAAAATGTTTTTAAGTTAAAAATATTGAATAGTTTTATATACAGGATGGAATCATTTTAAAGTAAAAACAACCAGGTAGAGTTTCTTTCAGTTCTTCCTAGGTTAGTCTAGATTGCTTACTTTGTTTTCTTGCTTGCTGTAATAGAGATGGTTTTTCCCAATGAAGTAGGAGATGCAGAAATGACCAATGTCTACACAGCCAGGATTTTGTAACAGAGAGCGGGAAAAGATAGAGAAAGAGAGCAGTACACATACATGTACAATAGATATGTAGACATACATGCTGCGTGTGTACCTTCCTTACTAATCAACTCACTTCCTGCTCTCACATCCTCTCATCTCTAATCTTCTTCTTGTGCATTGATTTTATTTGTATTTCTTTATTTGCAGAAAAAGAAGATCACTGGTCATTTGGTTTTCTGTGTCTCCACGGCAGTCATCGGCTCTCTCCAGTTTGGCTACAACACAGGGGTCATCAATGCACCTTATGAGGTATAAAAATCATCATATGATGTATATTTGTATTTTCTACACTTTACTAAACTGATATATTTATATTGCACCCTTTTGAATGCATGTTATGTGGAGTATCAAAATTCAAGATTCAAGCACCACAGATCCAGTCTTTTTTTTCTTTTTTTTTTTTAACATATGTCCTTCCTTAGACAGCTTAAAATCTAAACGTAGAATTCGCTATTGACGGTCTGGCCTCTGGGCATGAATTCTCAATGCTCAATGTTGCGAATGTTGAAAAAGTTGATCGGCATGCATTTGGTGGAGCTGTAGACCTTCCTCACCTTTTTCTGTCATGGAGATGATGGGCTGTTGCTTCGACTCAGAGTCGTCCCCATACTGTACATCCAAGTTTCATCACCGGTAATGATCCTTGACATGAAGGACATGTCATCCATGGCGCGCTGACGGAGTTCTTGAAAGGCTTCAACACGATATTCCATCTGCTTCTTCTCAGCCTGGGGACGAACTTGGCAACAGCACAGTGAATGTTCAAATCACTTGTGAGGGTTGCCTGGACTGGTATGACACACCAACTGTGGCAGCAATGTTGTGGATAGTTCTCCGACGATCATCATGCAGTTTCCGAATGGTTTCGAGATTTTGGGGGGTTGAGCTTGTTAAAGGTTTTCCTGATCTTTTGTCGTCTTCCAGTGATGTTCTTCTGCTCATGAAGCATGTGTGACTCTTAAAATACATCAAACTACTCATCGCAGCATGAGCATAACTTTTCAGAATCATGTTGAACGTCTCTGTGGCAGATTTGCCCAGTTTAAAGCAAAATTTCACATTCTCTGGTCAGAATAGCATCGGTTGCACAGCACACAGGACGATGTCTTTTGGTGCACTGACTTATGGAGGTCGGTACTCCCTGTGATCTGTTGGCGCGTTACAAAACTAGTCTCGAAACATTTTGATACCATCTCATATGTCTAGGTAGATGTTTGCTTGTGAGATTTGATCCCTCTTTCTCTGTCTCTCATTTTCTTTGCCAAAATAAACAGAAAGTACAGACCTTCTTCAGGGATGCACATATGGAGCGCTTTGGGAAAGCTATGGATGAATACACGCTTACTACACTGTGGAGTTTTGCTGTAGCTATATTCAGTGCTGGTGGCATGATTGGTGCTCTCAGTGTAGGAGCTCTGGTCAACAAATTCGGAAGGTGAGTGATTGAGAATAGGAGTTTACTATGTGAAATAAAGTGAACCAACAGTTGGTTTTTAGGCTGAGTGAGACACTGTCATAGAAATGTGTGACTTAAAAATAATCCACTACAGTGTAGAGTGATAATACAGTGTTGATGAAATCATTGTTACTTGATCTTATCTATCGGTGTTTCATCTATTAAGAAATATAAAAAATATATACTCTAAGCTGTGTGACAAGTGACAAGTATTTAAAATATCAAATCATTGATTCAAAGATTGCTTGATTAAATAAATGTTAAACCAAAGCATGTGCGTGTGACGTGAAAGACTTTTTCCTAAAGGAATCCAGACACTAATTTGAAGAATTTGTAAAATATATGTATCTGACTCACACTCATAGGACTGTCTTGAAATATAGAAAGTCATTAAAATACCCAATCCCTCTTTCCTGTTTTTCCACACAGACGCAAGGCGATGATCCTGTCCAATGTCTTGGCTCTGATCGGGGGTGCACTCATGGGCTTGTCCAGTGTGTCCCGATCGTATGAGATGCTGATCCTCGGACGCTTCGTCATCGGCGTCTTCTGCGGTCTCTGTACGGGCCTGACTCCCATGTATGTGGGGGAAACTGCCCCGACAGCACTAAGAGGAGCATTTGGCACCCTTCACCAGTTAGGGATTGTCATTGGCATACTCATAGCGCAGGTGAAATAAGCATCCAAACAAACCGCCATTACAGACATGTTCCTACATGCTCACTTTAAACTTTCTGACCTTGTTTGTGTGTATTATTGCTTGATTGTGACTTATACTGTATTACACACCTAGGCAATTTCATTTTTTAGAAAAGAAAAACTACATAGATGTGATCATTCAGGTCATCAGTTGACTTCATTTTATTGCCAAATAACATTGCTTAGTCTAGACCGGACCAACTAAAGCACAATCATAACACTGCCTCCAGATTGGTGCATAGTGCATAATGCATAGTGACTTGTACAGTGGCCACTATGCATGATTGGGGGCATCACTTTAGGTGCTTCTCTTTTTACCCTGATATCTTTTTTTTAACATTGCTCCAAAGTCCAATCTTTGCCTTGCAATTTTTTTAGACTCAATAATAACCAATTACTGTATATTATGGCCAACCAGCTGTTTTACCCCAATCATGCGTACTCTCAATGCATTCTGTGCGTGACCATGTTCTTGTGTGTGAGTTCTACTGTTGATGCTTTACAATGCAACTTCTCCAAAAGCCTAAGTGATAATGACATCATACACAATTTTGTTTTCATAACCACACTTCTTCATTTTTCCAGATTTTAAGAATGCATTGAACAGTTCTGAACCCTGTTTTAGTCATTTCAATGTTTTCTTTGGTTGATGTAGGCCAATAATTTGGTGCTTCAGAAATTGCTAATTTTTTGACCAGGGAGTACTCTATATATACAAAAATCATAAAATGTAATCCTATGCTCCTTCATGATGTTACTAAAAACTTTACCGTATTAATTCTACTGTTCTATGTGTATAGTACTAATTGTACTGTTATACTTATGTTATTGTGATAGATCCTTGGTTTGGAGAAGTTGTTAGGTTCTGCAGATCTTTGGCCATTGTTGCTGGGACTGACGATTTTGCCTGCAGTACTACAGAGCATCATGATGCTGTTTTGTTCAGAGAGTCCCAGGTACCTGCTCATCAACCTGCAACAGGAGGAGATGGCTCGCACGGGTAAGAGGTTATTCTTCTCACAATTAGAGATCACCCAGAGCTTAATCCTTTTGCTCTGAAACCAGAATGCCAAAGAAACCTACGTGGACATTAGGAGATCAGGCAAAAAATGAAACGCAGCCAGTAGCTTTGGGATTGGTGCGGAGATGAGCTTTGGAGTGGCTGTGCTACCTTCTGCACCACTGTCTATAAACAAATGTACCTATATGTAAAATAGGTTCATCTTGATATTACAGAGACCCTTTAAATGTCAATTTAGATTAAGAGTGTGTAATTATAAAACAATAGTGTAGTGTAATAGATGAAGTGTTTTTCCCCATTCATAGCCATGTTTTTATGTATATTGAATGTATATAGTATATTTCTATAAAAAATACAAAAAGCTTACAAGAAAAAATGTAATGCTATAAAGTCAATGACTCTAGATTCAGCCAAGGACACAACTACTGCTGAATATTACTGTCTATTTATCAAAATCAGGCTAGCACAGCTTTTCAATACTTACATAATAATTATCTATATTATATTGTATATGTGTCAGTTTTGGTGCGCCTTCGTGGGAATGACGATGTCGAAGATGATATCCGTGAGATGAGGGAAGAAGCCAGTAAGATGGCCATGGAGAAAAAAGTTTCCATCATGGAGCTGTTCCGCAACCCCATATACCGGCAGCCGATCATCATCGCCATCGTCATGAACCTCTCTCAGCAGTTTTCGGGAATCAATGCTGTAAGTGTCACATGATTTACTTCACTAAGAATCAGCAGCACAAATGATTCTAAAGCTTCTAAAATTGCTCAAAAATTTGTTATTCTACTCAAGACAGCAGTTAAGATGTTATTGAAATTGGGGATATGGGAGCCATCAGACGGCCTCTTTAAACATGATCTACTGGGTCCTACTTAGAACTCCTTTACATGATCTTAAGAATTTCAAAAATGTTAAAACTGCATGGTGTCTCACTCATTCCTTCCACTTTCCCTTTTTTCCTTTAGCTCATCTCTTTTGTTTTTCTGTTGTCTTCAGGTGTTTTATTACTCTACAGAAATCTTCAAGAAGGCAGGTATCACTGAGGCGATATACGTCACTATTGGAGCAGGAGCAGTCAACACTGTCTTCACAGTAGTCTCTGTAAGTGCATGTCACCTCTGTTAGCTTATGTTGTGGTGTGCTAATACAGGCTTCAACATTCAAAAGAATATATATTATTATAGTTGATACATTTTTTTATTTGTGCTTTTTAGCACCCTTGTGTCTCAAATAAGCCATGCACAAGATACAGTATTTCCCATCAGTATAGATTTATTAATTTGCAGTGACGCCCATCAGGTGCTTTAGTGATGTGCATAAAAAAGTGTGCTCTGTCATCTCAGCACCTGATACTTTTTACTTTTTGTTATTACAATATATTTTGCCATATAATTTGTAAAATATTACAATTTGTTAAAATCCTCAAAAATATCCTAATCTTTAATCTTAACTCTGCTGGACATCAGCTCTTTCTGGTGGAACGGGCAGGACGAAGGACGCTTCAGATGATCGGATTAGCTGGAATGGCTGTTTGTGCTCTTTTCATTACCATCTTTCTTCAGCTACTGGTGGTAAGTTAAAATAACATTTAAATGTCAGTGATTGTCACTGTTTCCACACTTCCTGTTTATTTGTCACGCTTTTACTCAAACATTTCTCATTTTAACTATCCACTACAGAAATCATCTTTTCCTTTTAGCCCTTTCAGGCACAATTATTTAGACTTTTATTCAGATTTTTACTTAAAATCGCATGAAATAAGAATTTTGTTTTTGTTTGAATATTACTTATATTACAAGCAAATGAGTTCATGAGTAAAATGCACTATGAGGCTAAAACTTTCTAAAAACGGCCTATATTATTATTATTATTATTATTATTATTATTATTATTATTATTATTATTATTGTTGTTGTTGTTGTTGTTGTTATCATTATTAGTATTATTATTATTATTATTATTATTATTATTATTATTATTATTGTTGTTGTTGTTGTTGTTGTTATCAATAATGACAACAACAACAACAACAATAATAATAATAATAATTTTATTATTATTATTATTATTGTTGTTGTTGTTTTTCTTGTTATTATTATTATTGTTGTTGTTGTTGTTATTGATGATAATAATAATAATAATAATAACAACAAGAAAAACAACAAGAAAATTATTATTATTATTATATTATTATTATTATAAACCTAACTACTATGTCAATTTCTTTAACATTTCTTATAACAAAAAGTAATATAGAAGGCATTTTAAAATATTTGTATAAATATTTTATCAAAATATTTTATTAATATATAATTTTTTTTATATTATTTATAAACATTTAAAATTTACACAGTTGGACTTACAAAAAGAGAACAAAAATAATCTTCTAATGAACACCACCAGTTGTTACACAAACACCTTAACAAATAATAGGTTCTTTAAAATAATAATAATAATAATAATAATAATAATAATAATAATAATACGACAAACAAGACAAATAATTTGGAGGTGAAACAAGAGTCATTAATAGAATGTCCACAAGTGTGGACACTATGCATGAAAGGGTTAAACTCTTAAACCTAGTCTTAAAGATGTACTTAAATGTTGAATTTGGTCGAATGCCTTAATTAAATAGTTGAGTTAAATGATGAACACACTATGATTAATGCACTTCACATAAGCTTGTGAAACATTTGCTCCATTACTTATACCTGTATTGTTAACTTGTATGCCTTTTTGTCATCTGACTTTTTCATGACCATAATTAGGACCCATGTGGACAACAAGCAGGCGACCTTTCTAAAGTTCCAGTTGCGAATAACTGCAATGTCACCTTGGGATCAACAACAGACGTGGTTAGTGTTTACACACATAAAACACTTATTACTTTCTTTGAAAATAGTCATGACCTACAGTACAGTACTTTCACGTAAGTATTTTAATCAGAACAGGGTGGCCTGATCAGCAGTGATTTTCTTTTTGAAAAAGGGGTGTGTAAGCCTGCAATAGGTAACTATTAGCCACGTACTGTAAAAACTTGCCATCTATGCTCGTGGCCCGAAGGGGTACTGAATTATTGTAACTAATCTTAATGCAGATTATACATCAATTAGTTCTGACCGAGTAATCTGATTGGGCAAAAGGCATTCCATGAGTGGGGGTTTATAGAGCATAACAGCAGTTGGGATATTTAACTATATGCATCACCCCACGTCACAACTGTTTTAACCATCGTTAATAACTATAGACACGAGCTACAAGTACTGTATAACTAATCTAACCTGAAGGTTGGAAAAAAACTCTTACCACTATACTTTAATTAAAATTTAATTTTAGACCATCAGTCATTAGATTCACAATATATACAATACTAGTCAAAAGCTTGGACACAAGATTTATTTTCTTTATTCTCGAACAATATTGAAAAAATACATATGGCATTAGACAGATGGATACATATAGCACTGTTCTGGAATAGTTCTTGCAAGAACAGTATTGTCAAGTGCATTTGCAAAACTTATCAAACACCATGATGAAACTGGCTCTCATGAAGTCCTTCCCAGAAAAGCAAGACCAAAACTTACCTCTGCTGCAGAGGAGAAGTTTATTTAGAGTTACCGGCTTCGGAAATCACCAATTAACAAACAACACCTCAGATTAGAGCCGTTATAAAGGCTTTACAGAGCATATATAGGAGATACATCTCAATATTAAATGCATATCACATTATTACATCATTTCGATGCCTTCAGCATTGTTGTGCATTGTTGTGTGTAGAAAGAAATGAAAATCACAAAAGAACATACCATAGAATTAGAAAGTGTCCAAACTTGCGACTAGTAGTTTATATACTCAGTATTTTACTTTCATAAAACATAATATAGACATTTATAGAAGTTATAGAAACTTTATGTCAGTTACTTATTTAAAGCTTATATACTGCATAATCATCAATGTTTTGGTTATTCTGTTACATTTTTCATTCGCCGCTGTTAAAAACAAGCCATTGACCAAATACAAACATCCATCAGAATAACTGCAAAAATACATAAATGAATGAAATTTGATTAGAAGCAAGAATCCAGGTCCCTTCCAAGCTACCATTGAAAACGTTAAAATATATATATCATCAGGTGGTTTAAAACTATCATCAAACTGGGCGTTTACCTTCACCAAGATGAACATCCCCTTTCAGCTGACAAACACAGCAGTGCTGAGTTACAGGAAGGGTTTCCTGCTACAAAAACATGCACAAAAAGAATGGACCACTTATGAACATTATCGTTTAAATTAATGAAAACTTATATAGAAAACTTGCATCAACTTATGAACAAATGTTAAAATTCTTTATTAGTCTTGGATGTTCTAAATCTGTGTTGCTGCTAATTTATTAAATGGATCAGTTCTAATGTTCGGCCATGCAAGAGATTATTTTAAAGAAGCCCTGTTTTAAAATCAAAGAAAATAGTTTTTCACTTTTTTTTTTCAGACTTCAACCTCAGTAATAAGCTACTTCGCCATCATTGCTGTTTTTGGGTTTGTGGCAACTTTTGAGATTGGCCCAGGGCCAATCCCATGGTTCATAGCAACAGAGCTCTTTGCTCAAGGTGCGCGACCAGCTGCTGTCGCTGTAGGCGGCTGCTCCAACTGGACAGCCAACTTTCTCGTGGGTCTGTGCTTCCCACCTCTGCTGGTAAGAACATGAAATGTTTTATTTATGGCAAAATTATTTAATATTTTATAATTATTCTTACTAAATACCAAAAATATTTTCTCTTGTATATTTATCTTGAAGAATGGAAAAAAAAAAACCTTTCTTAAATGTTAAAAAGAAAAAATCCGCATGAGTGTTATCTGATCATGTGGGAGTCTAGTTCCTCTCACATGATCAGACAACACTTATGCAGAATTTTATAAAATAAAGTGTTTATATGAATGTTTGTTTATATAAAACAAATAGGTGATTTATCTCCTTAAATCCTAAATAAAGATTATACACTAGACCAAACGAAAGCCTTAAAAACTTTTATTAGAAATATCTTTGAGCATAAACACAAGGAACGACGTGATGGAGAACACCAGGGTATTAAACCTGACCCTTTTGCCTTCCTTTCTTTCTTCTCTCAGAGCGCGTGTGGGCCGTATGTCTTCATCATTTTCCTCATCCTTCTTGTGTTGTTCTTCCTATTTACCTACTTCTGGGTTCCTGAGACCAAAGGACGAACCTTTGAGGACATTGCCAGCGCATTTGCTAGAAAGGCAGCTAGCAGCCCCACCGAGTCTACCCAGAAAGAGGGTATGGCCGGTGTGTCAGTCACTTCCCCCACAGAGAAAGTTGCAATGGTGGAATTTTAGTTGTCAGGAGGTCAGCCAGGCTGGAGATAACCCATAGAGCTTAGACCAAAGATTTGATTTAAAATTCTCACTTCATCACTCCACATTACAGACAGTTCATCTAACGTTTAGTTCTAAATCAGAAAGCCTGTTGTAATCCTCACATTGTGAAGGTGATCCATTAGAGACATGCACGCATTACAATATAGCTTTACTTCATCTAATTAAAACAAATGCCTGAAGCAAACATAAATAGTTTTAAATGCAAACCTTTGTGTCTGAAATGAAGTACAGGAATTACACTTGTCTTACTGATTTCGGAGACCTATTGTTCATGTTTTCTTGTTTTTTTTCCCCCCCCCAATGAATTCTCAAGAATTTCTAATATTTTGAGCTACACCACTGTGTTCAGTAAAATCTATGTCCTTATAATTAACCACTTTTAAATCTGAAAACAGGAAATTAATAAACAATTTGGAAAGTATTTAAATAATAATTTTCCTTATTATTTTTGCTAGCTTCAGGCATTCTTGAATAGCTTTGGGGCATTTTCTTCATCCAGTAAAATTATTAGAGCGTTGCACTAAGTTATGCTATATGGTCCTTTTGCTCCTTGTGCTGTAATCTGCATTTAACCGGTGCAGTGTTCTGCAAGTCATTCCATTGTTTTTTTCTTTATTACTTAAATTACACTGGAGTTAAGCTCTTCACCATTTAATTTTATCATTCCTTTCATTTTAAGCTTCACAGTTTGTAGATGTTTGTGTACCACAGAGTGAAATAAAAACTGATGACCTTGCAGAAAAAAATACCGTATACAATACCTATAATAATACACATTTATTCTTTAAACTTAATCACTGGTTGTTTGCTGGAGCTAAGAGATTGCTTAGAAACAAAGATTTGTAAAAATTGTCTGTATGACATACATATGATGATGTTTCTATAAATATGAATGAATGCACATATGCATTAATAAACAAACAAACAAATAGGAAATGTTTTCCACATACAGTTTACGCTGTGCACAATTGAACCAGTGCTTGGGTCTAAATTATTGACTTAAACTTTCTTTGTTTGATTTTTGTTTGTTTGTTTGTTGTTTGTTTGTTTTGATTATGTCTGCAAAAACAAGAAGACTATATTTTGCAGTATTTTTACTATCTTTCTTGATGTATAACCATTATATCACAATGCTTTTGTACGTTGATGTTCCTTGGTTAAGACACCGTCATGGATAATGAATGTTTGAAAACTTACCATTTGTTTCTTTTTCTTGCTGACACATTAATGCAGACATAAAACAAACATTGTATATAAGAATATGATGGTGCCTTTTGAATAGTACTGTAATTACTGTGGGGATGCCATTTAGACCAATAAATAAACGTTTTGATAATAAAATCATCTTGTCAACTGTTTGAAAGATTTGACAGAGATGTGGGATAAAAGGAACGGTTCCCTTTGATTCCACTAGGGGGCAGAATAAAGCAATGAGATTTAATCTACAAATGAACTAGGTTAAGGGTTTTACAGCAACGAAAGTGAAAATTTATACAATCACTTTGTGTTACCTTTTATGTTCTTTATCGTTACCTAGTCCATTTCACTTCCAGATTGTAATACTACAAATTGTGGAAAGATTAAGGGAGGGAATACTTATGCAAGAAAATATATAGTTAGAAAACAAATTGTGTTTTACTTGTTTTACTTTATACCTATACTGTATATTTAATCCAGTTAATCCAGTTATGTAATCAGAATCACTTTAACCTTTCATAAAAATCTTACTAAAAAGTGATCATCTTTAAAAGGATTTGTTGATTTGTTAGTTGTCATTCAAGTGTCCATACCACCTATCATGTGCAGGGTTGCGTGGGGGAGTGGGGGCGGAGATTATCCCAGTTAACTCAGGGCATAAGGCAGAGAACACATGGATGTGATGCCAACCCACTTCTGAGCACAGACACATGCGCACATACTCACACAGGCATCAGTCAGCCTGACAGTGTGTGTGTGTGTGTGTGTGTTTGGATTGTGAGGGAAAATGGAGTACCCAGAAGAAACCACCAAGCATGGGGAGACATTGAGGAACATGAAACTCTAGATTGAGGTGTGAGGTGACAGTGATAACCGCTAGCCACCAGGCCCTGTTATTTATCAAACGCTTACTTTTTTGATCACTTCATATAGTTTTGTAATATTGTCCTTCGTGTAATGTGGCCTGTTGCCTAAAACGTTTTGACAACCCTATCTTAAATATTCTGTAAATCATTAATTAGTAATGCAGTTGTAGTACTGGTTACGTGCAGTAGGGGGCTTACTTTCATACTCCAGTATGAGACCCCAGTACAGTGCATGAAGGGGATAGTTCATTTTTTTCCCAAGTCTGTTTTAAATCAAACTTGCATATAAGTAAATTGCCGTTCTGTGGGGCTAAGAAAAACGCATCGCGATGGGGAACTAACTTCAACACAGCACACACCGAAATGTGCTTTCAGCAGCAACTTCAGTTAGAATCAGTGCAAATAATTTGGATGTGATGGCACTGGCACTCTTCATAGCAGTTCATAATTTTAAAACAAGACATTAGACTAGTCTGTCTCTCACTGAAGATTTAGTTATATAGCATAGTGGAAGCTTTAAACATGATGACTATCTGTTTGAACCTTGCTGCACAGTTTTACAATAAAATGTGATATCTCTAGTGTTGTATTGTCACTATGCAGCAACAACATTCAGAATAAAAAGCACACAGAATGAAACATAATCCTGTTAAAGATTAATACAAAGAAATAACTGCTATCAGGATGTAAAGTTACAGTATGAGTGTTTCCACTGCACATGGCTGGTATGGCTGGTATACTTAAGTTAAAAATCCCCAGGCTGTAAGTAGAGGGAACACAAAGTGTATCATGTGAAAATTTAGTTTTCTTGTTGTTTTTTTTTATTTTTATTTTTTAAATAATGAATATGGAATAGTCAATAAACACATTAGTCCCCAACATACAAATGAGTTTCATTCAGTGATCGTGTTCCTACAGTAAGTCCAGATTGCCTTTATGTCCAACAAACATTGTACAACACAATATAAAACTAACATGTTCCGTGATCTTGTCCTTTTTCTTTAAAATCGTGTTGATGGTTGAACGATTCATGTTAAAAGAACAAGCAATGTCTGCCATCTTTTCATCTCGCTTCATTTTCTCAATTATTTTCACTTTTGTCTCCATCGTTATTGCTTGCCGCTTCTTAGTACACCGGACATGTGATCTAACTTTCAAGATTTAAAATGCGTGAATGCATGTTTATATCTTCAAAAGTTCATAACTCGAATGTTCATATGTAGGGGACTTACTGTATTCTTAATATATCATTTGTTCAATACATTTTGCTTGTTCATATATTTTAGCTCAATAAATATCATTTATTTATACCCTATTCTGCTCTGTATTGGTCTGTTTATTCACTGAGCAAGCTGCTTTACAGGACGGAGGATTGTAATGGGAGCACCGGGGTGTCAGGGGAACAGGTAGGAAGTGCCTCTTAACAGAATTTTGCTTAGTGCTCCAGGAAGGTTAGATCCATCTCTGTGTACATGCCTTGGGCATTGTCAAGCTGGAACTGATTGATTCTTCTTAGTTCCCGAAATGTTATCATCAGTGTTGTGCATGAATGTGAGTGACAAAATCTTTACTTATTCTGTTTGTAGCATTTAAAATGAGCTGAAGAAAGCAGTAAAGGCAAATTGTGTAAGAATTAGAATGCGTTTTCATGATGATTGTGTATCTGGAAATAGGTTTGGGCAGGTGAACAAATTTTGAGCTTGTTTTCAAATACTATACATTGCATTGATTGTCCATCATCCATCTAGGAGTACAACCAGGGATCACGGAGGCCAATGGTGACCATAGTATTGAATTGAACTTTGAGCTACCTCTTGTGTAGTGTGAACTTGCACAAGTGGTTATTACACACAAAGTCACCCTCTGCAATTGTGTTCCTGTGTGGCAACAGGTGAAAGTCCACATTTGGGTTTGAATGTTATGAATGCACGTAAATCAGTTTTTTAAATTTTGTGTCCACATTATTTCACTTTATTCTGCATGTGCCATGTCAAAGCCGCACGTCAGTTGCATTAATACCATTATGAAACAAGGGTACAAGTCCACATTCCGGCAAGTCAGTTGCGACCCAACCCACACCTCGTATAAGGAATTCAACAATTTAGGCTGATAAAGTTTATTTCATACTTTTGTAAAAGAAATATATATACCTATCAATAAGTCATTTGTTTTCTAATCTATTTGAAGTTCATCACAGAGATCAAGTGTTCATCATTCAAAATTATCTAACAGATGCTCTAAAGTGTTCATTTTCCATCCTCATTCAGTGTACATCACATCCCCTGTGTGGTGAGGATTTGGCGATCCAAATACGCAAAGAAAATGTCAGTGTCTCTGCTGCATCTTTTTTGTGCCAAGGTTCAGGCAGCCGATTGAATGCAGGTCATGCCATGTCCCAGACTAGGCTGCTGTGTATTTTGACTGTCCAAGGGGCCGTTCACATGTCGAGCATCTGTTAGAGCATCTGTTATATGTCACATCTTTTGCCCGCTCAATTTTGTTATTTTAAATATGTCACTGCGAGATGAAAAAATCGAGCACACCGCAGATCTTTGACAAGACAAGAATCAATCAATCAGCTTTAGTCTTTGGCCTCCTGGATCAGCTGGTGAAATTCTCCATGTTTTCTTCATGCTTGAAACGCGCCTTATTTTTCCTCTCTTGACCACAAATAACATTTTAGACGAACGGTTCCTTCGAGCACCATGTGACTTTCACTTCTAAATCATTTTCATATTACAGTGTCTTGTGTTATCCTTTAATTCCTCTTTTAATACTTTATTCAGGCATGAAAACAAATACACTTTGCTTATTTAGTTTGTTTAGGAATGTAAATCAGTCAAAGAAGATTTCTCTACTGCACTTTGCACATGTAAACTTTTTAATGTTAAAAGTTGGAGCTGTTCAGGTTTACAAGCAACATTTGCAAGCAAACAGTGCCATTACGTTTACACTAACTTGAGATATATTTTTAAACGTTCTGACACTTGTACAGAATGTACAGTAAGTTGGAGATGCTTTGGTTTAAGCATCTGGTTGCAGTCAAACAGTGCCATTTTCCCCACTAGCCTTGAATATATTGTTGTCTCAGTGAAAGTGCTGTATGTTGCTCACCATTCGGTCCAGACCTTGAATAAAATTCAGATTCAGACCTTTGAATATCAAGTTTTAGATCTCCTGCTGTAGGGTCTGTAGCTCAAAGTAGAAATCTGCCAGATGATATGAGTTTCTTCGAGCTCTATCTCCCTCCCATTTCATATAAAGCCTCATGCCATTTCCTCTTTCAGAGTTTATGCAGCAGACACACAACTGAGAATTGCACTTCATAAGTTTGGATTTATAACCAGTTTGAAGTTGGACAAGGTGGGAGATGACGTTTTATAATTTCTATAATACATATTAGTTTTCAGTTATTTTTGTATGCAGCAAAATATTCCTCAAAGAAATTTAAAATATAATACACTTTAAACGAGTGTATCGTTTCAACAATTTTGTCACAGCTTTTCTGTGTGTGTATTTCTTTCTAACATGTTTGACTGTGTTTAAATCATGAGCATCCAAATCAACTCTTAGATAAACCTTTTGTGCATTTCAGGTTTTAGACAGATTTTAACACATACTAATTTTTTTTTGTTAAATATAACACACTATGTGTCTTACCTATGTAACAAAGCTTAACGGATTTATTTTTCAAAACACTAGTTTCAAAAATTACTCTTGTAACTGTTCCTCTATTCATACTGTAGTTTCTTAATATTTCATATTTATCCCAGAAATTGTCATGTCCCCAGGACATAGGACATGGGCAAGGGCAACAGTAGAATTACTGGAGACAATTTATTTATTTATTTATTAATTTACGTGCTAATTTTATGTGAATCAGATTTAAGACAGAGGCAGAGAGATTACTGTACATAATCGATGCGCGGGTTTAGTCTTGCAGCATACTGCAAATTTAATGGCTTTTATCTACAATTAAAATACAAGGTGCGAATACATGGGGTCGTTCAAGTTAAACCAGGACCTTTAATTATGCAGATTAACAGAACACACCTTTATTTATCTATTTAATCCCCTGCTACACTAATCTACTTATCCCAGCATTTCACTAGTGCTTGGATAACATCAAGGTAAAAAGTTGTATCACTATGCCAGAGGCAAGATTGCTTGCTTCACATCTAAAACGCTGGCTTCCCAGGAACTCCTTTAACAGCCCTTCTCTTAAATGGCCTGGTTTGAACACCAATGGTTTTCTGCTTTTGCAAAACAGTGCATGACCTCGTACTGCCCAATTGACCACTTGCACATTACAAAAACTCGGCTAGGAGTTATTGCAACATCTCTGTACAGTACTGGCCTTGCTCCAAGCGATTTCCACATTATTGAGCCATTAAAAGAGTTCTTTGGAGACCAGCAGACTCTAAAGAACTGGGCTGTCTGACGTAGAGCAGACAGCCCACTGAGAAAGCTTTCCACCTTGATGTTACCCAAGCACTAGTAAAACTCTGGGATTAGTGCATTAGTGTAGCAGTGGATATTATAGAGATAATCAAAACTTACTCGCATACTTGTATTCCGTTATTCTGCATGTTTAAACATCCCAGTAGGACCTACAGTAAATGCACCCTGTAAAT
This sequence comes from Clarias platycephalus, assembly GCA_030068275.1. Lineage (NCBI taxonomy): Eukaryota > Metazoa > Chordata > Actinopteri > Siluriformes > Clariidae > Clarias > Clarias platycephalus. The sequence continues at coordinate 10,380,988 of JAQQZT010000033.1, read as the reverse complement.
AAATAGAATGAATAAATAGACTTCATAGTAAGGGGATGTGTCTTTAATATGAAGGTAATTTAACTCATTTAGATGATTGTTGTTATTTTCCTTTTTTTTTTTTTTTTTTTCATCTTTCATCTTTTTTCAAAAAAATTATAAATGCATAAACCTTTTCTAGATAAAAATCCCAAAGTATTTAAGTATTCAAAACCAGTTAGTGTCTGTTACAGTTCCTTCTTTAAGATTTCTCATTGCTTAATTTATTTTGTAGAAATAAGGAATGTCTAAAATTTTGTAACCGTGTATATTGTACACCATAATCAAATCTCTTGGACACCTTGTGTTTTATTCAGCTCTCTCACATTTTCTCATTCCCATTCTTCTTGTGCATTTATCTTTTACTTCATGAATTCTGTTTATATTCCTTAATTTTCAGATGACTGGTGATTTGGTGTTCTGTGTGATGACAGCAGTCATTGGTTCACTGCAGTTTGGCTACAACACAATGATCAGCAGTATACTTTTTGTGGTATAATAATAATACAACTACCACTGCTACTACTACTACTACTACTAATAATAATAGTGCATTGTCTATATTAATATCTGATAAAATATAACAAAATGCATGTGATATATAGATAGATGTTTGCTTGGGAGATTTATTATGCTCTCTCTCTTTCTCTGTCTCTCTACCATTTGTCCTGCTGAAATGATCAGAAATTAAATCCTTTTTTATTGAGGGCATCCCTGGAGCGCTATGGTCAACCCATGGATGAATCCACTGCTACTAGCTTGAGGGGTTTGGCTATATCTATATTCCATGCTGGTGGCATTATTGGGGCTCTCTCTGTAGGAGCTCTGGTCAACAAGTTCGGGAGGTGAGCAACTGAGGATAAAAGTTTAATGGACGAAATAAAGTTATCCAACAGTTTGTTTCTAGGCTGAATGAGCCACTGTTAAACAGACTAGAGAAAAATAATCTGCAACAGTTTAGAGTGATAATACAATGTAAATGTCTAGTATTTAAAGGGGAGATATAAAGTAAGCAAGTCAATAAGAATACTGTAATGAATCAAATAATTAATTTTATCCCTCTCTTATTTACCCTCCATTGCCTGGCCAAAAGAAAACTCACTGTTTGGATTTAAATAGGATAATACTTATGATTGGATAATTAGTGCACTTATGAATATGCATCAACTGTAAAAAAATATATTTTAATCCTAAATGATGAAGTGAGTAGCTTCTCATTCTTTAAACAACATTTTCAGAAAACACATTCCATGATCGTGAAAAAAGACTTGTGTTTCAGAATGGTAAAATGATTACCTTGCATCAAGGCAATAAAAACAGCGAAAGATTAACAGATTATTAAAATCACAAAGGATAGATGTTAATTTTAAGGAACAGATGTCGCCAGAAAAACATAACAACAGACCACGATCACAACTTACAAAGATCTCACAATATCTCACAAAGATTCTTTACAATGAATGCAACTCTGGAAGGAAATTAAGAAATTAAAGGGGTTGCGATAAAACAAAGCCATGCCAAATGTGTTCTGTAATCAAAGCTAAAATCAGTCCAGAAAAATAGAAGTGTTCATACATGCAGTACTTTGCAAAAGTCATAAAATTTTATATTATTTACACTGCTATATATAAAAGTAGAACCCTGGATTGCAAGTAACTTGATATGTGAGTGTTTTACAAGACAAGCAAATTTAAAAAATAAATTTTACCTTGTTAAACGAGCAAGGTCTTGATATACGTGTACAGTAATACGCATTTGCTTTGGCTGCCGAGCCTCACATGATCACAACTGAACCAATTCTTGTGGGGTTATCCTTTCTCTCTTGCGGTGTGGGATTGTGGGTAATCGTCTCCCATGACCAGTCTCAGTGCACGTGCGTCACTCGTATAGTCAACATCTGTGTGCACGTGTACTGTTTACTATAACTTGACCTTGTGTCCAAGTGTAGTGATTGTTCTTTAGTAAGTGTACTGCAACAACGGGCTCCGTAAAGAAGAAAAAACTTTAAAAGATCAATCTGTTTAGAAAAGTTATTCCAGTAGTGTGTGTGTGTGTGTGTGTGTGTGTGTGTGTGTGTGCAAGCGTGTGATAGTCATCCTACACAGTAGCACAGTAGTAGGAGTGTTTTATTTTTACATTATATTATTTTTATATTAATATTTTTGGGCTGGGGAACAAATTGCCAGAGTTTCCATTATTTCTTATGGGGAATTTGCTTTGATATACAAGCATGCTTCCGGAATTAGTAATGCTCGCTATCCAAGGTTCCACTAACAATGTTAAGATTTTTTCCCCCCACCAAAACACTGTTAAGAATTTAAAAAAAATTAATAGTTTTTGACTGGTTTGAAAGATTGGTTGCTCAACTCATTTTAACCAATACAGTTACTGGAAGTTGAAAAAGTATTTTCCTAGAGCACCTACAGGGCACAGATACATGACGGCAACAATGTGCAAATGAAGGATTAAAAAAAAAAAAAAGAATGTGTATTAATGGGGGGGCTTCAGATCTCAAAATGTGTATTTGGGTTTTTGTATATGTCAGGAAGAACAAAAGTTATCATTACTTTTATAAAGGGTAAATTTTACCACTACCATCGAATGACGTTGCAAAAATGTAGAACTCTCAAAAAACGGTCATAGAAACAACCGAAAACAACCCACAGAAAAATGGTTAAATGGCTAAGCTCTGAGCTTTAAGGACTATGTGCTGGTACACTTGCACTGAACAAAATGTGAGTGTCGAAACATGAAATTATGATTAGGACAAAAAATTATAGACTTTTGTGACAAACATTTGCAATAAACAATGCAAAAAAAACAAGGTTTTCATAAGGCTGGCTTTAAAAATCTAAAACCACTGCTACCTTTTTATTAAAATTAACTAATATTTAGATTTTTTAAAATAGGTAAACTATTACATTTTGATGATTTATAAATTTTATTGGCTTAAACCCAAGTGTTTCATCTTTTTTCACACAGACGTAAATCTATGCTCCTTTCCAACGCCTTGGCTCTGATCGGGGGTGGGCTGATGGGCTTGTCCGGTGTGTCCCGATCATATGAAATGCTGATTCTCGGCCGCTTCATCACTGGCGTCTTCTGTGGTCTCTGTACGGGCCTGACTCCCATGTATGTGGCGGAAATTGCACCGACAGCACTAAGAGGAGCATTTGGCACCCTTCACCAGTTAGGGATTTTTCTTGGCATGCTAATAGCCAAGGTGAAATGTGCTTCTTTGTGTGTGTGTGTGTGTGTGTGTGTGTGTGTGTGTGTGTGTGTGTGTGTGTGTGTGTGTGTGTGTGTGTG
>JAQQZT010000033.1:10313706-10328314 GCA_030068275.1 Clarias platycephalus | reverse complement strand
GATTCATATTTGTGGCTGTAATGTGACAAAATGTGGAAAAGTTCAAGGGGGCCGAATACTTTTGCAAGCCACTGTATATATACATAAATAGTTTTTTATTTTATTTTTTATTATTATGTTTTCATAACTACAGTTGGGAAAAAAAACTGACTGAACCATATTCAATCTACATACATACTGTAAACATGCAAAACTCAGTGAATAGAACAGAAATGAAAATGCATGAACCAGGCCAATGGAAATGAGAAAATGAGAATACCCAAGAACTTACAGTGAAACACTTGATATCCTGAAATACTTAACAACACATTAAGCCCAGGTCTTAAAGTTAACAAAGAACAAAACTAATTGAAAACAATCTTTAACACTCAACATAAAATACATTTATGGTTATTCAGTTCCATATATGAAAACACATGTTTTAATACATGAAGATAGGGAATTTTAAGTCTCACTCAACTATTTATTGTATATAAATACTGGTAAGGAACAAGATCGAAATCACATAGAGTTGGGTGGCGGTGCAGTGGGCAGCGCTGCTACTGTACCACACACAGCTCCAGGGTCCAGGTCCTTCACTCGCTAAACATGATGGTAGGTAGATTGGTATGAGAAATTGGTCGTGGGTGTAAATAAGTATGAAAATGTGTATGCATAATGACTTCAAATTGACTGGTGTGCCATCCAAAGTGTATTCCCACCTCATGCCCAGTGTTTCTGGCATAGACTCCTGATCCACCGCACACCTGACCACGAAAAAAGCAGTAACTGGATATGAATAAATGAAAATTTAGCTTTTTCAGACTGAAGTTTAAATCCTGCATAATCATTTGCTTTCTGGTATATGTTGAATTTCAAATGGTGATCTCTCTCTCTCTCTCTCTCTCTCTCTCTCTCTCTCTCTTCTCTGTCTTTTTTCCTCTTTAGCCTTCCAGCGGGGAGACCAGAGAAGGTTGGGTCAAGATAGACACCATTGCAGCAGACAAAAGCTTTAGCCGTGTTGAGCCAAGTCTTCCTCACCAGTACAAACCAGACCGAATGCGTCGCATCAATGTCAAGACACGCAGCTTCGCCCCCCTCACACGTCGCGGGTACTATGGCAACTTCCTTTGACCTTTTCATGGTCACCTTCATTCCACTGCATGGTCCAGTGCTGATTTGTGATGGGTCATTGTTCAGAGATGAAATTAAACTCTGTGTGTTTTTAGCTGGTTCTGTGAACCAATGCACAAAGCTATTCAATTGAGTAAATACCAATGTGTTCCAGTGCAAATATTTGCATGAATAAAATCTGGATTGATAGAAAACAGGCAGTGGGAATTAATCGCTCCGCATTACCTTGTTTTTTTTTTCAGCTTTGAATGACACAGATGCATTTAGTGTATGACATGTTATTTTTTTTATAAATCATAAAGCTATCTCTTTCTCTTTGTCTCTTTGTCTTTCAGATTTGTCCTGGCTATAGTAGACAGTGGAGCATGTGTGTCACTCATGGGCGTGTCCATATTTTACCGCCGTTGTCAAGAAACAACTCTGTATCTGGCCTCCTATGTGGCCACACCCACAGGGGCAGAGCCTACAGCTCTGGTGCCAGTGACTGGGACTTGTGTACCTCACAGTCAATCCCAGGGCGGGACGGCGCCCCGGATGCACTGTAATGCCGAAGGTGAATGGATGGTGCCTGTAGGAGGTTGCACATGTGATGCAGGATATGAACCAAATCATAATGACTCTGCTTGTCTTGGTGAGTTCTGTCATGAATCACTGAGACATTTTAAACTTTGTTGTCTGTTTTTTGCTTAATTTCTAAGATTTTGAAATGTTTACTTTTTCATTCATTCGTCTGGCAGATGGTTTTGTGCACACTAAACCAGTTATACAGATGAGAGTTAAGGTTGTTCAATGGCCATCAGCGGCTCTCAGTCAGCACCGGGACTCAGAAAACATTCTGTAGTTTTTACTGTAGTTAGTTTTTTAATAGTATAGAACCTTGACCACTGGTCCATCAGTTCCTATAAGATGCCTGTATGTACAATCAATAAACCAACCATTCTCCTTTCATTAAGAAAATATGGATCCTGCAAAAAAAAAAAAAAAAAAATCCATCAGTAGTTTTCATACCTTGGACAAGACATTTAAATTGGATTCAAAAATTCATCTAATGAAAACTGAATAAAAAGGATCTATATGCAAAACACTATAGCAGGCACAAGGACAAACCAAGCCAAGGTAACCAAGATGCACATGTTTAACATACATGCCCAACTCTGTGTCCACACCAGTAGAGCATAAGCATGTTGTATGTCTTTGTTGTGTCATTGTGGCTCTGAATCAATAGTCCATGCACACTCTTGTCACTGTAATTATAGTCTCTGCTTGACAGACAGAAGATGGTGTGTATGTGTGTGTTTGAGTGTGCTATTACAGTGGACAGTGTATGTGGTGCACAAATTTGCTTATGGACAAGGAGGACCATCTGTAGCACCCAATATTTTTTTATAATGTGTGTCCATGTGTATCTGTGCCAATCTGCATATATGTATGTCACTGCACTGTTTTGTCTGCATATCTTTGTGGCCCCCTGTACACGTTTGTGTCGCTGTGCACACACTCTATGTGTGTGTGTGTGTGTGTGTGTGTGTGTGCGCGCGCGCGTGTGCGTGTGTGTGTGTGTTCGTTCATGACTCTTGCCCTTGACTGCTGTATGTGTGTTTGTGCATGAGAGCAGTTTATATGAGTGTTCAGGAGGGCGGGGTTCGGGGTGGATGGTGGGGGGAGGGGGGGCAGCTCTTGAGATGAAATGAAGAAGAAGCAGCAACAAGGATGGAGTTTAATTTTTGGTGCAATGGTGTAAAATCGGAGGAGAAAGTATCTCGGAGAGAAGCCGTAAGAGTAGAGAGGACAAGTGAGCAGAGGAAAAGAGCAGGGCGTGACACATTTAGGTCACGTTGATGTATTGGCCGCTCGACTGTGAACAAATGACAGAAAGCGCAGGGGAAGGGGTCCAACGTACAGCAAGTGGACGCAAGTTAATGACGCGAGACTTAAGCTAGCATAAAGATTGAAAAACCGTATGGGAAAAGCTGAAGTTGGGCATGGTGTAGACACACTCGAGGATATTTTAAGACATGAAATGTCAACATGACATTAAATTCACAGCGACTAACAAGGTCCCGAAACTTCAGCTCTGCAAGCCGGTCCACGTCAAGGGAGCAGGAAACATTTTTGCCCATCTGAGGTCAAACTTTAGAAACACCCACAAGCCCAGTGTTTCTAGACCATAAATCATAAGTTGCATGTTTCATTTGACATTGAATACACACATACCAAAACTTTTCTACAGGTTTCAGGATTATGTGATTACTCTCCGGCCCTCTTGCACGTTCACCATGCAACAAATCTGAAAATGCAACGGAAAAAATAAGGGCAGAACAGTATATGCATATTTTCATTTGATCACACACAAAGAAGTTTTTTTTTAATTGTATGATCATGTGTTAGGCAGCCATTCAAAAAACATGCACATGCACATTTGGGCAGATGGAACACTCATGCCATTTCTTTCTCTCTCTCTCTCTCTCTCTCTCTCTCTCTTTCTCTCTCTCTCTCTCTCTCTTTAGTAATTGCAAATCACGTGTTCTGTACTGTGTGCAGTATAGATTCATGTCATATAGATTTACATGTAGATTCCACTTGTCCAAAAAGAAATAGTTGCATACTCGATTTCATTCAGTCATCTTTATCTTTGATTACAGGACACAGTGTGGTGGCCAGTTCTGAAGCAAACCGCAGATCATAGCCCTGCCTCCAGAGGCTTCTACTGTGGACACTATGCATGATGTGTGTATCGCTTCATGTGCTTTCCTCTTTACCCTGGTGCATCCATCACTCTGGAATAGATCTGAACTCATCAGATCACATCAACTTTGTCCATTGCTCCAAAGTCTTCCAAAGTGCTCGTATGTTCACTATCAATTATAGCTATGATTTTTACTGTTGATTTTTTACGATGGAACTTCACTGAGTTTTTAAGTGATCTCCATTCATTTTTAAGACCACATTTCTTCCACAAAGTTGATGGTCAATACTGTCCTTCCAGCTGCTGATAATGTGTTGAAGGGTACTTAGAAATCAGTAATTTAGAAATATCCTTAGTTGTTTTATTTTCTCAATGCAGACCGATAATTTGACCCTTCTGAAATGGTGACTTTTTTTTTGAGCAGGCAGTGTATAAAACACGATGTTCTCTGTTCAGCATCAATCAGGTAATATACTCTAATGTGTCTCTGACTACGAAAATACAGTACAGTAGATAATGAAACTTAATGATATAATAGCTTCATACATGAAAACTAAGTCTGAAGCTGCAGGATATCTACAGTATAATGGATATAGACTACTTTTTTGCCCTTTTGGTATCAAAAGGGAAGATCTCATCTTGTGTCTGGATCCTGAGTCCAGTTTTGTCATCTTGTTTTCTGTTTAAGGTCTGAGATCAGTCCAGCTCAGTCTGCTAGATAATGGGTTGTTTTGCGAAGGTAGTGCACGCACACAGAAAGAGCAAAGAAAGAGCAAGTTACAGCAGCCCACTTCCTGTTGCGTAATAATACATTCTATTATTATAATAATAAATTCTAAGTAAGGGATAATACTATTTATCTTGTGTGTGCACTCCCTTACTCACTCACTCACTCACTCACGCATCTTCTATACCGCTTTATCCTGTAATCAGGGTCGCGGGGACCTGGAGCCTATCCCAGGAGGCTTAGGGCACAAGGCAGAGTACACCCTGGACAGGGTGCCAATCCATCGCAGGGCACACACACATACACAGACTCACACACTCATTCACACACTACGAGCAATTTGGGAACGGCAATTAACCTAACCTGCATATCTTTGGACTGTGGGAGAAAACCTTAGTACCCGGAGGAAACCCATCAATCACGGGGAGAACATGCAAACTCCATGCACACAGAGATGGGAATCAAGCCTGGCCGGGAATCGAACCCGGACCCTGGAGGTGCAAGGCGACAGTGCTGTGTGTGCACTCTTATAGTAAAATAGACCTTTATTCCTTTTACCAAAGCAATTTGCAATCATTTTTTTATAAAGAATGGCATGCTTAATAATTTAACCATTTATCCTTACATTTATTGTTGTGGAATATCTGTGAAACAAGTTCATTCATGTTAGCAGTGACATAAACCAGATACAAACACTCATCTCCTCACCAGCCCCTATTTGTTGCCTATAAATGATAATAATACAAAAAAGATTATTGCGGCTCTGTCCGACTTTCCTGCAACAGAAAGTCATCAGAAAGTCACAATATAAACATTTCATAAATTTTTTGTATAAATAGTAATGCATTTTAATATACTGTGCATTGTATTCAATTTTAAAAAATTACTGGAACTGGGTTAAGGACTGTTCAGTGCATTATTAAAACCTGGAAGGATAGTGCTGAATTTTCAACTCAAATATCACAAGACAGATATTGGAGATCACTTAAACACTCACAAGACAAGTTGCATTGTAAAAATTTGCCAGAAGAAATCACGTCTATTTTATCAGTGAAATTAAGATCATATTTAACGCCCAATGCAGTGAGAGCTCAGAGGATGGGGATTAAGCAGCTGTGTGGCCATAAGAAAACCACTTGTTAGTGAGACTATTTAGAAAACTAATACCAAGGCTTAAGTTAGAAAAGGAGCACAAACATTGGACACTGAAGCATTGGAAAAGTTCATGTGGTCTGATGAGTTCGGACTGACTCTATGGCTAAACAATGGGCACATCAGAGTAAGAAGGAAAGCGATGAAAGAGATGCACCCATCATGCATAGTGCCCACTGTACAAGCCTCCGGAGGCAGTGTTATGATCTGGGATTGCTTCACTTGGTTAGGTCTAGGCTCAGCAAATTTGTGTGTCAATAAAATTCTATTGAAATTAAGTTACTCATGTGTAACTTACAGCACAATTAAATTATATTTTCTCATATCCCAGTTAGGAAGCTAGGGTCAGAGTGCAGAGTCAATCAGAATACAGCGCACCTGGAGCAGATGGGGTTAATGAGCCTTACTCAAGGCCTTAACAGTGGCGGTGCTGGGGCTTGTACCCCCAACCTTATGTAACCTTACAGTATGTTATGTAATGAATGACCAGGGTGTCACATCTATGCAGTTTTTCTTTCATGATGGCACAGCCATATTCCAGCATTCAAATTGTGGAAGAGTGGTCCTGGGAGCATGAGGAATCGTTTTCACACATGAACTGGCCACCATTTGTGTGCTGTAATCAAAGCTAAAAGCAGCAAAATATGAGTGTGTGACCTTTTTTCTGCCAGGCATTGCCCCTGCCTGTGTTTAAACAGAACCAATTAGAATTTTTGTAATGATTTTGAACATGATCAGTAGAAAATCATAGTCATTATTCATACATCACCATTAGGTCCTGTGACTGCTTTCATTCTGACAAAAGGGGCTTGGTTCAGTTGTGTTAGTTATGAATGGGGCTTCTTTAGTGTAGTTTGCTGCATATAATTACTGTAGTTAAATCAACCAGGGGTAAGTTCAAATGAGTTGCATTGCTGTTGTGTTGGTCCTCATTTCAGTGTGAATCGGGCGATCAATTATGTTGTTTCGACCAAGGCTAATTGTATTTTGGTGTTTGATGCAACACTACAGTTAGCCATGGGCAGAGGATATATCAAATGTTGACAATCCTATCAGGCCCTAATAGTCTTTCCATTTAATGGCACCGATGTAGAACAGCATAACCACTAAGTATAATAAAATCAGAAGAAGGATGATCAAAACAAATGCGAGTTTGAAAATCAGCTTATTTTTTTGGGCAGGGTGGGGAATTATAGTTTGAGAAAATGTGTATGTTGTTGTGTCTGTGTGTTTCTGTCAGAACACAGCCCTGGGAACAACAGAGAGAGAGAGACAGGGAGAAATTGGGTCAGCGATCTAAATACCACGTACAATGTCAACGTCAGATTACACACTCCACTGATATTTCTCTCTCTTTTTTGGTTTGCTGCATTTCCCCTTTTGATTTACGACATCCACTAATTCTTGTGTACAGTCTCTGAGAATAAATTATATTCTCTTTTGTTGATACACCAACTCTTTTTTTTTTAAAGATTTAAATCCTGAAGAAAACCGAACCACCACAAACACACACGCACCTTTTTTTCTCTTTGATCTCTGCTCCCTCGACTGTCCTATTTCCTTTCACTATCCTGTTAGGCTGTAGGCAATTTTACATCATTTGATGCATTCAGTCAAGTGAAGGATTTGTGGGCTTCTTCCATCAATAAGTTACATGCGCTACATTCTCTTTCTGAAATAGCTGACAAATAGCAAAGAGACCCCGTGTCCAAAATATTGAATAGATAACAGAAGAGAAGGAGGATGCCAAACTTTTCTTAAAATCTTATTCTGGTGTTTATCAAATTACAGGAAGGGGAAAGAAAAGTCAGAAAATGAGTATGTGAGAAGCTGTGATTAGTAAATGATGGGGAGCTGAGAGATCACCAAAAGCCAGGATTTCTTTTGTACTTTTTTTTTTCACCACTCTGGGAAAATCACATAATGAGTCCCAACCGCATAAAAGATGAAAAACAGCTCCCCATCGTTTTCTTTCTACCCCCTTTTTTTTCTTCCTCTCTTGACTCTCACAACAGTGCTGGAAGCGAATCAGAGATTTGGTAGAAGTGAAAACAAGGAAAGGCTTTTATCTTGGGGAGAACTGCAACACGGTCTTTTTTTTTTTCTTTCCACTGTTTTGTCTCTCTCTCTCTCTCTCTCTCTCATGCTCTGACGTGTCCCACTCCGACACATGCACACTTCTGAAGGCCTGAAAAGGTGTTACACTTGTTGAACAATGCTATGCTCCTGTGTGAGATGTTTAAGGTCCAGCACTATACACACCTTCACATGTATATTAGCGTCTACACACACTCACCTGAGCCTGCTATTCTGGCTCTGGTGTTATTTGACATTTTAAGTTGATCTGGAATAAGTTACTTTTCATTATTTACACATGGCTTACAGGTGAATTCAGACCCTTTGCAATGCTTTGTGTCTTCTGCCAAGAAAAACAAGGCAAAATTCTCCGAACCCTGCCTGTCATTCATTTCTGTATCTTTTGTGTTTTCAACCGTATCTTTTTTTTTGCCCTCAGCCTGTCAGATGGGCTTCTATAAAGCCGTGTCAGGTTCGATTTCATGCACCGAGTGTCCAGCTAATAGCAGAACCAGCTCGGAGGCTTCTAAAATGTGCGAGTGCCGCAGCGGCTTTTACCGGGCGCCAAGTGATGCCAACACTACCGCTTGCACTGGTAAGGACAACAGGACTATTGCACCATGACTTTAATGATTACAACAGCTGCAAAGCAAAGAATAAACATAATTAAACAAGCATTATGAGTTCTGAAATGATATCCCGGGGGTTCAGGAGAGCAGGATTATAATCATGGTCCTTGGCTGGGGGTAATAGAACAGCCAGACATGATGTAACCAAAGCAAAGCTATATTTACCAGATAAATAGGGGGAAATGTTGGCTTCCCTTGCAAACACAGCCACAAAGGCTGGAGAAACAGCGCAAGTGGTGAGGTGATTACCAATACTCTAATTAGTTATCTTCTCTAAAACGATGAAGCCTAAGTAGGGCAGGTTGAACTGAGACAGGCCAGGACAGTTATTTATAGTCTCAAAATCTATATGTGTACTCACTTTTGTTCCTGGACTTCTCATGTACAGTACATAGTTTCATTTAAAGTGTCATATTTTGCCTAGGCCATTTTCTTTTCTTAGTGATTAAGCTTACAAAGAGTTTATGCATCACTCATACAGTACATGAGTAAATATAAATAAAAAATAAATACATTTATAAAAATCATATCACATAGTTTACCTCTCTGCTGCATGATTTCCTTATTATGAAGTATAAGTGTAACATTCCTAAGTGTAACACTATAAGCACCACATGACAACATACATACAGTCAAGAGTAGGCCATTATATGAGGAGCATTCATGTCAAACTGGGACTTTTGAATGTACAGAAACAGAATAACAGATCACAGTTGAGAGTAAAAACTACATTGATTGCTCCAAATAATCACCTGATGCACTAATGTACTTATACCAGTGTTTTACTAGTGCTTGGATACCATCAAGGTAGAAAGTTTTCCCAGTACGCCAGAGCCATGATTGGACTGCTTGCCATACTGTACATCTGAAATGCCGGCTCCCAGGAACTCCATCAATGGCCCAAATCACTTGGAACGAGGTCAGGACTGTACAGTGGATGTGATAACCACTCCCGAGTTCCTGTAATGTGCAAGTGGTGTTGGTGAATGATTGTGTGTACAGTTTCCACATACAGATGTGCCACAAGTTGGAGACAAGTTATACATCGAATTTAAAGGACCAGTGTTTTCCTTGCTAAATGTTAACAGCAATGACTGCAGTTGGCTCTAAGCCACCTGGGCCGGCATCTTCATTCATGGATGTATGGTCTTCTTTAAAACGTTTACACAATTTATATGTTTTACCGCAGTCTCATCACCGTACTGTGTTTAAAGTCTTCTGAAAATGTCAATCACTTTTACCTCTCCAATCACAAAATATTTCATCACAAGTCCTGGTTTAACTTGAACGCTGCTCACACCAAACTGCGATAACAATAAAACGCAGAACATCAAGCCCAATGTTGTGTAGGTTCCCTTTTGTAGCACCAGGGCAACTCGGGTCCCTCAGGGTATGACTCCACAAGACCTCTGGGGGTGTGCTGTGGTGTCTGGCACCAAGATGTTAGCAGCAGATGTTTTAAGTTGCAAGGTGGGGTCTCCATGTATTGGACTTGTTTGTCCAGCACATTCCATGGATGCTCAGTAAGATTGAGATCTAAGGAATTTGAAAGCCAGGTCAACAAACCTTTTGCCTGCCACACCCCATACATAGCAAGTTGAGTTTTCTAATACTTTTCTATTATAGTCAGCATTAACATTTTTTCGGCAAATTTGTTCTACATTAGCTTTACTGTGGGATTGGACTGGACAGGCTAGCCTTTTCTCCCCATGGGCATAAAATATATAATTTTATTTAAAATTGATCATTCAGTTCACATAGTGATGGTGTTAGTGTTATGGCTAATTGGTGTGGGTGTGTGTAAAAGTGCAAAGAAGCACATTCTTCAAAATTTAATTTAAAGACTGAAGTACTGGTTGGAAACTTTAAGTAAGAGTCTGCTTGTCTTACCAGCCCCGCCTTCTGCCCCTGTGTCTCTGTCCTGGGAGTATGAGAGCTTAGAGGGTGGGGTGTCCCTACGTTGGAAGCCCCCACTGGACTTGGGAGGTCGAAGCGAAGTGACATATGGGGTGGTGTGCAGAATCTGCCCTTCGGCCACGGAGACCCACCCTGGTGCCTGCTCCTGGTGCGGAGATTCTGTCACTTATACACCCCATAAAAGTGGCCTCAGACAAACGAAAATCACCCTCAGCAACCTACTTACGCAAGTCAACTATCTTGTACAGGTATGCATGAGCACTAATAGCACAGGAACAATCCATCAGACAGAACATCATCAAAGTTTCAGTGTGTATAAATATGTAATTTAAGGAAAACTGTGTGAACAAAACATAGTTATCCCCAGTACATGATAAAAAGCTAAAAGGTTTTATTACCTAAAAGAAAATAAAAAAATTAAAATGTTGACTTTGAATACAGTGCGTAGTACTTAGACTGCGTATAGATTTATTTTTTCTTTGTTCTTGCTTATTTGTTTTTTTAATTCTTTAAAGTGTTTTTATTTTTTATTATATTACGGCTACAGTTTTGTTTTGTTTTTTTAATCCAGAAATCAGCTTGATGCTTTTTTGGTCTACTTCCAAGCACTGTAATAATATGAATAGGGCAGTTAATATAATTTTACAGGGATCCAATAATAATCCAAAATCGCAATTTTTGAAAGTTTTAACATGTTCATTAGATTAATTATTTACAGTTGTTCAAGATCATATCAGTTGAGCTCATGAGAGATAGCTCTCATGAATATTTGTGAGCTTGTGGTCTCAGACTCCCCATTTAAACTGTTTTAGGTTATTACTGTTTTAGTTGTAGAAAAACACTGGGCGCTCCTGTGTGATGTGACAATTTCAAAACTCATTACCTTTCCTTAGAGTTATTATAAAAAATAAATAAAAAGCGAATTTCAGTTTAAATCACTTAGTGCTCTAGAAAAAAAAAATATGGCATGGTTCAGCAGTGATGTGAATGAGATAGAGAATTTAAGTGTGACAAATATACTGGTACATACTGTGATAAAGAAATCTAAAATGGGTATTTGTCATTAAAATTATGTTGAACTGTTTAGATTATGATGTACTGAGGTATCTTATTTTATTTCTAACACTTGTAAACCAAGACAATTATACAACCTATATAACTATAGTACAGTATCACCATCATCCATGAGTAAACAAATTACCAAACAAGCAGTCAAACCCATGTCTTAAAGTTTATACTGACCCAGCCTAAGTAAGCCTTTTGTTCCTGTTTATAATAGTGTCTATAAAAGACACTAACCCCATTTTAAAGTGATAACTATATCTGAAATTGAATGAGCCATATCTGGCTGTGAGAAGAAAGCGGTGTAATTTGATGTTCATTTACAGTCCATTTGCTAAAATTACCCTATAGGACTATCTGTCATTTCACAGACAGATATAGAGGTCCTTCTATTTGTATAAAATCTTTTTTATTCTGCAAACTATGTTTTCAGTCAAAGTGTGAATAAATGGGTTTTTTGTTAACCATGTTCAGCAGTGATGTATTGAAGATTAAGCTTGTTGTGCTTTTCACAATTATTTTATTTTATTCTCATATGTATTTCATTATGAAAAAACAGCAACATTGAACTTTGCCAAAAATGTCTTTTGCAGGTACAAGCTATAAACGATGTATCTCATCTCAGTCCTTTCCCACCACAATTTGCTAGTATCAACTTCACCACCAGCCAATCAGGTGAGTTTTACATACTTTGATTAAATGGATTGGCTCAATCAGTGTGTTTGTAGCTGGGTATACAGAGGTGGGTGTACACTAACAGCAGAAGCAGCCCATGACTAAAAAGTTTGATGCAATAAGCTAAGAGTATTTTTAATGTAACCCCAGTTGTGAGTCACCCCACCATGTCTCAAACATTGCACACCGGATCTATATACTGTATATACTATAGCCCCTAAACAATCAGCATTGGAAAAAGGAGAGAGTTTTTCTTTTTCTCACTTTTGTTCTTATTGTAGTGCAAACAAATGACTTACGTATAGAAATTATCCACTTTATCACCCTTTACCTCAGCCAATTTTGCAAATACAGTATAGTGTATATTACAAAACAAATGGCACTACACATCATAAACTTTGACACACTGAACATGGCAATTTTTGTACATTAAAAAAATTATATTAGACAATATTTTGGCTAAAAAAAAGTGACAACCCAAATAATTGTCACGCTCGCTACTCCTTTCTACTAATGGGGCAGTACCAATGTGTGCAATAATAAGCAAATCAGTGGAACATTGGCTTGAATGTGAAATGTATGGAATTGTGAATTCAAATTGTATGTTATTGGAGATCCAAATTTGTTGGACATCTGATATATGTACAGTACAGTAGCTGGTATCTACTCCATCTGCCATGACAGACAATCTACCACTGATTAAACGATACATCTGGTGTGAGCATGTTGCTGTGTGTCAGATTGTTTCTTTTGATTTTTGGTTTAAAAAATTTTATTATCCCTGGTTGTTTTTAGGTATTTACAATAATGAATTAATGATTAATAATAATGTCCATATATTGTATGCACAGTTTTTCTTTAGACACCAGTGCTTATTCTACATGTCATATGTTATTAGTGTATTTTGCTTGGACTTGCACCTCTCTCTGTCTCATCATTTCTCCTCCTTGGCATTGAACTGTGGTGGTCTGGGTCACGATATCCTGTCAGGTCATATAATGCTTAAGAAAGCAGAAAAAGGAAGAGGTTAATCGTTTTGGCAGTTCACAGAAACCTTTGGCATAAACAACACAATTCAAGCTCCCCTACACCTGAAATAGACAAAGATGTTTCGCTCTCTCACATTTTTTTTTCTTCCTGATCTCACTCTCTTTTCTACCATTTTTGTCTATTAGTGCAAAGCTTTAGTTTGCACCCATCTACAGTACAGGTTTACTTTGTACATATTTCTATACTGATATGATGTAACACTTATCTAAATGTCAAGTGGTCTATACCAGTACTTGATGTAGAATGGCTCTGCTCTAAAACATGGTTGCTTAAGAGTTAAGGTGAGGAAAACCGACGTGAGGAAATGTTTGTCCCTGAGCAGTGGATGAGTAATGAAGCATCAGGGTCAGGACAGTCTTCCACTGTTTCTTTATAACTGCTGGCAATCATGAGATTTTCTTTTATAAATTATTTACACATCCATCTTGTTAAAGAGTACATCTGAATTAATTAATAATAGACAAATGTTTTCATTTTAAAACAATTCTAATCCCCTTAATTAACAATTACTATAGCAAATCAGTGTTATTATATTTTAATATGATTATATGTTGATGCCCCCATGTGGTTACAGTGATAATAGCAGTCATACTTACTGCATGTCTCTTTCCAAGTACCTTCTGAGGTTTCCATACTGCATCAGCTCAACAGTGCTTCAGATTCTATTACTCTGTCCTGGCCTCAACCTGACCGACCCAATGGAGACATCCTGGAGTACCAAATCAGATACTATGACAAGGTCTAATTTACTCCATCTACATTATATTTCACCCTCATAACAGTGTCTTAATGTTATTAAATTTTATTTCTTTGAAAGACCTCAGTGAATATAATACATGTTTGGACTGTTTAGCCATGTGCAGACTTATTAGTCAGGTCAAGACATTATAAGGAATTGTTATCCTTAAATTATCACTTCCCAAAGCTTGTATTAATAATAAGCAACCATGGGCTCCTGCAAGTAGGGAATAAGGAGCTTAAAATCCTTATAAATTAATGACAGCCCAAGAATATCTCAGAAGTAAAAGCATTCTGCATTTGTAAATGTGTTAATGTTTTTAAAACATGAGGGACTCTTAGTTGGCTAGAAAAAGCACCTGAATTCTGTGATATTAGAGCCCAAAGTGGTGGTACTACAGTAGGGAATGACTTAGTAGAATATTAAAACATTTGCACTTTCCACAATTAACGTTTTTCTATTTTTGAAGTTTTCACAATATAAAGGAATTTTGCATTAACATTTGTAACAAATGTTCTTTTTAAAATGAGATAAATGTTATTCACTCAAAAAAAAAAATTAAAAAAAAAAAATATATATATATATATATAGGGATGTCCACAGTATAAATGTTAGAGGCCCATATTTAGAGCAAAACTATTGTGTTTGTGATCTTTTGTATACAGTGGCTTGCAAAATTATTCGGCCCCCTTGAACTTTTCCACATTTTTCACATTACAGCCACAAACATGAATCAATTTTATTGGAATTCCACGTGAAAGACCAATACAAAGTGGTGTACA
>JAQQZT010000033.1:10296605-10307811 GCA_030068275.1 Clarias platycephalus | reverse complement strand
AAACCCGCCAGGACGCCCCGGACAGGACGTAAAAAGTGGACATGTCCGGGCAAAAGAGGACGCTTGGTCACCCTAATATATATATATATTACATGCTTAAAAGTGACAAGATATGCATGTGTACTTCTGTGAGTCCTTATTTGTACAGTATGTACAGAATAAATATGGATGGAATATGCAATAGTGCAGAGATTAGCATAATTCTTGATGGTGCAAAGATGCATTGTGGTAAAAATAAATAAATAAATTTAGAGTCGTGGCCAAAAGTATTGAGATAAAAGTTTTTTTTCCCTTTAATGACATTCTTATAATTTTTTTTCATTATTTTTTTCTCAGGGTTGTAAAATACCTATACGGTGGACAGCTCCTGAGGCTTTCCAGCATCGCAAGTTCAGCTCAGCTAGTGATGTCTGGAGCTTTGGGATCCTCATGTGGGAAGTGATGTCATATGGAGAACGGCCCTATTGGGACATGAGCAACCAAGAAGTAAGGCTTGTGGTTTTTGTCTGTCAAGGCCTTATAGATCTTTTTTGGAAAGAACAGACAGTAATTTGAGAAGAAAATTATATAATGATTCATGGTTTTTATGGTCATAATTATAGTTAACAACATAAAGCAATGTAATTAACCACACATAGTCAAAAATTATTTGCACTCCAGCTATATTAAGTTAAGCCTTTATTTGTCACATATACATTACAGCACAGTGAAATTCCTTCTTCGCATATCCCAGCGTAACTGGGGTCAGAGCGCAGGGTCAGCCATGATACAGCGCCCCCGGAGCAGATAGGATTAAGGGCCTTGCTCAAGGGCCCAACAGTGGCAACCTAGTGGAGCTGGGGATCGAACCACCCATCTTCTGATCAGTAACTCAGTGCCTTAGCCCTCTGAGCCACCACTGCACCATATTAAAACTTATGTTGACCTCATTCTCTTATCAGCGTTTCTGTTCAGTCTTACTGTGTTTGTGTCTGTTGGGAGTGAATACTGAGATGCATATTGTCACCAACAGCCTCCAGCCAAAATCATGGCATCTGACTAAAGCAGTATTATTCATGTGGCATGTGTATCTATTTTTAGAACAATTGTGGTAGGAAGTTTACATTTTTGTGGAATGCTTTCTCTGCACCAATAATTTCCATACAGAAATGTACATGTGGGTGACTGATAGCTATTATGCACTTCTGGTTAGATGCTAACTGCATTTCTTTGACTTTATACTTGTACATTGCTTAACAACAGTGAAGTTTAATCTAATTTTGTCTAAAATGAAATCCAGCAAAAAATACAGCATGTGTGCCCACACTAAATAAAGTCATCCCTACTGGTTCACTGACAAACAACAGAGGAAATGCCAAATGACACATGTCACTAGTACTTACATGCAGTTTATTTAATTTATTTCTTGATTTCTCTGTCTTTAGGTAATGAAGGCAGTAATTGATCAGTATCGCCTTCCCGCTCCTAGCAGTTGTCCTCCTGCTCTGCATGCACTGATGCTGCAGTGTTGGCAGGCTGATAGACAGGATCGACCTAGATTTGACTCTCTTCTCTCTTCGCTGGACCGCCTCATACGTCACCCTGCATCCCTGAAAGCAGAATATGCTCGGTATGACAAGCTCCGCAAACTGCATCTACCATCAGAAATATAAGGGGTATCAAAAAGCTTCGAGATTTGTGCACCACAAATCCAGTCACTTTTGTCATACAGGTACGTTCTCCCTCAGACACCTTAAAACAATGCAGTAAAATTGGCTATTTATGATCTGGCCCCTGGGGATTAATTCTCGATGCACAATGCGGTGAGTGTTGAAAAAGACGATGGGCATGCAGTTAGTTGAGCTGCGGACCTGCCACACCTTTTCCGGTCGTGGTGATAATGTGCTCTCCCACTGTGAAGACTGTTGCTTTATCTCAGGGTCGTACCCAAACATCCAAGTTTCGTCACAAGTAATGATTCTCGACATGAAGGTTGGGTCATCCACGGTATGCTGACAGAGTTCTTAGCAGACTTTGGCGCGATCTTCCTATGTCAGCAGCCTGGGTCAGCAGCCTGGGGATGAACTTGGTTAAGATCACACGAGGATTGCCTGGACTGTTCCTTATGACTCATTGCTGAATCACTGTAAACATGCCGAATCACGTAAAACGACTTTATGGCAGATTTACCCAGTTTCATGCAAAATTTTACATTCGCACTTTGCTCTAACTTGCTGTCCATGATGAAATAGTAGACATGGTAACGCACATGGTCAGAATAGCACCAGCTGCACAGCTCCCGATGTACACAAGATGATGTCTTTTGGCACGCTGACTTATGAAGGTCGGTACTTCCTGTGGCTGTTCATGCAGCCTTGTGCTGCCATCTGTTGGCTTGTTACAAAACTAGTCTTGAAACTTTTTTGATACCATCTTGTATTACATATAGAGTATTGTAATATTTTTATTCTGATTAATTCTGGCTAAAGCCTTCTTTTGAATTAAATCCCTCTTAACACATTCTTTTTAAGCCCCACCCAACCACTGCTCAGCCCCACCTCCAGAGATCTATCAACAGTGACGACAGTCAGTGAGTGGCTAAGTGCGCTGAGGATGGAACGCTACATGGATGAGTTTGAGAGAGCACAGCTGGACAGCCTGGAGAGAGTGAGCTTGCTCACCATGGAGTAAGTACATGCAGCATCATTGTATGGCCCTTGAGGCTTTATTATGTCCTTTGTATTAAGGGTGAGTGGAATAATTCATTCTAATCAGACTCATCAGGATATAGAGTAAAATTGGCCCAGAAAGTAGAGTGGCACTATGCAGCAGACAAAATCCAAATCAGACTTGTTCTATAATGCTTTTATAAAAAACAACTAGTTGTCCACATTGATGCACTTAAAGAATTTAAGTAAATAGAGTACTATGCCAGACAGTTCCAAAATGTATTCAGCTCAGAATGAGGCTTCTACAGACACACTGAGCTAAATCAAATTGCTGTCTTTCAAAGTTGCTGTGTATTTAACACAGATTTTTTTTTTTTTTTTTTTTTTTTTGCAGGAGCCAGCCACATGGCTACCTGAAACTAGCTCTATGGTTAACCAGAACTGGAACCTGAACTATCTCTTTAAGTGTGTAACCTAATATGCAATACAATGCATTCTTCACTGTTGCAATGCAATTAATCAGTTTTGAAAAGACTGCTAATCAACTGAATTTTAAATACTTGTAATCAATCACAATTAAAAATTTGTTTTCAGTTACCCAGATTGTTTTCAGTGAATCAAAGTCAGAGCAATTTGTGTAAAGCCTCTTGCCATATTTCATCATTCATTGGCATACAGTACCGACTGTTATTAGAGAACAGTGGTGTGAACCTGTGTGAGACTGCCACAGTAAAGGTATTATGAATCTTCAGATAAATGGCCACTCAGACTTGGTTGTACATGAAGTATCAACAGGAGGTCCAATAGGAATACAAACCAACACACCAAGTAAGAAATACAGCAAGTGGAACAATGCTGTTATCCCCTGTGTTAACATCCACCACATCATATTTCTGTGTACTCTAACCGAACAATACACTCAGACAGAAGCTTTTAGAACTCCAGACATGCTCTCGTCCTAGCTTAAATGGTGACTATGGCGCATTTTTGAAAGACTACTTGGTTTGGGACGGAGGCCTGCGTCACCTTTTATTGGCTTGTCCAAAGTGTGATAACAGCTTTCGTCTTTGGCCTGGCAGTTTCACACCCATTCACACCTCCAGAATGCAATGAGTTTATTGTGAGCTTAACAAAGTTTGTACATTGGTGTGAATCACACATTGTGTGTGACTCTGTAATTGCCAGAGAATGTGCCACCACGCCTTATTCTTTGGATGAGTGGCCAAAGGATCTGTTGTTATAATTATATACACATTCTATGAACAGGGTTACAGCATATTCACTGTATATACATCAACTTCAGTATTGACTAAGTTAAACGACTGAGGTGAACATTGTTCTTCATGACCAAGAATTATTTCTCTTATATTAAAACATTTGTGAAAAATGTATATACAGTACAATCACCAGCCACTTCATTAAGTACACCTGTTCAGCTGCTTGTTATTGCAACTATATAACCAGCCAATCACGTGGCAGCCTCTAGGCATGTATTTAGGCATGTGGACATGGTCAAGACAGTCTGCTGAAGTTTAAACTGAGCATCAGAATCAGCAGCAGTTGTCAGAGGAGAATGGTCAGACTGGTTTGTGCTGATAGAAAGTTGAAAGTAACTCTAATAGCATCTCATTACAACTGAGGTATGCTGAAGAGCTTATTTATTTTAATGCACAACATGTCAAACTTTGAAGCAGTAGAAGCCCACACCAGGTGCCAACCATGTATGCTAAGAACATGTAACTGAGGCTATAATTTGCATGGGCTTACCAAAATTGGACAATAGAAGATTAGTAAAACTTTGGCACAGAATTGCCATGTATCAACAGTTCAGGGTAGTGGTCGTGGTACAGTATAATGGTTTAGGGGATATTTTCTTGCCACACTTTAGGCCACTTGGTACCAATTGAGCATTGGCTAAATGGCACTTAAAATCATCTCAAAGTGTTTAATTTAACATGACAATGAGTTTACTGAACTCAAATGGCCTCCACAGTCACCAGATTTAAATTTTGTAGAGCATACAGTATTTGGGATACTGGATTCTACTGGATTGAGTGACTATGTGACAGTGGGGGCCATTTGAGTAGAGCACATCGAGTAGAGCACACTTGGGATGTGGTGGAACTTGAGTTCCATCTGCAGCAACTGTGTTATGCCATCATGTCAATATAGACCATTATCTCTACAGAATGTTACCAACACCCTGTTGAATCTATGAATCTAAGAATAAGAATTAATTCAGTTCTTAAGGCAAAAGGGGGTACAACCCTGTACTAACATAATTTCATTTGATCACCATTTGCTTTGATTACATCACACAATGTGCTAGTCAGGTCATTTGTGAAAATTATTCCTTATGAAGCAGTTTTTCACAATTTGAATTCTGAAATATGTCTGTGGCATCAGGGGGGAAAAAACTCCATTGATGTGATAATCTGGTCTTTCAGTACATTCAGGTCATCAACTGACTTAATTAATTTTACTGCCACATAACATTGCTGAGCCTAGACCTGACCAACTGAAATATCTCCATATCATAACACTGCACCCAGAGGCTTGTACAGTGAGCACTATGCATGATGGGTACATTGCATCATGCATTTCCCTTCTTACTCTGATGCACCCATCACTCTGGAATAGGGTCAATCTGAACTCATAGGACCACATGCCATTTTTCTGTTGCTCATTAGCAAACTAAAGCGTTTTCTGATTTTTCTCACTGACAAGAGATGTTTTTGTGGCCACACACCTGCTTAGTCCAAATCCTGTGCATTTTCATCACATTGTATGCGTATGGAAAAGCTCTTACTTTCACTACCTTGCCCACAGCTGTGGTTTCTACCATGTAACATGATTAGATGATCTTCATTCATGTTTTTCTTAAGACCACACAGCTGTTTAGTCCCAATCCCTTAACTTCTAACTACGGTAGCACTTAAGTGATATCACCTCCCACCAAACTCGTTTAAGATGTTTTTCCAACAAAACAGTTCTTCAACAAAATTGATGGTTCAGTGCTATCCTACCAGGTTTTGTTGAAGGGTTTTAAACCTAGTTCCAGTATCTAATTTTAAATCTAATTCGTTGTTTTCTTTACTTGATGCAGCCCAATAATTTGACCCGTCTGAAATTATTACTTTTTTCCCAGGCAGTCTGTTTCCATACAAAATTCTGTTATGGGATTTTCTACATACAGTACAATTGTGTAATGGGCTGATCATCCCCAGTTCTGTAGCTGATCTTTCCTTCTTGAAACCATCTTCTTTAAGAGCCACACATTGGGGAGCAGCATTATTAACAACCCTGTTTGCTCAATCTGAAAAAGCAAATTGCTCGTAAAGCAATTTCATGTCATAATGGCAATTTGCAGGACAAAATACAAGCCAGCAGGAAAGTAAACGTGCAGGCAACTATGCATATTTTTAACCACAACTTATGCAAGATAGATAAAATTTTAACATCCCATTTAGTGATTTTTCATGCATATTCACATACCTTGTGCTTTTTCTCATTGGCCATTTCATCAGACACCTCAGGACCACCAGGGACCAGATATTATTTGGATCATTCTCTTCACAGCAGTGATACTGACTTTGTGGTGTGTGAGTGCATGTGTGTATGAGTGTATCAGTCACAGCAGTGTTGCTGAAATCATGAAATACTGTGTGCACTTCCTGGACCTTGTTTTTGCATGTAAACAAATTAAGCAGACCAGTACCTGTGAAATTGTATGATCCAGTATGTGTCAAATTTTGTTCAAAGATATGCAGTTGTGTTTTTTTACTGAATAAACCTGATCTCTCTTTTTCATTTTACCTTGTTGCAGTAAATGCTGAACACAAAGCAGAACCAATAATGTCCTCTATTATTCTCTTTTCCTACCTTCT
Source organism: Clarias platycephalus (assembly GCA_030068275.1). Lineage (NCBI taxonomy): Eukaryota > Metazoa > Chordata > Actinopteri > Siluriformes > Clariidae > Clarias > Clarias platycephalus. Next base: position 10,301,276 of record JAQQZT010000033.1, on the reverse strand, counting down.
CCGCTCACTCATTGTCTGTATGTTTTAGGGATGTGCAAGCTTTGGGAGTAAATCTGTTGGGCCATCAACGGAAGATTGTGAATGCAGCTCAGCAGCTCAGGACTTATCTCACTCAGGGACAGGTGGAGGTGTAGAGGAATAGAGGATTTTTTCCCTTCTTTCTTGTGGATATGTCCAGTCCATCATACACAGCAGCCCAAGCCCTACAGCACAGGGAGATTCAAAGGACTAAGTGTAATGGCATGATAACGTCATTTTATATTATTTATTTGCTTCTCAGTCTGCTTGTTTAGGTGCCCACACTGCTCTCTCTTTTATCTTGATTGTTCGTTTTTGTCTGCCCTTTTTCCAAAATACTCCCCACACAGACACACACACTCAAACTACCATTCACCATTAATGCATGTCGTATAAAAAAGCTGTAAGTGAAAGTTTAACAAAAACAAAGTCAGTGTCCCTACATTCAACTGCAATGACGTCGATGATATTGTTTGTCACTAGTTATGAATTTGAACCTTTGTCTACTTTATTCAAGGGCTTTATGTCTCTAATGATTATGTACCCTACATACATAAGGCTGTTCATTAGTATTTCATCAACCGAATCTCATGAATTTGTTTTGAATTAAGGAGCACTTACATCTGTGCAGGGCAGAGAAATGAAGATGGTACAGCTTATATGATTTTATTCAGTTGCTTTGAACTAATTAATTTCAAGGACCAATCAGAATAGCTAATAAGAAAAGAAAAGATCATGTATGTCCCTTCTAAAGCAAATCACCAATTTTCAACAACATACTAAAACCCTTTTAGTTTTACCCACTTTGCAATTTCTTAGTCAGACATTAAGTATTCATCTCTGTATGTGATTACATTGCAATTTTTTTGCTGTGATTTTTTTTCCAAATATAATTGAAATCGCTTAGAAACCAACTTTTTCTTTTACGGTATATTAAATAACATGTGCAGGTCACTGCTGGCTCCAATTTCATAGGCAAAGGAATGCCAGTACTATCCACAAAACATCTGAGCATTTGGCCTTATATAAGCTTTTTGTCACTGTGATCCGCTAAGCAATGAAGGCATGTACTGCTGGTTCATTCATTTTATGTGCATGATGGTCAGATTCAGGCACTGTTAGCACTAATGTCACATTTGGGTCACTTGCACAAAAGAATGCAGGAAGCATCACATACAGTATGTGCTAAAATCAGCATTAAGACTTGATGGTATTAGGGGATGAAAATATTTTTGTATTTTTACTATGATTTTTCTTTTGTTTGTTTTTTTGCCTGTAATTATATTGCTTACAACACACTGTTATGGTGTAAACTAAGTTAAATTGCTATAATATTTTTGCATCAGTAAACAGAGCGAGCATAATGTCCTTCCCTGATTATGTAACAGAAATATTTGTAAAAAAAAGAAAATACTACTAGAGAAACAGAATGAGGAACATGTAATGGATGTAAATAAAGTAAACGTTTTAAAACAATATAATTTGCAATAAACTATTTGATTGTACCCAGCATAGTTTTTTTTTTTGTAATATATGATTACAATCAGAGAAAGACTTTATGCTCACCCTGTATTATAAGAAGATCCTTATTTGTGCATCTCATATTGTACACCGATATTTGTATTTTTTATTTTTTTTTACATTCACATTGAAAGCTAAGATCTCAGTGTCAGCCCTAGACTCACGGTCTAAAACAAACGTTGTACATTTTTCAGACATTATATCGTCATCTGTCACTTTGTCACACCATCATAGGGTTCATGAACAATTTCAGCCACATCAAGTTTCAGTGAAACTTAATCAAGACCACAATAGACAGATGATCAAGTGTAGTGTCCTTGAGTAGGGTGTATTTTGCTAGTAGAGAGCAAGCCTCTGCAGTTTACTGTACAGAGTAGTTATTAGAAGTTGTTTCATAAATCGTGTTTTTTGTAACATACATTATGTCATGTCAAAAGTTTAGCACAAGTGCACTTATTTAGCTCTTTGCAATACAGTAGGTTTGCTGTAGCACACATGTAACTATTTCAGTGGAGAGTTAAAGTATTGGTTTCACTTGTTTTAACTGATTATTTAATTGACTAGAATTATTAGAATTGAACCAAATGAATTATAATACATAACATTTAGCTTTGCAGAGTACAATGTTCATCTGCTATGATTATTTCATTAGCCACATTCTTGTTCCCTTGCTGTGTGTTAAGTTGCTACCAGTAAAGTTGCCTTTTTTTCCAAGACATGACAGTTGGCCATCATTATTTCTTTTAGCTGGACCAGCATAAATTATCCCATGTTTTAATATAAATTATATTATTGAAACAAACTTTGAAATATTTTGAAGTTTGGGATTTTTACGCTATGTCTCTTTTTGTGCACTTGAGCTGGCATGGACTCCAAAAGTTTGTGCAAAATCAATGCAATTTCTTATCAAATCAGTCAGATTATCTTGTCAGAATGCGTGCTTCTGAGGAAGAGATGAGGCATGAGTAAAATCTGACCTTTTCTAGAAACCAGTCATCACCAAAACATCAATGTCAGAAATTTGCTTGTTTATGCTGGTCCTGATATAAGAAATGTATCAGCATATGCATGAATATGCTCCCTAAAAGCCACTGACACTGTTTCAAACCCTTGTGCTCAATGGACCATTGGATCAAGGCCATGTCTGTGGCCCTTATTTTACTCATATAACTTGCAAACTCATCAGTTTAGCAGCAGCATATTCTAACTTGATGCATGCAGGCCCGGAAGGAACAAAGGATTCTGAAATATTATTGATGAAAGAGTGACTATGCTGTAACATACATTTAGTTTTCACACACCAACATAATTTGTTTATCATAGTATATGAAATTATACTTCTATGTTCTCTGTGTTCTAGTTGTTCAGACAGGTTTTCTGCAAGTCTAAAAACAAGGGAAATTTTCCCTTCAGATCTTTGTACACTAACCCTGGCTTAAAAACCCATCAAAAAGTGACACTTGTTTTTTTTATTTTTTATTTATGGTTTTGAAGAGGCTCATTCAGAGTGAGAGAGAAAGAGTAAACCATGTAATATGTTCTCAATAACAGTGGCACTCATTTGCTTAGAACTATTCATAAAATGGTACAAATACAAAATCATAAGTGTACAATTTTATTATTATTTTATAACATTGCACCTCCACAGGAAAGGGAGAATAACATTGAATGAATGTTTCCATGAGTGAATATGTAGAATTTAGAATCCTGTTTAAGTAAAAAGAAACTCTAAAACAGTAAATACTTGTGGCATAGAGCGATAGAAGACAAGCGATAGGAGACAAGTCATTTAATACATTTTGAAAAAGACATAGTGCATAACTGCATCATATGTTAGATCTGATTAAAGATGCTGATTAAACAGCATTAAGCTTTGTTGCCTCATAGCATACAGCAGTCTGTCCCAGACCTCACCCAAACCCCAAGCTCTTCCTTGTCCCTTTTAACAGAGAAACATTTTTTTTATGATTACATGATCATTAGGGTGAGCTCCCAGAGACGGTCCGTTCTTCATATAAAATCACACTACAACATTGTACACATCAAACGAGTCAACGGGTACATTTTAGTTCAAGAGACTTCTGAACAAAGAAAGAGAAAAGGACAATTGTTTTTGTGCACACTTATGTCTTGTCAGTGAGTGAGTGAGAGTTTTCACAGGTGCACCTGAGTTTGTATAATTTGTTACTGTTTACCAATATTACACTACTGTGAAAATTTGTAAAAATAAATAAATAAATAAATAAACGAATAAATAAAATATTTTTATTTATATATATTTAAACACTGGTCCAATGTTCACTGCAATAAAAATCTGTATGGCACCAGGATGTTGGTAGCAGATACTTTTGGGTGTTGTGGGTTGTGTGCTCGTGATTGGCCATTTGTTTGGCCATTGCCTCCCGAGGATGTTAGAACGGAATGGGATCTGAAGAATTTGGAGGCCAAATTGGCAGTATTGGGCTACAGTATGTGCAATATGGGATGTGGTGCTCTGTGTGTTCTGGTTCCTTTTTCTGTAAGATCCAACTGGTGAGCGTTGGGTGACCATGGTCCTGTTATCAGTTTACTGGTGTATAATTGAAAATTAATGTTAATATGTTAATGCTATGTGTGTTTTATGTGATGGCTGATCGGTATATATCAACTTTCCAGGCTAAAATCTAATCATATCTTCAAAACTACATATGATCATTATATAATCAAAACTACATATCTTACCTAAATACTGTAGGAGACCAAACTCAAGAATTGTCTGTATTATAGTGAATATAACAGTATGCATAAAAAAAAAAAAAAATCAATAGCAAATAAGCAACACGTTTATTTATACTGAATTAATTTGCTTATAGTGTCTTTTCATGACCCAACATTCTTGCTACTGTCATGTAATGCCCTGTTCCCATAAAACACTGCAGGTCAGCAGATAGCTCCTGTTCTGTCTTAGTCAGCTACAGATTGAGAGATCTGATCAGTATCCAGCATGAGATCTTAAGCCACTATATGGGTGAAAAACACAAACAGCTATTCTAAAATGGGGTCATTGCCTTAAAATGGAAATACATTTCTTCTACCACTATGTCCTACAGTACAAGGTTGAAAATATGTCTTTTCTTTCAGTTAATGTATATA
>JAQQZT010000033.1:10277844-10292388 GCA_030068275.1 Clarias platycephalus | reverse complement strand
TTTTTGTTGTGACTGGCAGCAGTAGCTGCTTGGCGCTTTCGTGACTTGTCACGTGACGTAACCTTATCAAATAACTTCATAAAATATGAAAATAGATATTCCCAAATATTGGATTTTTTATTTAATTTTGTTTTTAATGACCCAAAAGATAGGGTAAATAAGTATGACATGTGTGAGAAAATGTATAAATAAAAAGTATCAGTTTGTTTAACCCTGATTAGCAAGCCAAGAGTTATGGTGGCAGAGGAACCTTGAGAGGAACCAGACTAAACATGGAACCCATCTTAATTTGGTTGATAACAAATAGCAGTACTGAGTGTCAGGAAGCTGGAAGTTCAGTACAACAAAAAAGGTGTTTTTCTCCTTAATTGGAGGCTCAGGTACAAAACAAGCATGTCATGTGAAAATAACTTTTCTGAATCATGACTATTTTGTCATCCTGTCAGTCACTGAAACCAGGAACCCCTCGGAAGAACATGGCTTCGGTTCTTCCACGGTCTGCTTCAAAGCAAATAGTCAACTGTTGGAATTGCCTTAAACTCCGATTCAAAAACAGGAAGGACTGGGATGAAGTGTTGGATGAGACATTCCTTTCTCAGTTGAAAAGGTGAAACAAACACCATTGTAATCAGTTATTCTAACAGTCTTTATAGTCTTTATAGTTATGGTTGTGTAATAACAAGAAAATGATACTGTGCAGTGTAAATAAATAATGATAAGTATGCATTTGCACAGAAATAAGTCCAGCATTGGACAAAACGTATTGAAACAAAAATTAAATTTTATTTTTAAATTACATTTTCAATTGTTTTTAAATAATGACAATGGGGATAATACAAATATATGAATTTATGCAGTGAATTTGCTATACAGCAATCAATATTTAGTGTGAAGTCTGTTATTCTTTAAAACTGCTGGATCTGGCTGGGCATAAAGATGAACAGATGTCTGCAGTACTCTGGTGTCACTTGCTTCCTGAACAATGTGTACAGACATTACCACCAGAAGTTTTCAATTCACTTGAGAATTCCCTAGTTCAGTCATTTTGAGTAGAAGTAAAAGTCTTGCCACATCTTTATTTCATCCATTAACCAAACCAGTTGATTCTAATTAGCACAACTCTTTTTTACCATTGGCTAATAGTCTTCTATGGGTTTAGGTCTGGAGATGACCCATGCCATGGGTCCAGAAGTTAAATTGTCACATATCCAGTTTTTCACTAGTTTTTCAGTTAAGTAGCACAGCTCTTCAGTTAAATAGGCTAGAGCTAATTGGTGAAATCATGTTTTGTGCACTATATCATAACTATAATACATAGAAGATGTTGTCTTAATACAGTTGAACACCAATATAAACCAGTATCACAGTTATGTTTTTTTTTTATTTTTATAAACCCCAATTTTATAAAATTCCTAACTAGTATATATTTATAATGTAATTCATTATAATTTTGACAACTTATTAAACCTGACATTCATCAAGCACATATCAAATGTCTGCTTTTTTGTCCATCAGAGTAAATGAAATCCCCTTGTTTTATGCAACAAAGTTGAACAATGTGGGTTGCATTAAGAAACTGCTGGATTGTTCTACAACTAATATCTTTGAAAGAGGTGAGTTGAGTTGGATGAACAGTCTTTTCATAACATACTTGTAAGTTAAAAGCCTGTGAGTGTTTTGTGTCTGTGTGTGTCAGGTGCACTAGGTGAGACTGCTTTGCACGTGGCTGTAATGAATGATAACTTTGAGGCAGCTGTGGCACTAATGGATGGAGCACCAGAGTTAATCAACGAGCCCATGACCAGTGAATTTTATTATGGTAAATACACATTCTTACACTTAACCAACAAGAAATAAAGAGATACTGTAGAGGCCATGAAATCTTTTTGATTGTTTGCTGCTTGCTTCGTATAGGTTTAACAGCACTACATATTGCAGTCATTAACCAGAATATTAATCTGGTTCAGGAATTAATCAACAGAGGGGCTGATGTAGTCACGCCAAGAGCGACGGGCATCTACTTCAACAAAAGAAAAGGAGGACTTTTTTATTATGGTAATTAAAAGCAAAATTTGAAAGTTTGTCTGAAAAAAAGAATATGGGATTCCAATGCACTTTACTGATCCCCAAAGGTGGAAAAATAATAAATAGCAAAATTTCAATTTATATATAAATGTTTGAGTTAAATGGATTCTAATGTTGTGTGATTTTAGGTGAGCACATCCTGGCCTTTGCCTGCTGTATTGGTAATGAAAAAATCATCTCCATGCTGATAAAGGCTGGTGCTAATATTCAGGCTCAGGACTCCCGTGGTAAGAGCAAAATATGCAAATTCATGCAATTTACAGTTCAATCCACAGAGGTGGTAATAGTTCCGAAATTGTATACTGAAAGTGCAATTACTCGTCCAAATAAATACACATTCACTTCACTTAGGTTAAAATAGAAAATTATAACAGCAGAAATGGCAGCACAGTGGCTTAGCACAATTGGATGAATGAAGAACAGTAACAATGTACTTGTTTAAAGTAATAATACAAATAAAATTCAGGAAACATATCTGTGTAAGTGCTGATTGTAAATTAGCACCCATTTTACCAAGGACCAAAAGGACATGTGAAAACAGAAAGACTCTCTAACAATATCCTTATTCCCGAACTCTCAAGTGGCTAGCTACTGTAGCATGATAAAAAACAATATAGTTGACTGTTAATGCAGCTAGCTGGCAGATTTTACAACAACTTTAATAGGTATTACAAGACAACAAAAGGAGAACTTAACCCCCATTACCGTAAATACAACATGTATGGCGACAGCAGACGGTTTGATTATTAAGTCTCCTTCTTATTGTAACATCTGTACTTTTAGATTTTGATCAATTCCTTGATACTAAAGAATAGAAACTTAACTACCAAAGTAATTGCACTTTTGTCCACTTTTAAAAACTGCAACACATATGCCATACATGTTTCATTCAATTTCCTTCACCTGTCTCACTCGCATATTTTTGGCCTTATCCAGGGAACACTATTCTGCACATTTTGGTTTTGCAGCCCAACAAAATGATTGCATGTCAAATTACGGACATGCTCCTGGCACTGGATGCTGAGCGGGAACCCACAGTGCCGTTAGACATGGTGCCGAACTACAAAGGGCTCACGACTTTGAAGCTCGCTGCAAAACAAGGCAATGTAGTGGTGAGAAATAATATACTTCAACCTTGTTTCACACACAGCTTTCTTACACACACTCTCGCTGTCTACTTTGTTAGTACTACAATATTATACATTCATTTTCTATTTACCTGTTCATGTGCACGTTCATGCTGTTATTTAATCAGTCAACCATATGGTAGGAGCACAGCACATAAAATCATGCTGATACAGGTCAAGAGCTTGTACAGTAATGTTCACATCAAACAACAGAAAGCAAGAAAAAAGTGTGATCTCAAACATACTGTAGCATGGTTGTTAGCATCAGATAGGCTGGGTTGAGTATTTCACATTTTCACAGGAGTGAAAAACAAAAAACATCCTGTGTGCGGAGGTTCAGCATATCAAAATGCACATCGAACAACTGAATTGGATGGGCTACAATAGAAAAAGGTCCTCTAGTGTTAGCCAAGAACAAGAATCTGAAGCGACGGTATACCAGATTGCACAGAACGGGATACCAGGTTGTCCAGTTTCAATGAGTCTGAGTCAGCTGTAGAATCAGATTGTTGGCCTTACAGGAATGGAACCCAATTTGTTATTCTGCTGGTGGAGACTATCCACTTCAAAATGTTATGTCTTGTGCATGCTGAGATGTATTTTTTTTTTCCTACACACAGTTGTAAAGAGCGACTTTATTAGTTACTGTACCCTTCCTGGAAGCTTACACCAATGCAACCATTTTTGTCTGACCTCTGTTATCAACAAGGTGTTTCCACCCACAGAACTGTCACTAACTCAGTAGGTTTTGTGTCAGTCTGTGTAAACTTTAGAAACGGGAGATCAGCAGTTTCTAATATACCACAACCAGATTACTGGGTACCAACTGGCACCAACAACCATGTCATGATCATCATCTCAGAGGTTATACTTTTCAACAATCTCAGCATTTTTGTTTGTTTCTAATAAAATAGACAGCGAAGGAAAACGGATCATTGCCTGAAACAGGACTTATTAAATAGCAATGTACCATTCAAACCTTTTATTAAAACTATAGGAGCATTTTGGGCATCTAATGAGGATGAAAAATCTAATTATATTATTTATATTTAAGAGGTTGTACTCATTTTAATCTAAGAAAAACAATATATAAAAATATTCAAAATATCTTAAAAATTGTTCATGCATTCAGCACTTATTCACATACAGTTGCAGTCAAGTGAAAACTTCCAAACACGGGAACTGATTTTGAGTGTCTATTTCCAAAAATATTGTTTATTTTGTTAATGACTTCAATGAGTATAATCCCCATTTTGTAATCAGCTTCACAGTTGTATTTCTGTCAAATTAAAAGAGATAGATGACCTAGCAAACTATACAAGAACAGCTGCAAGAAAACAGAAAAAAAAAAACATATTTAGGAATTATTAATATACTGCGATGACTGAGGTCATGTCCTTTCTCCATCACCAGGCTTTTCAGCACATTGTGAACCGCAGACGCGTCATCCAGTGGAGCCTGGGGTATTTGAGCTCCTACCTCTATGACCTTACCGAAATAGATTCTCGCACGGACGATGTCTCTGTGCTCGAGTTTATTGTCTCCAGTCAAAACAGGAATGTAAGTGTGAACTGTGAACTGAATTTAAAAGAGAACAAATCTGCAGTACACTTGTCTTGCATTCACTTGTTTCTGAAATTCTCTCACTACTACTGTAGCACCTTTTTTCAGGTTAATTCTTATAAGGTTTACATTTTATTTTTCGTATACAGCCCAGAAAAATACTAGAGTTGACTCCTGTTCAGCAGCTCATCAATCTCAAGTGGAATCTTTATGGGAAATTCTATTTCAGGTAACAAAAATATGTTGTATAAAGAAGGACTATGCTTATACAATGGCACTGCTGGATTCTCAAATCTGATTTGTTTGAAAGGCTTGATTAATATTCTACAAGAGTAACAGTTAGATAGTAATGGTGGCAGATTATTAAAATTCTATTTACAGTATATTATGCTCATTCTAATTCTCATTTTTAGTGCTAAGGACTGTGCAGATGCTCTGCAGTATATAAACTGATGAAAAACAATGTGATAGTATCACAAAAGTGATGTTCTTTGACAAAAAAAATATTAGTGTTTAAGGAAAGACTTTTTAGGTCCCAGTGATTTGTAATAATAGATTACATAGAAATGATTTGATGCCGGAAGCATTTTCTCAAAAAACATGCCTTCCTTCCTTCCTCACGCTCTTCCTTTCTTACTCTCTACTCCTATGTTAGAGGGAGCTGCCCTAACATAATTGATAGCAGGATGCTCTACGAAAATTACTTTAAACATTCATAAAGTATGACATATTTTGTGTTGTAAATAAAAACTGGTGCCATGTTTCTGTGGTATAAAGGTATAAAGACATTTTAGAATGTGCAGTTATTTGACAATAATTAAGGTTGGCATGGTAACAGCCTAATTAGGATTAAATTATTTGCCACATGTACTTTACAGCAATTAAATTATTTTTTCACATATCACAGTTAGGTAGCTGCAGTTAAAGCGCAGGGTCAGGATACTGCGCATCAGGAGCAGGTAGATTTAAGGTCTTGCTCAAGGGCTCAATGATGGCAGCTTTCCAATGGTGGGACCTTCCAATCCCTAACCCAGTAAGCCATAACAGCTTGAGCCATCACTGCCCGCTTTTGCCCTGTTATTATTGTCCTGTTGTCTTATATTCCTTATTCAATGCACGCTATATCCTTATAAAGTACAGTAGGTGCTCTGCAGTGATGCATTTGTCACATTTTCTCTGCGTCAGTGGAAAAAAAAATGTGGAACATCACATGATTTTATTACACTGATATGTCAGATATGTTGTGTTTTGTAAACATGCTGCCCACAGTGAGAGACAATGTGCTGGTCTGGTTTCATGCTGGTTTAATATCATGGGAAATGTTCTTATACAGGTTGCTGCTGGTGGTGTACCTGCTGTATATCGGGACCTTCACTTTTTGTTGTATGTTCCGCCCTCTAAAGGATCTGCCTCTGAACTACACAAAAGCAAATACCATACCTACAGACTATACCATTTATATTCAGAAAACTCTGAAGGTAAATATATAGATGTATATAGTGTGTGTGTGTGTGTGTGCTTTTTCTCCCTTACATATTTCACACTACTTGATGTGTATGTGTGTGTACAGGAGAGTTATGTAACTTATGAGGATCACCTGCGGCTGGTTGGAGAGATCATCAGTGTAATAGGAGCCATCATCATTCTACTGCTAGAGGTCCATATACATATATAATTAAACACAGTTTCACAATAGGCACTGCTTACTGCCATGCATTTAAAGCAGGAAGTGAAAATAATATCTTATTAATATTAATATTATTAATTGACATAGTTGAATTAGATGACAAAATATTAGTATTACTTTCAAAACAGTAAAATACTAACGCTTTATTAAATCATCCTCATACCACATGCCTGTGTTCTGATTATGCTCAGATACCAGATATCCTGAGGGTGGGAGCAAAGAGATATTTTGGTCAGACTGCACTTGGTGGGCCCTTTCACATCACTCTGTAAGTCTTATTTACGTTATAATGTCATTGATTCTGTTACACTCACTCATACAACCCGCAGCACTGTTGCTATATGGATAATTATTATTGAAACCTTCCCTGCTAATTGCTCTCATGTCTATTTTGGTGTTTAGGATAGCCTATGCAGTGCTGGTGGTGTTTCTGTGTGTACTGAGACTCACTGAGATGCCAGGCGAGACGTCACTGATGGCTGTGTCTCTGGTATTGGGCTGGTGCAATGTCTTGTACTTTGCACGAGGTTTTGAAATGCTCGGGCCTTATGTCATAGTGATCCAAAAGGTAATCAGAGCACCTTGTCCTCTCAGTTTTTTCCTTTTCAACACACATAAAACCAAAGTACATTACTCTAACTTTATATCAATAAGTCTCCCTTTAATTGTGTAAAGTTTGTTTAAACAAACATTTTACTCTAGGTAATAAATAAATTAATGAATGAATAAATAAATTTAAAAAAAATAAAGAGTAAGTGTCAGTGCAATAACTTTTGTAAGTTTCTACTGATTTATGTGAGCTCTTCATATCATACAAAATTAACTATACACTGATCAGCCATGACATTGAAACCAAACAGTATGTACATCACAGTATATGACACCTTTGTGCAATCAAAGCATGCTTTGGTATCTAGCACCAAGGAGATACATTAACTCTTATAGGTTGCAAGGTGGAGTCTCCATCAATGGTATCAATCAACCAAATTGAGATCTGGGAAATTTGGAAGAAATATCAACACCTCACCCAACCATCCACAGGACTGTAAAGAAAACATAATTCATCAGCCCAAGCGACCTTCTTTCATTGCTCCATGGTCCAATTATGATGCACACATACTCATTGTAGGTGCTTTCCATTGTAGGTGGACAGAGTCAGCATGGTCACTCCAAATGGCCTGCAGCGAGTAATGCAATGATTTAAAGTTTCCTTTCTATCACAACCAGCATTAACCTTGTCAGCAATTTGCACTACAGTAGCTTTTCTGTGGGATCGGACCATAGCCTCAAACTCATCAGTGAGCCTTGAACACCCATGACCACCAGGTTGATTGTCTTTTCTTGTCCAGTGCATACCAGGAATACCCCAAAAGACCTGCATTTTTTTATCACACCCAGTCACTTAGATCTTTACACATACTTATTTTTCTTGCTTTCAATATCTAATATATTAATATATTGTCACCTGTCCGTGGTTTTAATATTATGGCTGATTTGTTTATTTTCCACATGACCTGATAATATCTTGCTATAAGATGCAACCAGCTACAGATTCAAATGCCCTTTTTTTTCCATTTATCTAGATTATATTTGGAGACCTAACCAAGTTCATGTGGTTGAGTGCCATTGCCCTCTTAGGATTCTCCACAGGTAAATGAAACACTTGTATACACAATTGAAATCATGGTAAATTAATCCAGCATTTTGACATAATGATAATTTCAAACACAAGCTTACCCTGTCCTTTTCCCATCTGCACTCTAGCTCTGTGGACTGTGTACATGACTCAGGCACCTCTATCTATACCACAGATGCGCTCATACCCCATCACGCTCTTCACTGTTTTTGAGCTGACTGTGGGTCTAATCGATATGCCTGTGGACCACACCGTATGGACTCACCCCGTTGTGCATGTGGTTTTCTGCTGCTTTAGTGTGGTGTCCCATCTCCTCCTCCTCAGCCTCCTCACGGCCATGATGAGTGACACACAGTGGAGGGTTGGACAAGAGCGAGATGAGCTCTGGAGGACCCAGGTAAATGTATTTAAAAAAAAACGAAATGGCGAACCTACACAGACTGCTATGAGGCATGGAATATCATGTTGGATGATTGATTACAGTTTACTGTGGGTTTTGCATAGGTGGTAGCCACCATTCTTATGCTGGAACATCGGCTGCCGCGAAGTTTTTGGCCAAGGCTGGGCATGTGTGGTTTGCACTATGGCCTGGGAGACCGCTGGTATCTCCGGTAAGGAACGCAAGCATGATGACCATAATATTTCAATTATGACTGTAATATTTTAACCATATTAAACACGTCGTAATATTAAGTTTTTTTTTTAATTGTAATCATAATACTGTTCTAATACTGTGTACACAAGGGTTTCCTCTGAGTTCTACAGTTTCCTCCCACCTTCTCAAAGCTTGAATGTAAATGGATTGGCTGCAATAAACTGCCCCTAGATGTGAATCAGTTTGTGAATATATGTGTATCTGGTGCCGCAGTCAGTTGTCCCTTTCAGGGTTTATTCCTCAGGCCAAGTGTTCATAGGATAGGCTCCAGATCCACCATCGTGATAAGATGTTTATAAAAGATGAAAATTATAATGAGAACGTAAATAAAAGATGAAAACATAAATAAAAGATGAGAACATTTCTCATATTACATTGTACTTATTTCAGAGTGGAGGACCGCAATGACCAGTTCATGCAGAAGGTAAGACGCTATGTGAATGTGTTCGCAAAAAATGATGACGCAGACAAGAATGATGGGCATGAGGGAGTTGACATGGCCCGTGACGCAGCAGACACAAAAAGCATGCAGAATGACAGCACAGATGCCAAAAGGAAATCATTGATTTGCTGGCAGATTGTACGCCAGAGCCTTCTTGGTTTAGATCTAGAGAACGAGGAGCATTTGGATGCTCAAGAAATGAAACCTATTTAAGAGATGAATTTTATTGAAAGTATATTCATTGTGTACAATTGTACAAAAGTATATTCATTATGTAATCATTTTGTTGTTTTATTGAGTGAACACGATTTTATATGAAAAACAAAAAATCACATCACATAGAAATTATGTGGGTTAGTAAAGGGTGAATTACAAATTGAAAGTTAAACAGTAGAATTTTAAATTGAATCACTTTAAAGAGAATGATGTCTCACTACTTATTTAATGGCAGCTATATAAGTATACATTTAGTTTTATAATACATTCTTCATATTTTTTAGTGCAAATAAGGTTTTAAAGAAACGAGTGCAAAGCAATTTCATATAAGTGCAATTGAAAGCCTTAGAATTTTACAAGTAATATGCGCACAGAGTCACTTTCTATGAATACACTTAGGATGTCTTATTTTCTCAGTCTGTCTACTTGATTGTTTTGTGTGCTGATTCTGTATTTGTTACCGTTTATAAACTTCATTTGTAAAAGACATGTAAAAGAGTAAAATGATTATATTAAAAGTAAATGTAGTGGATATTCTGTATGTGGTGTAATGGTTATGTTTTGTTCAATAAAGAACTCTGGCATATGTAATGTGAGGTCGCAGTACAGGGGTTTGAGTGCCAGTTGTTCGTGTATGGCATCTGTCCTTTCAGCATTGTGCAGGAACCTTGAGGGTCCAACACTGGCTGGTCCTGGGCCCAGTAGCTGCCAAAAAAATAACAAAAATACTTGTTAAATTACTGACTGGCCCCTAATCCATGTAATTATCTTATTACCCAACAGTGGTAGATAGAGGTCAAGAGCTTCAGTAAAATTACACAGAAACATCAGAATGGGGGAGGAATAATCTCAATGACTTTGACCATCTTTGGGACTTTTATACACAACATTTACAAGAGTTTATATAGAATTCAGTGTGCAGCAGTTCTGTGGGAAGAAAACCATTGCTAATCAATTTAGTTTAGAAAATAAAAGTTTGAGCTAACAGAAAGACCACATAATTATATTCCACATAATCAAAATTTACAACTATGGTGATCAGAAAATCATCTCAGAATGCAGGTTGAACCATGAGTCAAGTCGGGTACAACGGACCACAAGTTCCACTTCTGCAAGCATGGAATATAAATATTAAACTACAGTGGGCACAGGCTCACCTACTGTATACTGGCCAGCTGAACATTGGAAATGCATTAGCTTGCCTTTTTGTGTTGTACATGGAAAATCCCAAGAGAGCTAAATACTCAAATCAACATGTGTGGAACCAACATCCAGTTTGATGTGAACGTTACCTGAAGCTGCTTACACATATCGGTATTATTTTATGCATGGTGTGACTGTCACACAATTGGCTGATTAGATAATTGCATAAATGAAAGGGTGTACTGTATGTGAGTTCCTGATAAAG
This sequence comes from Clarias platycephalus, assembly GCA_030068275.1. Classification (NCBI taxonomy): domain Eukaryota; kingdom Metazoa; phylum Chordata; class Actinopteri; order Siluriformes; family Clariidae; genus Clarias; species Clarias platycephalus. The sequence goes on along the minus strand of JAQQZT010000033.1, from coordinate 10,281,569 downwards.
TGCTAATTAAGTGACTTAAAGCAAGAAATAATTTTTGTGCATTGGCTGTTTATCGCAAAGTATATACAAGCCAAAATTGCAATGATTTGCTCTGAATAAAGAATAGGTTGGGGCAAAACATTCTGTAATTATTATACTGTAAGCCCATGGTTCCCAGACTGGGGTCCACACCCCTCTCAAGGGGGCGCAAAAGATCACAGGGGGTGCAAGAGCCTTTGTCTGCTCTGAGGCTGTAAGGTTGAAAGAATTTGATTACTGTAATTAGATACAGACTTACAATAGAATTAAAAACCTGCATAGAAAATGATTTTAAAAGATCAATTCACTTTTTAGTTTTGTGTATATAGGCAGGGTTGGGCTGGGTTGTTGCAAGCAGGTTCAGCTTTTCCTGGATACAAGCCGGGAGGCTCCAAAGAAAAATGATTGAGAACCAATACTGTAAGCAATACTTTGTCTCTTTTATTTTTGTACAAAAATAATCATTCTTCATATTGAAGGGGTTGAGTTAGTAATCTATAGATGTAGCTGAGTTGAAAATGACATATCGTGAACCCCCACTGCTCTCTACATCAGTGGAATGAGACCACTATTGTGACCACCAATTGTGATCACCACTGGATTAGTTTTAGCATGGCAGCCACAATGATTATATTAAATTGAATATATCAGTTTGCTGATTTAATAAGCAGTCCACCTGTAGAACCTGTAGTAAGAGACTAAGCACTCATGACTCACTTCTTGGTTAGTGCGTTATTGTTAACCCACATCCACCGCTCATTTTCGGAATAACGCAGTCCAATCCAGTACAGCAGGCCCCGAGTCCGAGATAGAAGTCTCTACAGTAATAAAGACAGTTTTAACAGTAAGATATACATTTTTAACTTGCCATGACAGCAGGTTGCTTTAATAGTGGTGTCTGTTTTAATTTGATTGATTGATTGATTGATTGATTGATTGATTGATTGATTGATTGATTGATTGACTGACTCACTGACCTGCACGCTTTCATTGTCAGTGACCACCAGGTCTCCACCCTGTTTCTGACATGACTTCCTGCTCTCCTGCCAGCTTAGACGCTCCTTAGCTATGAAGTAGCAGGAGTTGTTAACTCTAACCCAGTCCTTAGCACACTCCGAGCACTGATACTCTGCAGAGAAACAACAGGTTTTAATACACAGCACATAAATTCTTCAAATAAACATAAAATAAATTTACGCAAAGAATAAAACGTGTTACATGAGCTTTTGTTGTGGTTTTGAATGTTAGGATGTGATAGTGTTTTACCTTGGTTTGAGGTGTAAGCTGCTCTCTCTGCTTTAAGGGAGGGAGCTTCACAATTCTGGCTGGACTGAGGTTCATATACTGAGGTTTGGGCATTGAAAGAACAATTGTACAAGAAAAAAATATTAATTTTTCTGTTTTTAGATAACAAATGTAATACGTATTTAAGATTGCTGTGGCCCAAATGCTACAAAAAGAGTAATATTTCAGAAACTCCTAACAAATATTATGCCTATGAAGGTATTTGATGCAAATATGGAATATATACACAACTGTTCATCAATCAAATGATAAGTCAAGAGCTAATATATAAAATGCATTCCTAATTTTGATACTGAAAGTGCAATTATTATATTGCAATTATTATAAGTGCAAAAGGGCAAATACAAAACAGAATTATCAGCTTAAGGTTATTTAAAATGTATAGCACAATTTTAAATAACACATGTATTGTCAATTAACCCAAACTGTCTTTTCTTAGTTTCTTTTTAGTATCAAGAGAATATTTTTCCATCATATTCACTGATGCATGGCGGTATCTCATTTGTGCACCATCTAGTGGCAAGAACAAAAATTAACTAAACATGACAGCAAGTGGTTTAAAAAAAAAAAAAAAAAAACGGCAATTAATAAAAGTGCCAGTAACATGATCATACAGTACTACTCACTCATCTCCTGTGGTCAGGGTCGCGGGGACCTGGAGCCTATCCCAGGAGGCTTAGGGCATGAGGCAGGCTACACCCTGGGCAGGGTGCCAATACATCGCAGGGCACACATATACACCCACACACACACATTCACGCACTACGGGCAATTTGCATATCTTTGGACTGTGGGAGGAAACCGGAGTACCCGGAAGAAACCCACCAAGCACGGGGAGAACATGCAAACTCCATGCACACAGAGACGGGAATCGAGTCTGGCCGGGAATCGAACCCGGACCCTGGAGGTGCAAGGCAACAGTGCTAACCACTACACCACCGTACTGACTACACCGCCTGACCATACTATATACTGTATAATAATAAAGTCTAAAGCTAACTCCTTACTTACACTTCACAACCAGAGCAAGAACCACAGCCAGTAAGACCAAAGTAAGAACGATGAAAACAGCCGAAATCCACTTGAACAGATAAAGTTTCTTGTAGACATCTAAACAAATATAAACAATTAGTTCAACCAACAGTGTGTAAAAACAACTGAAAATAGTAGTGTGTGTTTATATATGCATTTTATTTTTCACCCTTCACCAGATTCCATCACCAGTTTCCTCTTTCAATTCCCTGGTTCCATTGTATTGTGACTTTTGAAATGTATTTGTCAGCAGATCTGCTTGAATATGTATTTTGTATTATTAGATTTTGGAATCATATTTTCTTGCAATAACAACTTTAAGGTTGGCTTTTCGGGTCCTGCAATTTTAAATAGTACTAGAAATTCTCATTAAGATTAATACCTGAACTTTAGCATTTCTCAATGTAGAACCGGGTCAAGCTACAGACTACTGTATTGTGTAGCTGTATTTGATCACAATACAAGGCAGTTATATGTAGAACTGTAGTTATATTGTAAACATTGACTGGTGAATCTTTACTCCATGTTTAATAATAAAAAAATAAATCCTACTTAAATTACTAATTAATTTTGAGAGTCAGTCAACATTACAATACAAAATATCAAAGTGTCATTCCAATACAGACAAATATGATGGCTTTTAGGGGGCTGAATACTTTTGCTAGGAACTGTATTTTGGGAGCAGCATGGGAAAGTGGAAATCTCTGTATTAATCTCCATGGCAACTTCACTACCTTATTAAGACCAATTGAGACCAATAAAAACAAATATAAAGGCCTTTTTAAATTGTCCCAAGCTTTACTTATAATTCATAACTCCACCCAATATATACAGTATTTATTTGACTTTTTAATGAGTATAAGTATAAGTAAATGCAAAGTAACCTACAGTATGTAGAAAAATATTTTGTAAAATATTTAGAAAGAGTACATTTAGTACATTAGTACATTTGTCAATTACATAAAAAAATAAATATAAAATTATGTAACTTATTATTATGATATTTCTCATGACTGATTTATCTTAAAATGAATATAAATAAACTTGTGAAAATATATAAAAACATGGTTCAGCAGCACATTGGTTTTAAAGTTTCAAAGTTTGATTTCAAAGGTTTAAAAATTTTATATATTTTTGGTACAGTGATTAAGTGGTACTTAATTTGCAAACCTACAGTATACACTTGTCCAAACCTGTAAAAGAAAGCAAACTGGCCATAATTTTCTGAACAAATAAGGAATACATATAAAACCACATGCCTTTCTTTGTTAATACACTTACATCTAGGTGCCTAAATGCACAAATACTAACAATACTAACATCTATAGTAAATCATGGAAAATTGGTTCTGTAAAACAAGTGATATTTAA
>JAQQZT010000033.1:10256059-10267659 GCA_030068275.1 Clarias platycephalus | reverse complement strand
GGGTACATCCGAATATCACACCTGCGTGACAGGTACAGGATGGCCACAACAACTTGCAGGTGCCTTGGTGGAAGAGTTTTTTATTATTATTTTTCTTTATGGAGACTTCAATAGATCATGTCCCCTTGGTTTTCCTAGTCCACCTACCTAAAACTTGTGTGTCCTGAGGTCCACAGACTGTGATTGGATCATTGTTTTATTGATAGGAAATGCCTTCATTTTCACTAGTTTTCAAGATGTACTGTATGTTGATGAGGATTCTAATTCCCTAGCTATACAATTTTAAACACTACAAAATAATTTACTGACTAAAAATGAAATATCATACCATGTCTGTCTGAGACTCTGTCCTACCTGTCTTCAAGTCTGGATCGATTTTACTCAATTATTAACTCTCGTATTGGTAAGGCTATTTAGCGACAGAAAAAATGTGCAACATTATGCAAGCACAACACAAACTTGATATTTGTCAGTGATCTTTGGTGCACAGTACAGTACACTGAAGGAACCAACACTGTGGTATTGCAGATCAATTTTTTTTATACCTCTAATGATTTAAATACACATATGACTTATGCTTATGCAATTAGGCAATTAACGAATGTTTGCTGCAGCATTGACCAAACAGCTAAACCACAAGATCTTTGATGTATATCTACTGTACAGATAAGTTTTACCACCGTCACCACCTCAGAACTGAAGTGTGTCCATTTCTTCCTTTCCCCCCTCATACTCTATCATAGAAATGGCAACAATACATGATTGATATTGCAGTTTTTTAAACATCATTTCCTTGTGAGATAATGGTTATATTGATAAAGCATTCCACCATGGAATATCCTTCACAAATATGAACATGTGCTGTATTCTGCAAGCTCAACACTTTTGTGTGTGTGTAATAGTCATGGGTTATGGGATAAGTTCAATCTGTTTACAGTTTGATAATGATAGTCTATACCTTGGTGTACAATTGATTTATTTGTCATTTTGTTTGGTAATTTACCATAAGCTGTTGTTGACTGTAAAATGTATGCCATCCAACAGTAATACCTTATGTTTTGCAATATTTTTAGCAATGAAATTTTGACAACCACAGCTGCTGGTATCTTATTGTAAACTTAACCTTTGCAATAAAATGTGCTCTAATATAATATACAGTTATACTGTGTTTATCACTGAGACAGACTGCAATTTGCTTTATACCGCATCTGTTGTTTTAAAAGTTTTATAGCTGAATTATAGCTGTTCCTTTTAAAACAAAGTACTATAAACAGGTTTATAAATTAACTGTGTCTCTCATAGTAATTGTAATTTACTGGATACAAAATAGTTTCACACACACTGTGTGTATGGTGTATGTACACCCATACATACAAACAACATGTACATACAGTATATACTGTACATACAGTACATACCCAAGTGAAAAAAAAAGTATACTAAGTATATTAATTAGACCAACATTTCACTTAAAGTATATTTTCCAATAATATATTTTTTGGAAAGTGTACTATAATATAATTATTTTGAAGTAGCCTATATTTAAAGTCTAATTCCAAAATTTGGTAAAAGCATGATGTTAGTATACTTTTTATATATTAACTGATGGTACAACTTTTTGTTAGTATATTTGCAATATACTATCGAGGATTTCAATATATTTGTAATACAGTAAAGTGTATTTTTTTTTCACTGGGGTACCTGCAGTACTGTACAAGTCAAACGTTTGAACTCCATGGTCTTTCCTGATTTTTATTTCTTTTTACATTGTAAAACATTGTAAAAATCAAAATTAACAGTTGATGTTGAGATGTGCCTGATATGTTACTTCATAAAGTCTTCATAACAGCTCTAATCTATGGTATAATCTCCAGTATTGTTCTAACAACAAGAAAGGAAAAACCTTTGAATGAGAAGATGGTGATGTGTTTTCCAACAATTTTCATTTAAGAGTTATTTGATTTTTTTAAAATTCTGCATTAATTATATACAAGTTTTTTTGTTTTATTTTTTGCCTGTACAAAATATTACTCAATTTCAGTCCAGTTTATTTAAAAAGAAAAGATGGCTGATTTTTATCACCATCAGGGCTACAATTACTAATACTTACCAATAATTAAAAGTGAAAGGAACACAAGGAGTGAGAAAAAGGTCAAACTATATACAGATCTATGTACAGTATGTGTTGGACAGTTTTCTCTAAACACACTGCTGGAGATGTAAACTTGCCATTGATTATACAGAGTTCTTCTAAATACATTTTGACTACAGTATGTATAGATAACTTCTATCATCATAATTGTGATCAACACACAACATAACATAAAATTGAATACAGTGCCTTAAAAACAAAGCTCTTTAAAATTTTAATCAGGGTCATTATGAGAAAGAAAATCTGTTCTTAAACTTTGTTTTATCCTTCATTCCTTCTGATCCTTCCTAAAGTTTGAATCTGAGATGAGCAAATTTTTATCAGTGATATGTTTTAAACAGACCATGTTTCCTCACCATTCCCACTCTGTTTATGAGAACATAATGAAGCATGTCTCGTTTGTTTGTTTGAGAAAGAAAGAAAGAAAGAAAGAATGAAAGAAAGAAAGAACTATCTTAGATTTTCTGAGATTAAAAAAACAAACTATGTTTAACTGCAAGCCACTGATGATCAACTCGTACTTCAATGGTTGCACAATTAAAGTTTGCGCAGATATACTGTATATTACCATAAATATATCCTATTGTTAACTTCTGTACATAAGACACTCACTTATTTTACAGTATTCGTTATTTATTGTAAAATAAGCCACTTATGCACTACTAGTTATATGCTCATTGGCTTTGTACAGGTACTTTGCACAATGACAATGCTGAATCTAATCTACTCAATCTAATTCATTGATTATTAATTTTTATTTTTCAAACGCACTTCCTCGTGAGCGCGGGTTACGTTACTAGTTTCACATCGCAAACTCTGTAAATGCGCTTCTTTACTAAGAGAATGTCTAACACAGAAACAGGACGACGTCGTTTAAAAGAAACAAGACGTCTCACGTTTCCACAAATTAAAAAAAATACAATGATATGTACATAATACAAAAACATCTGGTAGATTAATTTGCTTGTATTATTAATTTTAACGATACGAATTATTTTTGTACACAAATGTTTTCATGTCAATCGCAGCCGCTAGAACATACAGACTAAAATCACACAAAACAACCGCGAAAAGATCTGCCTTTTATTAAGTTGGTTTGATGTCGGACGTTAGGTATCGGCAGTCCGGACTCCTGAATCCGATCTGTGGCGGAGGTTCGCTAACAGAGACCGGCGACAGCAGCTCGCCTACTACGCGAGTTAGGGACCGTCTGTAAAGTACTGTCCGACTGAAATACGGATAATATTATAAATAAATAAACAAATGAATAAATAAATAAATACATACGTAGTGTCAATGTCATGTATGGTGATGTATTATGACATTGCATATTATCACTTTCTATATTTATTAATAATTAATAAATAATAATTCTATATTTTACTACAATAACCTCCAGGTCATCTGACCTATTGGCTCAAAATCTATTCTAAAATGTGTGGCCACATGTCCTGCGAATCAATGCATTTTTTTTTCTTTATGAAACTTTATCACTTATTTCTATAGAAATATTAATAAATTAATTTTAATATTTTTCAGATCATGTGAGGTATTGGCTCAAAATCTATTCTAGAATGTGTGGCCGCATGTCCTGCGGAGGGTACAACGTTTTTTTTTTTTTTTTTAATTAAATAGTATTTTTTTTAAAACAATAACAAAACGCGGCGTACCGACACGCAGCGCAGGTCACGTGACTTCCGACGTTCCTAGAGGGCCTGCGAGGTATTCGATGACTCAATAAAGACTCAGCGCTCATCATAATCAAGGGGCACATTTTATAAACAGACCTAGTCTCACAATACATGATAGTTTGTCATTTTTAACTGTGTTTAAACGAGCTGAGAAAGTTTTCTTGTTTTCGAACATTCGTTAGAAACGAGCATCATTATGGAGGACAATTCAAATACGACGGCAGTGGACAGCAACATGTTCGAAGCTCCAGAGAAGGAGTTTCAGGATGTGTTGATTGAACATGTAGGAGAGAGGAGTCTTGAGAAGTTAAGTGTAGAATATGAAAAGCTCACTGCAGCTCTGATGAAGTCGCAAGAGAACGAGAAGAAGTGGATGACACAATGCCGAGATCTGAAAGCACAAATAAGGTCAGACGCCAACAAACTAGAGGCAGGATTGCAGCGATCTCACAAAGACCAGCTCAGCATCAGAGGACTAAGAAAGGAACTCAGCCAAACTTGTGAAATGTTGGATGTGGCTCATGAGAAGGAGAAGACAGATAAAGACACAATTAAGACTCTCCAGCAGGAAATAGATGATCTTACTATACGTGTTGAGCAAGGAGCTGCTTTAACTGCAGCCGAAGCACGCTGTGTGAACGATTTAATAAAAATGAAGGAGCAGGTAACAGCTGAGAGAGATGAGCTTCTCTCTGAACTAATGACTCTCCGAGACAATTTTGAAACGGCCACGACTAAGCAACTTGAGGCTGAAGAGGCAAACTTGAAGAATGAAGAAACCATCTTGCAGCTGCAGCAGAACATCCAGGAGTGTCGGAATGAGTGCTTGAATGAAATCCAGCAGAAAGAGAAGCTGGAAGAAGAATTGAAAGAGCTCCATGCAGATGTTGAAGCCCAGCTTTTGGAAATTAAAACACTGGGCATACAATGTCATGACAGCAATGAGGAGAGGCAAAGGCTGGAGCAGCAGCTCCAGGAGCAGAAGATTCTGAATGAGAGAGTCTCCAGTGATCTGGAGAAGATGCAAGTGCGTAATACTAAACTACAGCATGAGAATGAACAGAAAACGCTCAGTGTAGAGATGCTCAACGTGGAGAATACTCAACAAGCATCTGAAATTAGAATGGTTAAAGAGAAGGTGAGTCAGGTGAACCAGGAGTTTTCCAAGCTGACTAAGATAAGGGAGGCCACTGACAAGAAGTTACACCTGACAGAGGACCAAAAACTGGAGGTGGAACAGCAGAGAGACACACTAAAGAATGAGATTACTGGTCTGAATAAAAAAATTGAAATGGCACAAAAACAGGCTGACAGTGACAAGAAAAAAATAGATGCTTTGATCCGGGAAAAAGACATGCTGAGTAACAGTGTGAAAAAGGCAGCAAATGCCACTGAGAAGCAGTTAAACCTGGTCAAGCAGCATGAACAGACAAAGAAGAAACTGGATCAGAAAATTCTCAACTTCCAAAACGAGGCACAGAAGCAGGACAAGATCATTTCTCAGCTGGAAAAGGAGCGGCTCTGCTACATTAGCAAAAACAGTAGCCTCACACAGAAAGTTTTATCAATTAAAGAGGAGCTTAAAGTGCAACAGATGGACATTGATGAATACAAGAAGAAGATAGCTGAGACAGAAAAAAAGCTCATTCAGTACCAGAAGCTCAGTGAGGCCACCATGGCTGAAAGCAAAAATTATAGCAAAAATCTACATGATGCACAAAATAACATTGCAGAATTAAAGCATAAGGTGAAATGCATGACCCAAGAGAATGGTCAGCTTACAGAGGAGATCAAGAGCAAAGAGGCAGCACTGATCAAAGAGCATCTAGAATTCCAGCATGTAGAGAACGAAAAGGAGATTCTAAGGGCTGAGCTGCAGAAAATGAAGCAACAGGCTCAAGAGACCAAGCAGTATATGGACAATCAGGAAGAACAACACAACAAGTTGCAGAAAATCATAGCAGATGCTGATGCTGAGAGGGTGCAGCAGAAAAAAGAACTAGACAATCTACTGAGTCATAGGGACATTCTCGGAAGTCAGATCACACGGCGTAATGATGAACTGGCACTGCTTTATGAAAAGATTAAGATCCAGCAGTCCATTATGGACAAGGGCATGGTCGAGTACAATCAGAGGATGGAGGACATCCGTCTTCTCAAAATGGAGATCAGCAAGCTGCAGAAGGAGAAAACGGACCTACAACAGACTATGTCTGAGATGGAAGACCTCAGGATAGAGCTGGATCATGTGCAAAAGGAGCTACTTAAGGAACAAGCAAAGAGTCGAAGTTTGCAAGAAGAACTTGAAAACCCAATGAATGTTCATCGTTGGAGAATACTGGAGGCAAGTGATCCGAACACCTTCGAGCTGATTCAGAAGATTCATTCTCTTCAGCGGAGCCTCATAACCAAAACTAAAGAGGTAGCTGAGAAAGAGTCTCTGCTCCAGGAGAAAGAGAAGCTGTATGTGCAACTAAAGCACACATTTGATCTTCAGCCTGGTCCAGAGGCAACTGAACAACTTCAGCTCTACAAGCAAAAGCTGAAGGAAAAGACAAAACAGGTCAAGGCGCTGTCAGCCGAAATTAACATGTACAAGTCTCGGTCAGAGGAGAAGAAATCCTAAAGAGCAGTACAGAACCCAGAAGAGTACAGAACCTGACGTAAAAGGATTGTAATGCATCTCGGGATCCTGTTGTACATGAGGAGGCCTCATGCTAAAATAGAGCAACAATTGATGCCTGAATGCTTGCTTATTTTGGCATGACAAATGTTAACATTTCTGCAGCCAAAGCTTAGATACAGATTTTGGCAACAAATAAAAATTAACTAGAGGGGGAAAAATGTGAGAATCTCTGCAGATGTGCTGTACTCTCTGGCACAAGAAGTTAGCAAAAGATCTTTTAAATACTGTAATATTTATGTGGATGATACATATTAAAGAAGCATCCACATAAATGCCAGGATCCAAGGATTCCCAGCAGATTCCATTTTTTTTCTCATAGTTAGCACCATCTCTTCATTAGGTAAGCAATGCACACTCACCAGGCTATGCACAAAATAAAACAAATACTGTAATAAAAAAGTGATTTACAAGACAAAGCCACCTTTCCTTGCTCCAGGGTCCAGTTCTTGTGATCGTGTGACCATTGTAGGTGCTATTGGTGGTGAATAGGAGTCAGCATGGGCACTGACCAGGATTACACAACACCATACACATTAAACTGCCTTTCGTAGCCTGCATTACTGTTTTCAGCAATTTTTGCTAGACTAGGTCTTCTGTAGGATCTCATATATGAGGGTGAGTCAAAAAAAGAATCCACACCCATGCTGCAGAATTTACTTTAACTTTTAGAAAAGTCAAATACATCATTTTTTTAAACATACAGTAGTGTTCTTGATTTTCAATACACTTTGAACATTTGTCAACAAGCTTTTCTTTTTCCTTCGTAGAGCTGCTTTCAGGGGACCAAACAGGTGAAAGTCAGATGAAGCAAGATTAGGACTATGGAGGATGCTTTAACACCTAAAAAATATTTTTTTTTGCAGAGTGTTGACAGTGTGGGCAGAATTGTGCATTGGTATGCAAGACCACAATGTCCTTGTGTGACCCGATTGTTAGGTGAGAATTGAGTTTACTTACAATTTCTTCAAACTTTACTCAGAGCAAAAGATGTACTGTATATAGGTTACAAACTTTTGAAATGTATTTCTGTTTTTGTTTTTCTTTAAAAAAAAAATATGAGCAACATTATATAATAAAAACAAATTGAATCAACAACCCGACTTGCGATACAAAAAATAAAACATTCTTTTACAGAGGCTCGCTGCGGGGAGGAGCCACCCTACAGTCAAGTTAAACAAAAAAAATTTACATTTATGTACGCTCTAAACCACAATATAATATGCCTTACTGTAAATATACCACTCAAGTGATCAAACATGCTGTGACAAAAGACTAAGGGCTGGTCTTCTCCCTGCTGTTCCTCTATTCTGAAACAAAAAATAAATAAATACAACAATATTATACACAAAAAATCAGCTTACATTCATGCATACCAAAATGTTCACAAAAACAAAAGAAACCACAAAAACAGCTAGGTAAACCAAATTTACAACTAAAATAGCAAATTCTAAACTCCAATAAGAGTAGGAAAACAGTTGGTTCCAAACTTCAGCAAGTAGACACAAAACAGCAGACTGACACCAGATCTTTCAAAAATAAAACCTTCCCACATTTCCCAATGCAGTCTACCTTCAGACAGGTTTCATTCTGACCTAAACCCTGGGACAGGAGCGGTTTGTTGCACAAGTATAACAGCATAAAATGCAACAACACCCAAAGGTTATAAAAAACTTAATTTATTAAACTTTAATTTCTTTGAACAGTGTTAAGCTTTGGTGTCAACAGGCTATTAGGCCTACCTCATAACATATTTGTAAAAGAATGAACAAGCTGATCCAAAATACAGCCAGAAAATATCACCTACTGTATACTCTGAAAACAATATGCGTTTTGGATTACTCTAAAAAAGGATCATTATATTAGTATCAACATTCAATTTTATTTGCAATAGGTCCACACCAAACACCAACCAGTTTGAAACTTTGTTTTTAGTTTCAAACAAAGAGGTTGTCGCCTGCCACACCTGTCTTAAAAACTCTGCCCAATTTTTCTTACATTACGCAATCCCTTTTACCTCCAGACAGGTTTGATTTCAGCCCTGGGTTAGGAGCTGTTAAAGGTATCTTTCAGATAATTAATAAATTCTAAGCATGAACAGCATAAATTGCCTCCATGCAACAACGACTAAAGGTTATTAAAAAAAAAACATATTAAACCTCAAATTTCTTTGAACAGTATCTGGAATTATGTTAACTGGACTTGTTGGGTAGATACGTCTCACTACTTATCCAAGTACCTTCTTCAAGGTAGGTTGGTAAGTCTTTGTATTGTACTTCAAGGTCAAAGGATACTCAATCAAAGGATTCTTGCCAACTTATCTTGGGACAGAGAGAGCAAATTAATGGAGCATGTGCCCAGAACATCGCATTCACCAGACTGACGTTCGTGGATGCTTTTATACTGTATGTTTTGGGAGAGCAAGGAGTTGTCACATGGAAAGTGGTAGTGCCGTCACAGTACTCCCCAAATTTGAGCTCGTACTGGGTGACAAGAAAAGGACATGGCTCCTGGAAAGGCCATTATTGTTGCCATGGTGTGCCCTGACTCTGTGCTGGATTGCAAAGGAGTGGTCCTGCAGTGAGAAGAACCAGCGGGTGATTGGTGTCTTTCATTCTCGCCATCCACTACAGGAGGGCATGCTTGGTCAACAAGATAAAGTCCCTTTCTGTCAGATTGTAGCTTAGTTCTTAAGCAGCCAATTTGCTAACAAGGGCTTTTCACTCAAAAGGGGCATACTTTTGTTCGACTGGTGTAAGTTTCCTACTCGCATAGGACTTTCCTGTCAAACTCATGTAAATGGACAGCCTTGAGCTCTGTTTTCGAGGCATCTGTCTACATGATGTTTTTTGGAAGAGAAAACAGCAAAAGCTGAGAAGCGCAGTAATAGTTCAATAGTTCAATGGGGCACGTACTGAAAGACTGAACAGCAGCTTTTTCCATCAGGCTATAAAGGCAATAAACACACAACCTCACCAATGACCGACAAATTCAGCACACAATCACTTTAACACAGTCACTTTATGACATATCAATGCACTTATCATATTTTTATGATACTCTCACTCATCTTCTATTCCGCTTTATCTTGTATTCAGGGTCGCGGGGACAACATAATTCTGTACAATTTATATTGATATTTATATTATATTGTATATATTTTATATCATTTTATCTCCTTAGTCTTATTTTTTTATTATTATTATTTTGTACGTACTGTGGTGAACGGCTCATAGCCAGTGCGCTCCATAACAACCTTTAATCTCATCCCACGGAAAAGGCAGAAGATACGGGTTCAGCACTTCGGACAGCACAAAAGCCGTAAATAAGGGGGCGGGGCGCTGCCACTCACCGGCATTAACGGCAGCGAATTCCTCACCTACCGATCGACCGCACCCTATATAAGGACTGCGACGTGGAGTACCGTGAGTAGAATCTATGCAAGTAGCTCATGTTACTCTCCTCTCCCCACAGACTCGAACTCCCACGACTCCCCGCCTGTGTACACGCCGGCGAGACGCACCCAACGCTCATCCGCCCCAACCGAGCCATCGAACCCCACTGGCCCGCATAAGTGCGGATACACCCCACACTGTCTACTACAGGACCTGGCACTCGACACTGCTGATACGTACTGTTAACTGTGTTTTGCCAACCTGCAAGTTCCCTATATTAAAACGCCATACTTTGCACTGCAGCTCTACCTCTCTGTGTCTGTGATTACCTGACCCACTACGTGCGCTACAGTACTTTTTTACTACAGTTTGTTTGTTTTTTCTTAAAAATCTGCAGTCTGGAGTTTGTTGCAATTGCATTTCACTACTCTTGTACAATCATGTATGTGACAATTAAAATTCTTGAATCTTGCATATAACCTCTTAGAAGTTTTTTATGGTATAATTCATTAGCTTTCCACTTACTATGCTGTTGCAGACTATAGTTTACAGGTCTCACTCGTTCTACAGTATGACTGTGAATTGGCCCTGACATCTGGCTAGGAACATGCAGTTAGCACTGGGAATCAGGAGAAGCACCAGGCTGGAACTCGCAGAACTGAGCTGAGCTGGCCGATAGTCAGCTTGATGTTGTACCACTTGGGCCTTCTCCAAGTGTTCTTGAATAATGAGGAGCACATGGCTGATTTTGGCTCGCAATGGTTGGAGGTACTCCACCACATATCAGAAAGCAGATAGATGCTCCTCCCAGGCTTCCTGCAGGCTTGCTCCTCCCATTTGCGACATCGAGCAGTGTGTGCAGTCTCTCTTCAAAAAGCAGCTCAAATGGGGTGAAGCTGGTGGATGCTTGTGGTGTTTCCTGATGGTTGAGAGGATGTACGTGTGTGTAGTCTATCCTGACTAGAATGTATTCATGGGGTGAAGGCCGGTTTCCTGGGTACCATTTTCTGGCACTCTGGGCACACCTGACAAATGGTTTTACATCGGTGTTGAGTCCCAGGCAGTGAGAACGACTCTTATTGTCTTAATGGTGTTTGGTCTCCTAGAGGGTGCTTGTGTGCCTGGTTCATCACGGCGTCATCGTGCCCTGTGGCATGACCAGCAGATCACGGGGTTCTCCTCTCCTTTCTGTGTGTGATAAGCAATCCCTCATGGACCAGAAAGTATAATGCAGGCCAAGGTTGACCACTGTCCTTGGCCTCTCCCTCTATTTCACGCCCCTGCCCCAGCAGTGTTTCAGGTGCACATCCTCTTTCTGCTGTTGCACAAAATGCCACCTCATATAACCTGCTGGAATGAGGATCATTATAGGGAAAGTTCAGCTCATTTTCAGCCTTTGCATTCACACTCTCTTTGTGGAGGTGGAGAGATGAAGTTTCCCGATGACGTGTCGGGTCACGTGTGCCGGTATAAAGGCGGAACCGGCAAAAGACTCATGGTGGAGAGATGAAGTTTACAGCGCTTTGTGAAAGAGAGAGAGAGAGCTAGTTTGTGGCATCCAGAGGATTACTTTTCCCCAGTAGATTAATCTTTTTCTGGACTCCTCTCATTCTGTTTCTTGTGCTCCCGGACTTAACATCTTCTACCGGTGAGACAGAGCCATCTCTCCCGTTCACCAT
>JAQQZT010000033.1:10181100-10191123 GCA_030068275.1 Clarias platycephalus | reverse complement strand
TTTTATCACTCATCTTGTGTTTGTTTATGCCTATAAACACATTTGGTGTTTTTGGAAACATACACATCAAAGACAATTAAAAAAAATGTGTAGGCACAACAGTAGAGTGCTTATTATCCAGTTCTGTGTATGTGCTACTAACACACTTTTTATTTTAGCAACAGTTGTTAACCAGCCTGACCAGTTGTTGACTTTGTTTGCAACATTTCAATTGCACTATTGACCCATGAGGATACTTTCAAATGTTTTCTGTTCTCTTTTTGTTATTTACTTTATTATTTATTATTGATTACATATATTTGTATGCAATTTGCAATTTATGTATTGAAGACAAAATTCTAATTCTAATTTTATTTGTCACATACATAGTCATACACAGTACGATATGCAGTGAAATGCAACTTGACATTTGCAGAACTCTTTAGGTTTTCTTTGATTCATCCTACATATAGCCAAATTCACATGTCTATCAAACCTTATTAAACTTAATTATAATACAAAGGCAAAATGAAAGACAGCATACATACAGACAGCTCTTTCAAGCGTTTGGCTTAAATAAATAATGAAATTATTACCTCCACTGCCTGAGGAAGAAGGCTTTGAAACATTATAAACATCTTCTGTTGGAGTGTTTAGTTTGGTGTACACATTAGTTTCTTCTTCTTTTATGTCCTTTTCTTTGCCTTCTGCCTTCTTCTCGGCTTCTAGGAAAGAAAAAAATTAATGATCCGACTGGTTTACATGTAAAGAAAACAGGACAGAATATAAGGCAAAAAAAAAAAGAACAAGCAGGAAAACATATACAATTTGTTCCTTCCATTTCGCCCTTCTCTGTATCTTCTGCATACATTTTTACATCCTAACAGTTGTTTTTTTTTTTTGCCTTTCTTTTTGAATGGTGGATAGTAATCGCATTTCAGATTACTATCCCCCTCTCACTACCTCTCGATACTGCATTGCAGTATTTCCTACGCTGTGCCACTTTTTATTTCTTTTAAGCAGTTTTCTTAAATAAATAGGTTACCTTCATTGCTTTTAGGAGAGGATGTAGGTTTTGAAAATTTATCAACATTTTCTGGAGGATCATTGGGTTTGCTCAAGACATTAGTTTCTTCTGCTTTTTCATCTCCTTTTGCTTTTGCTTCCTCTTTGTCAGCTTTTATGGGAATAAAAATTCATGAGCATTATGCGAAAACCTATATATATTAGAGACAGTTTCATCTAAAGTCAGCTTCATTCATTCATTAGCTCTTACTGGACAAATTAAATGGGTATCACAAAATTTAAGCTGTCTACTTCTTAGTTCTTTCAAGCTTTGCTTAAATAAATAAAGTCATTACCTTCGCTTCCTTTGGGGGTGGAAGTAGGCTTTGAAATATTATAAACATCTTCTGTTGGAGCACTCAGTGTGCTGTACACATTACCTTCTTTTTTTATTTCTTTTTCTACTTCTTTATTCTCAGGTTCTGTGGATGGAAAAGAGGAATGAAAAAGTGGTTTAATTTTTCATACACACACAAGATGTAAACAGACAGCTTGCCAATATCATACTATTTGATTCCTTCTTTTTAGACTTTTCAGAGGAATATACCCATCTAAAACCAAGAAGGTAAAATTCCAAAGAAATTAAAGAAAGAATCAGGATTTGTCAATATAAGGGTGGACTGTGCAAAATACAAATAGATTAAAAATCTTGAACCACACAATAACAGAATTCTAATTAATATTATTATGATTAATTAATTATAATTTGGATAAAGAATTTAGGCACAAACATTCAAGTATATTTTTGGAGCTATTTTGAAAGGTTTTGGTCCAAGTAGCTTAGATGATTATTTGTACAGGATAAGATGTATAAAAAAAAAAATGAAAAAGTTACCTTTGGTTTCTTCTACTTTGCTTTTCTCTGCATCTTTATTATCTTTAACTTCTGTCGAAGAGAGCTCTTTCATCTCCACCACAGTCGCTTTCTGTGTGTCCATGGTCTCTCACTTTCTGTGATGATCTTGTTTCGTTTTCTTGACCAAAACCCCCTGTGTCTAATAAAAGGCAAAAATAAAATTCAATTAAGCAAAAAAACTATTATTGTATTGTCTATGCATGCTTTGACTAAATTCATGCACATAAACAATGTTGGTCAGTACAACAACTTACAAGTACAGATGTGATTATTTCAGTTGAAAGAGAATAATCAATGTTCTGAGAAATTCACAAGTGATTAAGCCTCTGTTCACACTCATCACGTCTCGCTCGCTTCACACTTCCTCCTCACACTTTTATACTGACACACCAATAACAAAACATAGCCACTTCTCTCTTTCCTTTATTGTTTCATTTAATTTTAAAAAGCCTATTGCCACTCTTTCTTCTTAGAACTCAACTCTCAGAATTGGACTGTTTTAAAATTTCCAAATAGAAACAGTCAGCTTACCAAGAAGCTTTCAACACTTAAACAGACAGAAACGTGATCAACGGTTGTATAGTACTGTGGAAAAGTCTTAAATCACCCTTCATTTATTCAGATTTTGTTTCCAAAGGGCCAGACTTTTTATGTACTCTTCTAAGGAATACTCTTTATCCACACAGTGACCTATGAATCACTCAAGCATAATAATCATCTAACTTAAGGCATGAACCAGTGAAAAACAGGTGCAGATTATGACTGATGACCAGATAGGAATCCAACCTGGAACCTGCAGGTCCAAGGCGACAGTACTAACCATTACACCACTGTGCCGCCTGGAATAAAACTACCACTATGGTAAAATAACATATGCATTCTCAGGCAATCCAGGTAACCAAGGCACCATAAGTGATATACAGTAAGAGTCACAGCCATCAGAAGTCTGAATCCCTCCATTTCCCCTGTCCGTATGCTGCTCTAGTTTTTAGGTGATGCTGTAGTTTGGTTGTAGATGTTTAGCTTTTAACGTTTTTAACTAAAAACGCAAAATCTCTGCCCCTAATAACTGCATTTTCTAAAGATTGCGGACTGTGATGTAGAAGGGCGTCTGGCTTCACATGCTGTTGGCAGTATGACAGGAGCCACACCTGACAATTTAATCCTTTGGGTTTTTTTTTTTTTACTAAGGGAAACCAGCTTCATCCTGGATTCCCTTGGCATTACTTTGACAAATCACAACTTGACAATGATACGAAGACGGCATTTTCTGCTTGGTTAATCTTTCAATTTGTGTTAGAAAGAAAATGTCTCTTCGGACATGCTGGTAAAATGCAATAAAATCTTTCAGCACTTATTCACAAACATAACAACTAGTAGTGAGGTGGGGTGGGGTTTTCATATACTAAAATACCAGCGAAAAGATGGCAGTCAGCAACAGCACAGATGAGTTTTTAATCCAAATCAAAACAGTTAAACTAAGTTTTTTTTGTCATAAGTATTGAAGTGTATTTCAAAAAAGGGGAAGCCTGACTTCCATGGGTCTCTGGAAGGAAACGCCCCAGGTCTCGACTAAGGGTGGGTCTAGATATTAAAAAGATCAGGGCTAAGTCAAATACTTTCCTCTTCATTTCTTGTTGTGTAGGAAGTTCAGCATCAGGCATTAGTAGGTTGGGGAGGCCAAAAAAGTCACCCTTTCAGAAGGGTTAAATTACTGGAGATTTAAAATAACTGGATTTGGGTTAAGAACTGTCCAACACATTATTAAAACCTGTAAGAACTGTGTTGAACCTTCATCATGAATTGTGTTTACTTAAATGCTTAGTAGAGATGCATAGTAAAAGAAAATAGTGAAAGTAAAAGCATCTCACATGCACAATGTGAGGAGAGGATTGGGCATAAAATAGCTGCATGACGATAAAGAAATCACTTGTTAGTGAGGGTAATCAAGAAAAAACAACAAATGCTTAAGTTATTAAATTGCTATGTTAGAGAGAATAACAATTGGATTTTGAAGGAGTGGGAAACGGTAATGTAATGTAATCTGATGAGTCTAGATTGACCCTGTTTCAGGAGCAATGGGTGTGCAGGGTTAAAAGAGAAGCGCATGAACCCTGACGATGCACCTATCATGCATAGTGCCCACTGTACAAGCCTCAAGAGGCAGGGTTATGATCTGGGGTTGCTGTTGGTCAGGTCTAGACCCAGCAACGTCGACTTGAATGTACCACTTAAATGAATAGGTTATCACATTTTATTCTAACAATTCACACACACACACACACACACACAGACGGGCGCGAGTGAGAGAGAGAGAGAGATCGAAAGAGATTGTGCAATCCCTGTTCATACCAAAATTGCACAGTTTATATGAGCATAACTCACCTCTGTATGGCCTTTCTTCTTTTCTGTCCCTAAACGATGCTTTGTTTCTTTCGTTCTTTTTTATCTTTATATTATAATAAATGTACTGTTACTTCTGCTTTTGTTCCTTTACTGTCAAAATTAGCCTACGTCCCTTGGAAAGAGTGTTTCTTTTTATGGTCATGCCAGAAAAGACTATTTTAAACGATTAAGCCACAGAACCCTAAATAGCAGGTCACTTTACCTTGATTCTTCTTATTGAAATAGCTCAAAAAGGACAGGTCGTTTTTTTTTTTTCTTTTCTTTTCTTGAAGTCTCGGCGCGCGCGTGTCTTCAAGCTTTGCGTGCTACGCGTATCACCCCCTGCCCGCCCCCCCACCTCTTTGGACCTTGGAATTGGATGCTGAGTGCAAGTTAAGTTTCCCTCTGACTCTTAAAGGTTTTTTCACGTTTGTAGTTTGGACCTCTTGATTCGGACCAAAGCATAAAATGAAGAATTACTTTTAAATATAAAATAAAAAATATCACCTGCCCTCCTGCGCTCTCCTGCACTGTCCATAGAACTTCCCCTGCACTGTCCAAGTTCTTCAGTGCTCACCAAACCTAACGTTTATTTTGGCAGTGTTGAAACTCGTCCAGTGTCGTGCTAACTAACGTGCACTATAAGTTTTTCTCAGTCCCTGCCCGTCCAAAAGCTGCCTCCTCGACATCGGATGTCACAGATACAGAGTGAAAGTTGTGATAGTTCTCGAGTACAGTCATCATTGTCAGATAATGCTAGTAAAGCAGACTTGGGTTGTTATATCTGTGGTCCGTGGTGCGCTCACAGTTCTGTCGTACCGCGGCAGAGTTCGTTTGGAAGTGGTCTCAGTTCTCTTGCTCAGTTCTCTTCTCTAGGCTGGGATGGCGGCGTTTACACTTGTTTAAGTGAAACAATGTGAGGGAAAAGTCCTAGCTTCGTCACGTGCGTTAATTAGCAAGGTAATGGACTATTTTCGAAATAATTGAGAAAAATACGCTGCCAAATTTAAATGAATTTAATGAGCATCCAAAGACATTTACCGTGAAGAGCCAACGAGCGCACAGGAGTGCAGGTGATGGGCTGCGTTCAATTACTTGCGAATTGTTCACGAATGTAGAACAGTACATTACAGTGTATACAACACGAATGTACATCAGTGGATATAGATAGATAGATAGATAGATAGATAGATAGATAGATAGATAGATAGATAGATAGATAGATAGATAGATAGATAGATGGATGGATAGATAGATGGATAGATAGATAGAAAGAATGCAGCCCTGCGGTACTATCGTGCGCTCTCGTACCAGGCAGGCAGACGCAGGAGCAGAGACAGTCTATTACAGGAGTGAAAATCACAGCTTGCATTTTTAATGCATGTTTTTTGTTTGTTTGTTTGTGGGTAGGTGATGGTCGCCACAGGCGGCTGTACGAGTTGTGTATTCTGTTGTCCCTTTTGGTCCGATGTTGAAAATACCAACGTTAACTAGGACTTTATACTAGTGAACCAAATTCTATCTTATGCTTTGGTCTAAACCAAGAGAACTGAACTACAAGTGTGAACACACCATTAACAGCACAACTGCACTAGAGTTCGTTTTAATCGAACTAAACATTTCAAATGTGAACACACATTATGCTTTGCTTTAAAACACCTCCACCTCATGGCAAAAATATTCAGGGCTAAACTTGAAATATTCCGTAACAAAGCCCTAAAAGATTGGACCTAAGGACACCGCTGATCATTCTGGAATCTTGGAATGAGCATCCTGGAATCCTAAGTTCAGTGTTATATCTTTAGCTGTGACATTTCATCTCAAACCACCAACCCTTCATCGTCTCCTCATAGTGCTTTTATTTTCTTTGGCCAACCTGATGTTTAATGTCTAGTTGCTAGTACACCAGCACTTTCCTTCAAATTGTTAAATTAACTGTTTAATGCTTGTTCATTGTATACAGTATATGATATGATCTGTTTTCTGTTTGTTTTTTCTTGCCTTTAAAATAACTTTTAATTAACAGCATTCTCAACATCCGATTCACTTTACAGGGGAGTCATTGTCATTTGTGCAGTTATGTTACTAGCCAATCATGTGACAGAGGTAAAGGTAAAAAAGAGTAACCTTTAAAGATGTTAAGAAAGTTTCACAGGCGAAGATTAAAAGTGTGATGTCTGCAATTTTGATTGTAGAATAAATGTTGGTACCAGATAGGTTAGTTTGAGTATTTCAGAAACTGCTGATCCTGTGGAATTTTTACCTAAAGCAGTATCTAGAGATTACTCAGAATGGGGTAAAAATAAAAATAAAAAAGTAATGTAAATGAAATGGTCTGCAGGTTGAAACATCGGTTTAGAAAGCTTTGTAGCAGTGCATGTAGTTCACAGTTTACACTGCTTTCTGCAGAGTTGGTAGCCAGTTTGATTCTGAAACACTGGCTGCTATGGTGTTTGTAGGCAAACTGGGCACAGTGTCATTTGCATTTTGGCCAGAAGACCGCTGGTAACTCGGACAAGAAAGAGGGAAGTGAGAGCAACAACCAAGGCCCAAGACCAGCAGAAACAAAAAGCATCCAGGATGCAGAAGTGCTTTGTTGGCAGATTATTTGCCACAGCCTTCTCAATTTAGAGATCATTTTCGAGCATGTAGATGATCAAGTGATAAAACATGTATGAGAGCAAAAAATGTGATCATGGAAATATACTGATTCTGTACAACTTAATCATTGCAGTACTTTATTGAGTAAATACTGGTTTATTGTGAAAAAGCATGACAGAATCTGTGTTGGAAGAAAAAAGGTTGACAATCTACTCAATCACTAAATATATCTAAATAACATCTAACTCCTTATTTTAAAGACATAAGTGTATAGTTATTTTTATAATAGATTTGGCTTTTTTTGTAAGGTCTAAAAGAAATTAGTGCAAAGTGATTTTAGTGCAATTACAAGGATTACAGTTTACAAGTAATATAAGCAGGGACAATTATTTTCAGCATATACACTTAGCAAGTCTTATTTTCTCAGTCTCTCTATATGATTGTGTGTCACAGAACAGAATTGTTTCATATAAGAATTCTGTATTTGTTACTATTTATGAACTGCATTTGTAAAGGTTAAGGAAAGGAGTACAATGATAATATTAGAGGCAAATGAACAGATGTATGTGATGGTTATAGTTGATCATTCTCCATTCTTAACCTCTCTGACAGATGTAATGTGAGGACACGGCACAGGGGTTTGTATACCAGTTGTTCGCATATGGCTTCTGTCCTCTTAGGAGCACGCAGGAGTCTTGAGTGTCTGAGTTTGGCTGGCCGTAAGCCCAGTAGCTGTTAAAAAAATAATTGAGTGATTATACATATGAATGTGCTGTCCAGTTTCAGTCTGGTGTAGCTGTATAGTGTACAACCAGTTAGTTTCAAAATTATGCACTAATGCAGTCAATTGGGTGTATTATAGGAAGAACTAAACAGTGGTGTGTACACTTGTGGTGTGTGGTTTCTTTAGGCTAAGTTAGGAAAATATGCTAAGAAGGAAACCACTCTTGGCCAATAATTTAGTGGTTTTGACTGTTTTCTAGAATTCAGTCACAGTGACATTTCATGGGATTTCCACGACCACTGCACATACAGTACTGTATTCATATGCATGCTCTCCTATTGAACTGCTATTCTCAAAAATTAATTTGGCATCTGGTCTAAAGCACTGTACCAACAATGTTTAAAAAAAATAGTGGCTATTAAAAATGAAAAGTTACAACTGCAATCTTGTACTATATGTACAGACTAAAACCATCCAAGAGTTTAAATGCCACAGCAAACACAAAGAGATTCAGACTAGCACCTACACCAACAGGGGAAGGTGTGAACAAGTCAAAGCTAAATGTAAGGAGGATGTGCATTCTTTTATTCTGAATAAAACAGACATTAAGACAACACAATCCTTCAGCATTGTAAACACTGATGTTAATTACTTTGTCTTAGAGGAGTTGAGTTAAAACACAGGCTGCCTGTAAAGCTCAGTAAACAGTGTGATCTAAATAATTGAAAAGAGCAAATACACTACTGTTGCTAAAACAGTATCCTGTGGTGAGAACTAAGTACTCCTGACTCACCTCTTGGTTAGTGCCGTATTGTTAACCCACATCCACTGTTGCTTTTCTGAATAACGAAGCCCAATCCAGTACAGAAGGCCCCTCTTCTCACTTAGAAGTTTCTACAGTAATGAATACAGAATTTATAACAGTAAGATATACACCTTTCATTTGTTATGTGAGTGCTTGATTGGTTTAAAAGTGTTAAATGGATGTTTCAGTTTGCCAGATTGATGACCTGCACTTGTTCATTGCCAATCACAACCAGATCGCCACCAAGTTTCTGACATGCCTTCCTGCTCTCCTGCCAGCTTAGACGCTCCTTAGCTAGGAAGTAGCAGGAGTTCTCAAGTTTAACCCAGCCCTTCCCGCATTCAGTGCAATGATACTCTGCAGAGAAACAAGGTTTAACACACCATTCAGAAATTATATGAATAGACTTTAAAATAAATTCACACAAACAATAAAACAGGATGATAAAGCTTTATCATAAATAAATCAATATAACTAAAATGCATTTAGAATCATTATGAATCAGTCAGTTATTAGACAGATTTGGTGTTATAGGGTTTTACCATGGTCCTCAACAGCCTGTGTTAAGGGGTACAAGGTCTGACATAGCTGGCGGCTACAGTTCTCTATCACTTCAACTTCAGGCATCTCTTGACAGTCTTGGATGGATTGAATGTCGTATACTGAGGTTCGGGAATGAGGGGAACAGAAAATATATAAGCAATCAGAAAAAGTACCTTTTATAGCAACTTGTCTTCCATGTCTATAGTTAGGTTTTTTTGTTTGTTCGTCCATTTGTTTGTTTGTTTGTTTTTCCACACCAAAAAAAACAAGTCAGTAATCATTACAGAAGTCAACAGCTCATCTGCAAATTTCATTCCTTATATATTCACAGTGAAAATATTTTAAGTACATTATATTGAAGTTTTAGCTTAAGATCTTGAATCAAAAGCATCGAGTAAAAAGAATTTCTTATGTAATACAAGCTTATTGTTCTCATTATGAAGAGAAGTGTTGTCCACCATCATCAATTCTGTGTTGCGCGCCATCTACTGGCAAGAACTTAAAAAGCACCAAGATGGCACCGAAAACAGGACATCTAAATAAAATATTTGGTCTGTAAATGTTTTTTTATTTTACATGGTATTCTTTTTGTAGTAATAGACATACTTCCAACATTTAACATTTGCTGAAGGTGATGTGTCTCTTTTACCTTTTTTCCTTTTAAAGTTTATTTGTAAATTTTGGTGGTTTGGTGGTGCTTCCATTTCCTTTAATAAAATTGTCTATAGCAGTTTTTTTTTTTTTTTTTTGCATTATCCAAATTGCTGCTCATAACTTTATACATCTATACATACTAGCATCACAACTGTAGTGCAAAATAAAACTATTTATACAACACAATGTTGATGCTGTCAAATCTTGGTGGTTTTGGTGCATATCTTCCATTTCATTTAATAAAATTGCGTATTACAGTTGTTTTATTAGTAGTAGTAGTAGTAGTAGTAGTAGAAGTAGTATCCAAATTGCTGGTCAAATGCAAAATAAAAATTATTTATACAACACAATGTTGATGCTGTCAAATCTTGGTGGTTTTGGTGCATATCTTCCATTTCATTTAATAAAATT
>JAQQZT010000033.1:10106262-10131674 GCA_030068275.1 Clarias platycephalus | reverse complement strand
ACCTGCAAGTTGTTGTGGCCATCCTGTACCTGTCACGCAGGTGTGATATTCGGATGTACCCATCCTGTGCAGGTGTTATTACACGTGGTCTTCCACTGCGAGGATGATCAGCTGTCCTTCCTGTCTCCCTGAATCAAGCCTGGCCGGGAATTGAACCCGGACCCTGGAGCTGCAAAGCGATAGTGCTAACCACTACACCACTGTAAATATGTTAATCATCGTTTTAATTTTAATCAAGATTTATATATGAAAATAATTTTGAACAAATTTTATTGCAACATAATCAATATAAAAACATCCATGTTGTATATCAAAACGATTGCATAAAGACATACTGATAAAAATTATGATTAAATCATTCATATTTCGTTATTATTTTAGTTCAGAGAGATCAGATCAAAGTACAGTGAAACCTCAGATTGCAAGTAACACGGTTTGCGAGTGTTCCGCAAGACAAGCAAAGATTTTTAATAAATTTTGACATGAAAAACGAGAAAGTCTTAGTTTACAAGTACCGAGTATCATGTATCACTCATGCGCTTCTTTTTTAGACGCCGAGTGTCACATGATCACAACTGAGCCAATGGTTTTTCTCTCTCTTGCGCTGCGGAATTGTGGGTAATCGTCTCCCCTGCTTGTTCTCAGTGCGCGTTTCTTACTGGTATAATCTCAAAACCGCGTTACTCAACATACGTGCACACGTGTACTGTTTACTATAACACTGTGACCACATGTGTGTGTAAAACATATTTTATTTTGGGTTTGTAAGCGTGTGTACAGCGCACGTGCACTGTTTATTATAACACGTGTGTGCGCGCATGTAAAGCAAAAGAATGTCTCATTAGAGAGGAGAATCCCTCTCTGTTTCAGCCTGTCGTTTTGTGTGCACGCTACCCCCTCTCGGCTTCTCACATACACACACACTCTCTGCTCTACACAGAAACACTGCTCTGTCGCAATTCTTTTTAAAGATAAAGGGCAGGTTCATTTGTTTGTTTGTTTTACTTTACAGCAGTGATTCCGTTAGTATGCACTCACGCGAGTGTCATTAGCGATGTTCCGTGCTAATGTATTTCCGTTAATGTTTGTGTTTGTGTGAAATTCAAATAAAGGAGGAGAAAGGTTTACTGTGTAAGATGGGAGGGGCTGAAAGTAAGAGTCCCCTCTTACTTTAGCTTTACACACATACACAAACAAACACATCCGCGCATAAACGGAAACACATATCTGTCGGGATTTAGTTTTACTTTTTTTTTTTAAAGGTAAAGTGCAGACTAATTTGTTTTATTTCTACTTTATATTTTGTATTAATTATTCTAATATGTTTATTTTCTTGGGCTGTGGAACGAATAATTTGATTATTTCTTATGGGAAGATTTGCTTTGATTTATGAGTGTTTTGGAATACGAGCCCGCTTCTGGAACGAATTATGCTCGTAATCCAAGGTTCTACTGTACATGCATCATAAATGTGTGTAATAGGCCAGTAGTGTATTATTATAATAGTAATATAATATTTGATCATTATAAGGAAGTAAAATTATGTTGTAATTCTGTATATATTTTTATACCGATTATGTGTGTGTGTGTGTGTGTGTGTGTATGTGTGTGTGTTACTCCATATACAGTAAATCCATATACAGAACAATTACACTGTTACACTCTACTCGATACGGACGGGCGCCTGTCCTGATGAACCCTCGATCTCTATGACGAACTCGGACGCTTGTTCTCTGTTACAGTAAACACTATACGGTCGCCGGCTGTCACTGTTACCATGACAACTACGTCAACGAGTTAAATTATTACGTTTAACCTTAACGTCATCACAGTTCAGTGACGGGTATAACACATGGGATTTTTTTCGTTAAGTTACTTGGTCTAGGTCGAATGAAATTTGCATGGAATACAAAATAACTTTTAAAAGTTGTGCGCTGAAAGTTCAATAGTTGGACTAATACATGTGTAGATCGGTGTAGAAAATGTTTGAGAAAGTTTGTGAAAGCTCTGATCTAAACATCTAGATTGTGAGTTTATCAGCTCGCCGTGTTGCAATGACAGCCTTTTGAAATACGCGTTTGAGAAAAGGGCGGAAGTGCTGATAGCTGTCGAAGAGAGTGAGGAGAGGAGGAGGAGGAGGAGAAAGAAAGAGAGGAGGGCAGAACTGAAACTGCAGTTACTATAACACACAGCTCTACCGAGAGAGTAAGAGAGAGAGGTGAGCTCGTGCACAATCACGGAAACTCCCGGCAGCGCCACTTCCGCCCACACGAAACATGGCGGCTTCCTTGACCGAGAACCTGGCGGAATATTTAGGTTCGCCCGAACCGGCAGTTCGACTCATTCTTTCAATTTTAATAGGTAAGCACTGTTGTGATCTTCTCGTGTCAGACTGTAGACGTGTTCCGCTTTATGACCGCGGCGTCACAATTCAATGAAATCCCGTGTGTAAGATCAGATATGTGCTGTGTGTATGTGTGTGTGTGCTAGCTTCCAGTCCTGCAGGTGAACATGAAAGGCGCTGATGAAACACGTGGAGGTCGAGAAGGGCGATGTCACGCTTTCCAACAAACTCATCCAGAAGAAAAGAAACTCAATGACTCATTCACTCTCTCATTCACTCTCTCATTCACTCTCTCACTCACTGCAAGGACGAGTCTGACACTTTAGTTCTGCGTGGCTGTCTAACACTCTTTCCCCCCTTTCTCACACCTTTTAATCTGGAGTAATGACATGCTTTAAGTCTGATTGCAGCATCTCGTACGGGTTTGAGATTGAGTGACAGGACAATACTGTAGGGCATGAGTTGACTTTGGCCTGATACATGGCCATGCATGCTGGTGTATGATCTCAAAAATAGCAGGACACACGTTACGGACATGGCAACTGACATGTAGTGGGTCCATAGTGTTCTGTTATAGTACAATGTTTGGCCAGTGTAAAAAAAAAAAAAAGCACAATGTTAATGTATCTAATAATGTGTTTCATAGGTTTTTGAAAGTCTTGAATAGTTTTTTTAAAGTTATGTAGGACAAAGGTTTTTTTTTTCCTCTTTGCAAACGGGATACGCTTGTCACACAAGGCCACCTGTTGA
Organism: Clarias platycephalus; assembly: GCA_030068275.1. NCBI lineage: Eukaryota > Metazoa > Chordata > Actinopteri > Siluriformes > Clariidae > Clarias > Clarias platycephalus. The sequence goes on along the minus strand of JAQQZT010000033.1, from coordinate 10,128,581 downwards.
CACACAAATCTGTCAAGTCACAGACTAAATCACCTGATCTGGCCTGTGTTAAGATCTCATTTAGAGGTTTCTCTTGTGCTTCCCTATGCAGAATGTTTTCTGAACAATTCCCCTAGGATTAGTTTCACTTTATTATTTTTTTGTTTTGTTTGATTTTAAAAGATCTGTCCAATATACAAAGCATGGACATAGGTTTCTCACCTGCCATGCGGAAGCCCCAGGTTTGATTCCCGCCCAAACTCCAGCCACTGAATGCAGAAGCCCGGCTAAAAATGTGAGGGTTGCGTCAGGAATGACATTTGGCGTAAAATCCTGTGTCAAGTTGTATGTATGCAGGTCACATGGTCCGGTGTGTCCAGAAGCGTTTTTGTTTTTAATAAGAATTGCAGTCAGACAGTGATTGAATGTGATGAAGCATCAAATTTCCCAGCATGTATTCTGTTTTTATTTCAATTGCCCTGTCATTTCAATTGCTCTGTCGTTCAGTTCTTCACTGACGCCTAACAATCATACCGTCATAGTGAAGAATTTTTTTTCTTCTAACAGGACTATTATTTCAGCGTTGTGGTTATACCAAAAGCGAAGAGAAGGCATGTAATCTTGTAACTCCTTTAAGACTATTTTGCTCCTCCAGTCTAATTTTTATATTTTTGGCAGTGGTTCACTGTACAGATTTGTGAACTTTAAGTTTAATAGAAGTGCACAGAGGGTGTAATTTATTAATTGGCTAAGTATGCCATCAGGTTTGATGCTCGGGAGTGACTCTTAAATCACACCATTGCTCCATACTGGGTGTTACCTACATGAGGAGGTAATAGATTCTTATTTATCCCGTATAAAGTATAGTTATGCAACTTTTAGTTCGTACAAAGATCAGTCAAAATCTCCCCAGGTAATATATAAAATGTGTATATGAAGTGTGTGTGTGTATATTTCATATGTAAATAAATTTCATATATGTATATAAACAGTCAAGCTCGGAATTATTCATACCCCTGGGAACTTCTGGCGTTGAATAAAAGTTACTTTTATTCAATCAGCAAGTTTTATTTTTTTTGACCGGAAATGACATGCAAATCCTAATCAACGTGTTGTTAAATATTCCATCATATCATATATCAAATGCATGATATAAAAATACACTATAAACCATTCTTTATGAAGAAATGTTGGTTATAATGCAGAACATCTAAACTATATGCAGCATGTAAAAGTGCTCATTAAAGAAGCAACACTTCTTACTTGCGCTAAAACCACAAGTTGTAGGTATTTCAGCTGGAACTTTTGATATGACAACCATGCATGTATCATCGAGACACTTCCATCTCCGTGATTTATTCATAGAGAGATTGCTCATTCCGTGCAAATAGATTATCATTGCTATAACTGTATAATTACGTCCCTTAAGAACATTTCTCCTCCTGTTTGACTGGGACTTAAAATGTTAGAGGTAATAAACTGCACTTTATGCTGTGGGTTTGCCTGAGGATATGTTTATGGTATAAACTGTTTTTAAACCACAAAGGAAGGTTTATTTCAAAGAAATCTGTCTTATCTTCAGTCAAGCCGAGTATGTGGGATTATCAGATATTGTCATGGGTTTATGGTGAGTGGCGTGACTCAAACAGGTTGTCTCCGGGTTGGGATAAGAACCTTTGTAAGTTAGCTTCAAGACTTCAGGACAAAGTCCAGTATAGTAAAAAGGTACTTATAGACATGGAGAGTAGCAGTGGATTGTTACAGGCATGTTTTAAAAAAAAAAAAAAAAAAAAAAAGGCTAGTTACAGTATATTTGTTGCATTTATTCCCTGAACAGGGATATTATTCACAAGTGCTTGTATGGGTTGGTGTTTGTCACTGTCTAGAACATGGTTGTCTATAATTATTATTATTATTTTTTTTAATCTTACAGACCCCCACACCAATAATATTAGATGTCAGGTTACCACTCTTTTGAAGCAAATATATTCAGCTATAAACAGCTGATTATTCAGATCTTGTTCGGCAGAAGAAGCGGTCCTGTCTTTTTATGGATGGGTTTCAGTTAAAGTTTTTGTTTGTCTATTCTAGACATGAGCTTTTTGTTTTTTTCATTTAAACATGTGTTTATTTTGCTTTTAACGATGTCTCGTTCAAACTTAAAAGCGACAAAGTGCATTGCCTTATAAAGCTGGTTCCACATCAATTATTCTTATTTGGTTGCTTTATACATTTGTAATTAGTTTAACAAGAATGTAGTTTTTTTTTTAAAAACTGATCTAGACGCATGCTTTGTTTTCTAAGAAGATTCAATGTTTTCTGAATTGGGAGTTTTGGTCATTTCTAACATGTTGCTCCAAAATGAAACTTAAATTCTTTTTTTTTTTTCTTCTTTGTCAAGTGCTCATTTAAAAAAAAAAAAAACATGTCATACCATTACTTCACTGTTCTGATTTTAATAGGTCACACGTGTTGACCCAGTGTAGATAATGAATGCTGTGATACAGATAATGAATGTTGTGATAACACCTTGTTATTTTTCTGTAAGTCCCCTGTACAATTGTGAAAAAGTAACCGTAAGAACAAGACCTGCTGCAACCATCTCCCAGCATGCAGCTGATGTTTCTTACTGAAATCCTGAAATACCTTATTGCATAGAATCCTTGTTTGGAATAAAAATCTCATTTTTTTTTCTCTCTCTGTGTTTTCCTTCACAGGTTATCCTTTTGCGCTGGTGTACCGCCGGTTCCTGTTCCATCAGTCTCCGTCTGTCATTCATCTATTCCACGTTGTCTCAGGCCTGTCCTTGGCCGTGTTCAATTTTGGTGAGACGGAGCAAAACAATCAGGGGAAACGGCAGGGAATTTATGATGGACACATTGGACGGTGTTTTAACTGCACTTTATAATCAGTAGTTTGTGGACATCTGATCACCATCAAACCAGTGTAGTTCTTAAAAAAAAACTGTTTTCTCAAAGTTGCGAGCGAACTCTTCGTCAAGAATGCCTTTGTATTCTGTAGAATTGCAGTTTCCCCTTCAGGGGAACTAAGTTGCCCAAACCTGTTTTAACAGTCTTCGTTCACATTACCAGCCTAAAGTCACTCAATCCTGATTTTGTACTATAACGTGACACAGATCTGATAAAAATAGATCAGATACAAATCCGATATTGACGTGACTTGAATGAGAACAGGCAGATTGGATTTCATGCGACTTATTTGCCTCCACTCGTGCAAAGGGAGCTTGCTGATGTCATTCAGCACCGGCTAACAGGGTAAAAGTTGGCTAACTGCTTCTCATCCTCCAGAGAAAAATCCTGACCTGAATTCTGACATCATCCCACGTCTACTCACCCAACATTATTGACTGACCTCAGTTGCAGATTGAACACAAATCCATACTTTAAAATCTAGTGGAAAGCCTTCCTGGAAGAATGGACGTTATTATAACAGAAAACTGCCATTAATCTGAAACGAGATTAAAACAAGCACATTTGGTGAGATTGGTCAGGTGTCCAAAAACTTCTGTTTTTTTTTGTTGTTTTTTTTAGTAAAACAGGGCTTGATTGTATATAAGCCTTAGCCTGTTTTATTGCCAGCCTCCCATGCAATACGTTTGTTTCCTTGTATTAAAGTGAAAGGATCCATTTTGAAGGAATGAATAAGGTGAAAGGTCCTAAACTTGTAGCAGTAATTTCCTCTTTGTAGAAAAATAACCCACAAACAGGAAGGATTAAGGCTTGGTTGGCACGGCAGTTGGCTAAAGCTGTGTCTTAAAGATTTCAAGTAGCATGCATGCACTTAGGGAATATAATGAGATTTAGTGTACTAGTAGTGTCACGCCTCTAAGTACTAGTGAGAGAGGACGCAGGAGTAAACGGCACAGGTTGCTGCAGTTATATAATAATTTTCCCAAAAACATTGCTGCACAGTCTGACCAAAGACTGTTCCTGTGGTTTTTGGTGGCATAAAGTTTCTTTTCTGTGCAAAATGTGTCCGACCTGGCACCTCATGGGTACACGGTTTACACAGTCCAAGTGCATAGTGTGTGACTTGAGACACAGCTGAATGGCAGGATGTTGTTGCTGACTAACCTGTGCTTATTTTTTTTTTTTAATGCTGCCCTGGGCTAACAGCAGGTGTGTCTATTCTCTTCCTGATTATTTGTCTGAATGTCTTTTGTCAGTGTCTATCATACTTTACCTTCTTAAGGTGTCTTGCTGTTTTCATTCTGTCCGTTTTTACAGATTTGGAACAAATGAAAAGTGGACAAAAGTAATTGTAAATAAGTAAGAGTTTCCTGTGTTAAAAGTGATGAGGGTGAAAAGACTACAATGAGCAAGATTATTATTTTAAGCACTCGGGGTATAATGGATCAATTTGATGATTGGCCGGTTCCAGCATTATGGATGTGACATTTTGGGTAAAGAAAAAGCCTCGGGGCATGGACAAGCGTAATATCCTAGTAGTGAATTAATTTCCATACATTTTAATGTAATCTTATCAGTGAAAACCAAACGAATCCTCAAAATTCTCAAAAAACATTTAAATTCTGAAAATATCCCGCATTTTATCACTATTACAAAAGCGACTCAAAATGGATAAATGTTTGAGCTCACAGATTTTCTAAAAAACTCCATCACTCACTCACTCACTCACTCACTCACTCATCGTTGTCTATACGACTTTATCCATACAAGTATACGACTTTATCCATACAAGTATACGACTTTATCCATACAAGTATACAGGGTCACGGGGGCATGAAGCCTATCCCAGTAGACTTGGGGCACAAGGCAGGGTACACCTTGGACGGGGTGCCAATCCATTGCAGTGCACACACACACACACCCCACACTCATTCACTCACTACAAGCAATTTAGGAACACCTAAATTAGGTGAGAATGGAATTTGGATCCTGGAAGTGCAAGCCGATAGTGCTAACCACTAGGCCACCGTGCCACCTTTCTAAAAACTCTCTGAAGACAATTGCAGGAAGAATTAGATGTGTACCTTGAAAGAGACAGTCTTTAACATGAATAAACAGTCTAAATACTATATAAAACATGCTTAATTTTAACAACAAACTTTTGAATTGGTAACGATGGGAAAAAAAGTAACTATGAAAGTAATAAATCTGCTTCTTTTTTTTCCTGGTCATGACTTCTCTCTTTCATTTCCTTTCCTTTTATTCGTTGTTTCGTGATTTGCGTTGGACTTCAATGTTTAATTTAATGTTTCAATGTTTAAGTGTCCAAACCCAGCCACTGGATCCAGTGCCGATCCCAAGTTCGAATAAAACGGTAGGGTTGCATCAGAAAGGGCATCCGGCGTAAAAACCTGTTCCAAGTTGTTGTGCGGATCGGATGGTCCGCTGTGGCGACCCATCGATGGGAGCAGCCAAAAGATCCTCAACAACAGTATAAGCCATTTAAAAAAAAAAAAATTCAAGCACATTTTAAAGCCGATGCTGACCAAAGACCTATACAGCTAAAAAAAAATTCAAAGAAGTTAGAAAGTATTTAAAAGGACACAGTGTAACGGGACACTCGGCCTACAGTACAATGTTAAATTGAGACAAACAACAAAATAAAAACTACACTAAAAGCAACGCGTCTCCTTAAAATGTAACTGGGTTGGACATGACATATGAGAAAATACTAAAGGTTAACGCTTGTTGATAAGCCGAAGAGATGAGTCTTGAGGCAAGATTGAAACTCTTTTCTTAAAGATTAGATTTAAAAGATTTGGAGCTGATTTCACACTCATGCATGTTTAGTGTATGAGCGTAGTTATATGAATAAGGTCGACCTTTGCATGGAATCGCCATGTTATATTTGCTCAATAATTTATTGATTCATTGATCACTTTGTTGTCTTTGTTACTTAGTTTTCTCTTAAACCAGCACAAGTGTTCTCTGTCATCATGTTTATGGATATACTGTGTATAGCTATAGAGATATAGATATACATTTGACTTTCAGCCCATTTCGTTTGCAATATTTATCTTGGGCTATTCCATTCAGCCTTTATTTGCATAAAAAATATATTTATTATATAAATTATATATAAAATTTTTTTAAATATATTATAAATCAGCCTTGATTTAGCATATGTAAATAATTCCAATTCAATTATTTTTGTTGCATTTCCAGGCTTGTTAGGTATCTGGGGCCAGAGTGTAGGTTCAGGCGTCATATGCCAATATGGGGGGAAAACAATGGCAGCTTGGTGGTGCATGGGATTTTACCGCCCCCATGACCTTCTGATTAGTGTTACCCAATGGTCCACCGCTGCCTGACTGAGTGCGGTATTAGACTACACCCATCAGCTCTTTCTGAGACCTTTTAGACAGAAGAGCTGAATGGAAAACCCTGTTTCTTAGCACTACTCTTGGTAAAATGTGTATTGACGAATTAGTGACTATGTACACAAGGTTGTGAAATGAAGTTGCCCTTACACACCTGACTGCCCTAACCCACTTACCCTCTGTATTTTCCCCTCAGGTTCTCAGGTGTATCACTCTGCATTATGCATAATCATACAGTTCCTGCTGCTGAGGCTTATGGGAAGGACCATCACTGGTGTCCTAAGCAGCTTTATATTCCAAATGGTGAGGGGGATAGTTACACCACCGTGGTTTCTCCTTTGTGAATAATGACAGCTGCCTGTCTTGTTTTTCTTCAGCATGTGTTTTAGAATGCATCATGACAGCGTTCATATGTTCCTGAAGATCTGGTTTGCTATAGAATTTGGTTCCAACCCTAATCCGGTTGTCATGACCTGGTTAAGAGAGTAGGACGATTATCCCATGTAGGTGTGTTGGATTAGTGCGGGGGCTGCATACTAGGAAAACACATCTCCAGCAACATGGATGGTTCAAGTCAGTATGTTCAGTTATATTTGCATAGCGCTTTTAATAATGAGTCAGAAAGCAGCTTTACAGAAATCTCAGGGTTGCGTTTAGAAATCCATCCTTAATGAGATAGATGGAAAGTAATTGAGATGGTGAAAAGGAAACATTTCTGCGATGACATGAGGGGATGATAAAAAAAAATTCTAATTAAAAAAAAGAACACTTCTGCATGAGGCCAGATCTATTTCTTTTCTATAACTATTATAGAGTCAACAGGTGTTAGTTGTAGTGACAGGAGGATCTTGTGAGGATGATCACAGTCACTTCTCAATTTATTTTAGTTTTTACTCTGTATGGCGTGTACACTGACTGCATGTTAGTCATACATTTTTGGCAATCTGCATTGACGATCTTAGCCGTAATACCTAATTGTTTTGCATATGATTTTTTTTTTGTTTGTTTGTTTAGTTATTTGCACTGTTATCCAAAGCAGCTTACTAAAGAAACGCAATACAGTCCCAGCACAGACGTGATAAAAGAAGTTCTGCTAGACTGACCGGGAAGTCGCACGAACGCACACATACACACCTCAATAGAGACATGGAGAGCGCCACAGCTAATCACAGAGTTATGAACTAAAGCAACTACTGTACCTCGGAACCTGTTTGTGAAGTTATGTTCGAATGTGACATCACTAGATGACCTCTGCTTAGAACTCTCTTTTAAAGATTATTGGTTGCCAGGTTGTTAAGTCTGTGAAGGAGATTAAGTTGTCATCAATCATTTTGCATCAAACCTTAATGCATTTCTTTGGGGGGGGGTGAGAATAAGAAGAAACGTCTAAATATTTCTTCTTCTTTTTTTAAGACTCACATGACTCTCAGCATGGTTAAGGCATCAAAAGGATTCAAATTTTAATATATTCTTTTCTCGTAAAGGATTGTTTAAGACAGCAATTAGTAGGGAGGGGAAATCTCCAAGGATCACCCGATCCCTATGTTATCATGATACCAAGGTGCCGATTCAGTTTATATTGCGATTTTATAATTATCATGATTTTACAATTTTGCTGCAACAGCTGCATTAAAAACATCCTCCAGCACCCCATTACACACTGATCTGTGCAGTTAATTATCAGACTAGAAAAATGATAAATTAAAAAAAAAAGGTGAGATGTAATACATCGTAAATAAGGTATCTTTTGAAATGATGCTTTTTATTATATATCTGGAAAAATGTTTCAACATAACAACGTGCACTTGTACTACAAGCATACTGTATCCATGTAGTACTAAAGCTCAACTGACCTGTTCTTACTCTCTGTCTCTCTCTCTCACAGACATACCTCTTGTTGGGTTACTACTACACAGCCACAGAAGAGTATGATATCAAGTGGACCATGCCCCACTGTGTCCTCACCCTCAAACTCATTGGTACACTCCCTTCTTTTACACTGCATTCAATGTTCATGCAGAGAGTCAGTTGCTTTAAAATTATTTCATCTGACAATCTGATCGTTTAATACATTACTAGATAAAGGAGCTTGCGTACTTCCTCTTAACACTGAATCACAAATGATTTGGTGGTGTCTTCTTTTTTTTTTTAGGTTTGTCACTTGATTACTATGATGGTGGAAAAGAACCAGTGAGTGAATCATTTCCTCCCATATGTTTTCATGCTTTAACTGTTTTCTCTCTTTCTGTTCCATTAGTCACTCATGTGCATTAACTCAGAATACTCAATATTTAGGGTTTTATTTTATATACTCTACATGTGTTCGATCGCACTTGAATGTTCCTTGTTCTAATGTTAAGTAAAGTGGCTGAGGCATGAATGACTTCTTGTATCCGGCGTATGGTTCGTATTTGGAGAGTTAGAGAACGATTAAACAGGTTACTAACCACATGCTGGTTTCTAGCCCTTTTCTCATGCTTTTTTTTTTTGTTTTTTTTTTTTGTTTAATTACAAAATCTTGTAATTAAATTAAACTGTCTATAAGTAGGTTTAATCTGGATTATTGCAATTTTATAATAATGATCAACCTGAGGGCCAGGACGGTGGCTTATTGGTTAAAACTGTCACTTTACACCCCCATGGTCCAGGTTCGATTCTCGTCTCTGTGTGCATGGAGTTTGTATGTTCTTCCCGTGCTTCATGAGTTTCGCCCGGTTTCCTCCCACAGTCCAAAGACATGCAGCTTAAGCTAATTGGCATTCCCAAAATTGCCCGTAGTGTTTGAATGAGTGTGTGTATGTGTTTGTGCCCTCCGATGGATTGGCACCCTGTCCAAGGTGTACTCCGTCTCGTGCCTTAAGTCTTCTGGTATAGGCTCCAGTCTCCCCGCGACCCTGTATGTGGGATAAAGTGGTATAGATGATGAGATCATTTGCTAACATAAGGTTCCTGCAATATGTCCTTGCCGTTAGAAGCATGATTGTGTTCAAGGTCCCATTTCATATTCAGCTTTTTTTTTTTGGTCACTATGTACATCTGAGAAAAGCACTAAAGTTAAAGATGATCAGTATAATCAAATGTCTTCTTTGCTGTTTAAAAAAAAAAAAAAAAAAACAGGTTTTAGTTTGAATTGTTGTGAAGTTCATAGTTTGTCTTTTTATATCCCATCCCTTCTGCCCTGTGCATTAGTCTCAGTTGAGCTCCGAGCAGAGGAGCAGCGCTCTGCAAACCACTCCGTCTCTTTTGGAAGTTTGTGGTTTCTCCTACTTTTACGGTGGATTCCTCGTAGGACCTCAGTTCACACTGCGCAACTACATGCGCCTGGTTTCCCGAGAAATGACCGACTGTCCCGGCCAGGTGCCCAACAGGTGAGCTCGTACCCGGCTACATGTAGTTAGCAGAAATGATGCTCCAGAAACATCCAGTTCATGTCCATACTCTTACAGAGAACTGTCGCGCTAAAGGATTGCTCTTTTTTTTTTTTCCTTTTTCTTTTTTTCCTTCTAGTTTGGTTCCTGCACTAAATCGCTTTCTTTTAGGTTCCTTCTGCCTGCTTATCTTCACAATATTTGGGCCATATTACCCAGACAGCTATTTTGTTACAGATGAATTTGAGGTCAGTAAATGTTCAGATTATTTGTAATGAAACTTATTTTCATAAATTCTTATGTACATTCAAACGTTCATACATGCACACATACTGTGCATAAATACATACAGTTGATACCAGATATTTACATACACAAAAATACAAACTTTCTTTTTCTTTACTGTCAAACATAAAATCTGAGTAAACTTTTTCCTGTTTTAGATCAATAAATATTAAAATATTTTTTGCATTTGTTAAAAGTCAGAATCGAAACTAACTAAAACAAAACTCCAGATGATTCCATTCTGATCTTAAGAAGCTTCTGATAGGTTAATTGATTCCATGTGGTTAATTGGTGGCACACCTGTGGATGCATATAAAGGCACACCTCAAACACAGAGCCTCTTTTTTTTTTGCCATCATGGGAAAATCAAGAGAAATCAACCAAGACATCAGGAAAAGAATTGTGGACCTCCACAAGTGTGGCTCATCTTTAGGTGGAATTTCCAGATGCCTGAAAAGTCCCATGTTCATCTTTTCAGTCTATAGTACGCACGCACATATAAAAAAAACATGGGAATGTACAACCATCATACTGCTCAGGAAGGAGACGGATTCTGAATCCCAGAGAGGAAAATTTTTTGGTGCGTAATGTGCAAATCAACCCCAGGACAACAGCAAAAGACCATGTGAAGATGCTGGCTGAAAATGTTAAGACTGTGTCATTATCTACAGTATAACGAGTCTTCAACCACCATGAGCTGGAAGGTTACTTTGGAAGAAGAAAGCCATTGCTTCAAAACCACCATAAAAAAGCCAGACTACAGTTTGGAACTGCACATGGGGACAAACATCTTAATTTCTGGAGACATGTCCTGTGGTCTGATGAAACAAAAATTTAACTTCGTCCATAATGACAAATATATATATTTGGAGGAAAAAGGGCGACGCTTTGAAGCCTCAGAACACCATCCCAACCGTGAAGTATGGGGGTGGTAGTATAATGTTGTGGGGCTGCTTTGCTGCAGAAGGAACTGGTGCACTTCACAAAATAGATGGCATCATGAGAAAAGAAAATTATGTGGATATATTGAAGCAACATCTGAAAACATCAGCCAGGAAGTTAAAGCTTGGGCACAAATGGGTCTTCCTAATGGACAATGATCCCAAGCCTCCAAATTAGTTAGAAAGAGGCTTAAGGACAACAGAGTCAAGGTATTATAGTGGCTATTCCAAAGCCCTGATCTCAATCCCATAGAAAAATTTTGGGGGCGGCACTGAAAAGTCAAGTGTGAGCAAGAAAGTCTACAAACCTGACCCAGTTAAACCGGTTCTGTGTGGGACAAAATTCCAGCAAACTATTGTAGAACAAAGTAGTTTCGGAGCAATTCTACCAAATACTAAGGAAGTATATATACATTTTTGACCGATGAAAGTAGTTAAAAAAAAATTCCATAAAAGTCTCTCTCGCTTGATTCTGACATTTAACAAATGCAAAAAGATATGTTAGTATTTATTGATCGAAAACCGAAAAGGTTACCCCGATTTAATGTTTACAGTCAAGGAGAAAAAGTCTGAAGTGTATGTTAATATCTGGTTTCAACTGTACATACCTACATATAGATAGATGGATAGATGTATAACGTTAAAAAAAATATATTATTATTTCTGTATTTTTCCATTATAATAACTATATTTCATAACGTTAAATGATTTTGATTCTGTTGTCCAGGCTCAGCCATTTTGGTACAGGTGTGTGTATATCCTGCTGTGGGCTAAAGTGAACCTGTACAAATATGTGACCTGCTGGCTAATAACTGTAAGTCTATAATGAGCACATACACAGTTTTTTGTATTTAGTATTTACACAAAACTCCTATTTTATTTAGTTTTTTTAATAAGGAGTTTGGTGGTACAATACTTCCCGTTCCACCAAGGACTAAAGGAATTTGTAGAATACTAATCATAAGGTAGTAGAATACCAATAGCTAATAGCTAGCTGTCAAAATACATTGGAATGCATAGTATACACCGATCAACCATAGCACTAACGCCACAGCACCTTTGAACAGTTGATATTGAGATTGTGTCTGCTACTTCTGCTCCGTAAAGCCTTCACGGCTGGTAACTCTATATGAACTTCTCCTCTGCAACAGAGGTAAGTTTTGGTCTTGCTTTTCTGGGAAAGTCTTCATGACAGCCAGTTTCATCATGGTGCTCCTTGATGGGTTTTGCAAATGTACCTGAAAATACTTTCGTGTCCTAAAATAACAATTTGCATCTATTGTTGTTGCTTAATTACCTAATTCCATAAGTGTAATTTCATAGTTAAAAAAATATCCCATATTCTTGAATGTAGAAGAAAAATTGCTAAACAAAAACTATTGAGTTAGAAGGTGTGTCCAAACTTTTGACTGGTATATACCAGTAAACTGGGACCAAAGGTCATCCAGTCCAGTCCGATCGAGAGTCAATGCAGCACAAATCAACAAAGAAAGTCAATGCCCGCCATGATTAGGCAGCAGAACGCCTAGTGCACACGGCTCAGCAGGCAAAGAGCCCATGTTTTCGAGTGAGTAATTAATTTATAAAAGTGTATCGTTCTATACGATTGCTATTTTCGTCAAGTTAGCACTGTAATAACGTCACAGCTAGGATATCAATTAAAATCTTTTAGCTACACGTGCCACGCTAAGAATGGATGTTTAAGGACAGTTAAAGCTTGATGAGTGTTAGATTTTTTTATTAATGTTTGCATATAAAAATTCCATTAAAGGATCACCATTAAAAATGCAAATGAGAATTCTGTCTTATACTGAACTGAGCTTTAAATTTAAGGTATGAACTCTCCTCGTTCCGAAAGATTGTGTTTTGTCACCTGCAATGTTAATGCCTGATTTTCTTTAATGAAGGATGACCATAAATTTTAGTCACTGATTAAGATAATGATCTAGTCATTTCCTCAGCGTAACAGCTGCATCTTGAATATTGTCACAGCAAAGCTGCCATGCAACAGTTTTGCGTTCCATTTGAACTAGTTTACCTGTTATTTATTATTATTAATATTATTTTTGTGCCTTTGTCCTATATAGGAGGGCGTGTGTATCCTCTCTGGACTTGGCTACAACGGTCGTGGTGAGGATGGACAGCCCAAGTGGGACGCCTGTGCTAATATGAGAGTGTGGTTATTCGAGACCACGCCACTTTTCACAGGCACCATCAACTCCTTCAACATTAACACTAACGCATGGGTGGCCAGGTACACATCTGCTTCCTGTAACGAAATAGAGTGATTGTAATTATCAAATTCAAAATTCAAATTTTATTTGTCACCTACACAATCATAATGTAGTGAAATGTTTTTTTGCGACCACAGAGTCGCGACGGCAGCCACCTAGGGCGCCATCATAGAAAGACTGGTTTATATAGTATACATTATATTGGCCTCTCATCTATGTCTTGGTGTCTTTTTGTTACTGTGCAGGCACATTTTTAAGAGGCTTAAGTTTTTGGGTAACAAGTTGGCATCACAGATGGCCACGCTGTTATTCCTGGCGATCTGGCATGGCCTGCACTCCGGTTACCTGATCTGCTTTTCCTTGGAGTTTATCATCGTCAATGTGGAGAAACAGGTAATCAAGCTGAGTTACTTACAACAAAGGATATTAAGATATAAAGGTCTCAATACATAAAAAAACAGTTTAAATACCAGCTGATAATGGTTGTTTATTTAGGCACCTAGAAGCATTAATTATATAGAATTATTATAGAAGTTTAATTACTGTTCTAATCATCTCTTCTTTTGGGTGCCTGTAAGTCTGTACCCTTTAGGAGTCTTCAAAGTACCTCAAAGTTTATTGAATTTTGTGATTCATGCAGGCACGCACACTGAATAGGAAGTGTCTCCTGTAGACCACGTGTTGAGCCTGATTTGTGCATCTGCGGCAAGTCTGTGCTATTGGTCTTGTGTAGCTATGTAGTCAGTATACAGCATCGCCTACAGCATAGCCTGCCGTGCACCTCCCCAGACATGTAACCACATCATGGCAATGCAGTAGCGGTGATCTGTCTACCTGGTAGCAAGGAACTTCCGGCTTCTTCTACACTTCCATTTTTAAATTCAATTGAACGTGAAATCATCTTTGGTTTCTTCAATGCACTAATTTCAAGAAAAGATCTACTCAGTTTCATTCGCCGTTGTTTGTAGTGCACCAAAAATACTCACTAGAGTGTGCCGAAGAGACACAACAAAGTGGTTTAGAAACCCCCAGCTAGAGATGTTTGTGAGATGGTTGTGTATTTGCAGAGAGAAACACACGCCTATGAACGCCCATGCGCGCACACGTGTACACACACACACACACACACACACACACACACCAGCGCATAAGTATAATGCCAAAGGTCACTTGCGTAGGCTTTAACATTGCATCATTGTGTTTCCTCAGGCTCAGGCGCTCGTGAAGGACAGCCGGAAGTTGACGGCCATTGCAAACAGTCCTTTGTATCCCCTTATATACGGAGTACAGCAGTTCATCCACTGGCTTTTCATGGGCTATCCACTGGTAGCGTTTTGCCTCTTAACTTACAACAAGTGGCTGAAGGTGGGTGGGCACTGAAGCAGTGTGTCTGTCTGTATGTCTGTCTGTCTGTACAGTACTGTACAAAAGTCTTAGGCACCATATTATATGCTGTAGCAATTTTGTTATATATGTTTATCATGTCTGCATAATTATGTACAAAATCATTCAGTATTTCCATATATACATTACAGGAGAATATATGCATATGTAAAGAAAGAAATATAGTACAAGACAGACCAGTTTTCAGATGGAAAAAAAAAAACTTGTATGCTCCTGAGATTTGCATAAAAATAGAAAATAGTGTGACAAAGTTACCAGAAGAACTCATATTCTCCAGCATGCTCAGTAAAACCTAACAGCTGTTTTACTTCTAGTACTGTGCAAAAGTCTTGGGCACATACAAAAATATGGCATAAGCAAAAGATGCTTTTTAAAACATTTCTGCATAAAAGAAACTTTTATAAAGAGTAATAAATGAAACGGTCAATATTTGGAGTGAAAACTCATTGCTTAAAATCAGGAGTTTTAGACACAGATTTGTGCAGTTTTATAAGGAGCGTACATTAGGTTTTTTGTTTCCATCTGAAAACTGGTCTGTCTTGTACTATATTTCTTTATTTACAGCCATGCATATATTCTGCTGTAATGTTATTTATTTATGAATTATTAAGTTATCTATGGAAATACTGAATGATTTTGTACATAATTATGCAGACATGATGCATATATAGCAAAATTGGTACAGCATATAATATGGTGCCTTTTGCACAGTACTGTATATCAGAGTGATATTCACAGGAAGTCTATAGAAAGCTTGAAAGACACAAGTTTGAATCACAGATGTCCATGACTTGGAATATAGACAACAAAATTGGTCGTGCTGTCTGGGTGGGAGCTGTGTGATTACTCTCCACTGTCACATCACAGTCCTAACCAATCTTGAGTGTATGTGGATTAGGAAGCTGTTTAGGAAGATGACGCAGTTTGCATCAAGCCTTTGGAGAAAGCCTGTGTGAGCCTTTAATATAAGGCACCAAATGTAAAAAGTTGAATACTTTTTGCTCTGTGCATTTTTCCCCAAATAATGGATGTCATTTTGATGCATATGAACTCATGTTTGCGTCAATTCTATGAAAAGATTTTGAACAATGTATTAAAATGACATTAATTGTAAAAAAAAAAAAAAAAAAAAAAACTTTTTACATTTCATGCCCGGCTAAATGTTGGTGGGTTACTATCATTGTATAAAGAGTGGTGCTGGCTCATGGGTGCGAATTGGCGGAGAAAATGTTGAGGTGAAACTTAAGTGACCCGTTAATTAATTGGCTTTCTTAAAATTCTAAAATGAATGTACAAATTAGATAGTATACTTTAATTATCTAACCGAAGAGAGAGATTTATTGACCATATTCTCGCTCCCTTATAGAATTTCCATGTTTTGTTTGTGTGTTTTTGTGTATTTACACTTCCATCATCTGTGATTTCACTCTAATAGGTACACATGTAGTTCCTATTAGTTTTATCTAAAACTATTATATCAAAACTATTGATTAAAATGATATAGTTACTATATAATTCACAATAGACATATAGAGTAATATGTTTTAAAATGAATAATGAAATCAGTAGCCAGAATTTAAGAGGATAACCTGCAGGTAATATTCACTGTTGGCCAAGATATTTACTGTCTGCACATTATATATAACAGTATATTACATATTTTACATTTTACAATTGTTTTACAAGTACTGTTTAAAACTTTTTTTGGTTTTATGTCATGCTGTATTTCTAAAATATTCCTATTTTCTTCTTCAGGTTTATTCATCAGTGTATTTTTGTGGTCACCTCTTTTTCTTCATTGCCTTCCTTATCCTGCCTTTCGTCCGTAAGGCACTGGTGCCTCAGAAGGCAAAGAGCGACAGAAAGGAGAACTAGACCAAAATGGGTAATGTTTTGTTTTGTTTTTCTCTCTAGCCTTCTTTGCTTCTTTTTTTTTCTATTCATCTGTGGTGGTTTTAAGGACAATATCTCAAGAATAAGTAGTTGAATGTTTGGTAGTGGTAGGTTTCTCACCTGTCATGCGGAAGGCCCGGGTTCGATTCCCACCCAATCCCCAAACCAAACCCCAGCCACTGGATGCAGTGCCGGTCCCAAGCCCGGGTAAAATGGGAGGGTCGTGTCAGGAAGGGCACCCGGCGTAAAACCTGTGCCAAGTTGTGTGCGGATCGGATGGTCTGCTGTGCCGATCTCTCAGCCGAAAGACTAACAACAACAGTTAGGTACATAAGTATTTGGACAGTGACTCATTTTTGTTTTTGCACTTTTGCTGATGGATAGATAGAGAAAGAGAGAGAGAGAGAGAGAGAGAGTACTTTATTAATCCCAAAGGGAAATTGTAATGTTACAGCAGCCAGTTCATGAAAAATGCAAGAAGATAGAAGCAAACAAGCTATAGAATAATATTAAAGACTTGGTTCAGGTTTAAATAAAAAATCACCAAAAAAGAAAAAACAACCTATGATACACTGTTTACAATAGTGCAGTCAAGTAGGTATCCAAGAACTGCTCATGAAGGTGCATTAATCAGGTAAAATGGTATATAATAAGTGTATATTCTCTCTCTAAGTACACGATGATTGCAAATACAGGTGGATACTTGTGTATTTAGGGTGGATCTGAAATGAAGCCATAAATATCAGGTTTAAGTGTAAACTTCAACAAAGATGCATTAACTCTTTAGGAATTATAGGTGTTTGTTTTTTTTCCCCCTAAACAGTCGCTTCCTTTTTAAGGTTCAAAAATAACTGGACAACTTACTGATGATCTGATGTGCCTGTTTTTTTTGTTGTTGTTATTTCATGATAAAGGAGAGAAACACGCAGGCGTTGATTCCAAGTGTAGAATTTTCTAGGTCCCCTTAATCACAAAATTTAATTGTTTATCATTTGAGGTAGCCCACCAGCTTAAAGTAAAAGTATTATGGTATTTCTACGGTAATTACAACACGACAAACAAACAAACAAAAAAAGTTCTTTAGAATAAAAAACAAAAAAAAAACACGTTATGTAAGAAAAAGGTGAGCGTTGTGGGCGTACATTTAAAAAGAAAACTGCAACTTGTCATCATGTGTCAGCTTGAGAACCATGGAAGATTTGGTGACATTATACTATTATACTATTCTTGTATATTGTTCCACAAAAGATAAAACATGAAGAAATGGCAGGGTGCTGTTAGCTGAGATGGATAGATGTTTAAAGCGTGTAGTGAACTGCTTCTCTTTTCTCACCCGTGCCACATTCATCACATTCTCATTCTGACAGCATAATACCAGCACTTTATTCTTCAAATCCTAACATAGTCGGCCTAAAACACAGTTGTACAGAAAGCCTTTAGGAGACAATAAAACGTAGAGACACAGGTGGTTGAATTTTGGGAGGAAATCTGAGAAAGTTTGATGACGCTATATCAAAGCTAATGTACTAGTGATAAGATACAGATTATAAGCGAAACAGTAACATATGAGAGGCGGTGCTGTTGTGCTGCATATCACCTTCGTGCCTACGGCTGAGTCACAGCCGCGCTGATATCCGGCACAATAGCCTTGAACGTGATATTGTTTTTATACATTTTTCTACAAACACCATTTATTATCATCAGATTATGATTTGTTGCTTTAACCAGTAATTTTAGTTAGTGCAATTAACTAACCGGTAAATTCGTACCGGTTTTATGCAGTCAAAACGTGAGGGGAGTAAACCATGGAGGTGGTGGACAGGTCTGATTATAACATTTCTCTTTCTATTTCCACTTACTCCGCTTTAGAATATCAGATCAATTAATTAGTGCGCTAGTGTGTACAATCACTTGTTTCACACACTAAGTAGTGCACTTGATCAGGAGTTAGGGAGGGATTTGGTATTCAGCCTTGCAGTTTGAAACAACAAGAAGCAGTTACTAAGCAGGAAAACTGCTGTTTAAGTTGACAGAACGTTATCAGCAGTGTTGGAGGACGTTACTTTTTAAAGGAATTAATTACATTACAAAATTACTGTCATTAAAAAGTAAGCAGTTACATTACTGTGTTTCTTCCTGATAAAAGTGACTAGTTCGAGTACTTTTCCATTGCAGAAAATGAAAACTCCTTTGTGATTCCTCATGCATGTTGTTTTAGTCAAGACCCTTATAATTATTCTACCATCATCACTCAGTGAAGTTTGGCCCATAATCTGTTAGATACTAACAGCAGGAATAACAGAGGGGGACGGGTTATTGGGAGCGGGGCTTGTAGGACGACTTTCTCTCACATACACACACACACACACACACACTAACGGAATCACTGCTGTCTGGCTTACAGATAACATCAAAAAAGTAGTCCAAGTACTCTAACTTGTTACTTGGCCATTTAATGTGATACAGAATGATACATAAACATCGCAGTGCTGTTGCTGTCTGTTATCGGCACTCGTGGAATACGTGTTGCATAATTATAACCATCACAATTCTGACTGGTAAATTGATAAAGATAATAAGAATGACAATGTAACACACAGTTCTATTTGTGTAATTGTTTCACAATTAGTGTTCCACAGACTCTTGCCCCCACTATACACCATAGACACATCTGAGATGAGAGGGATGAAAACTGACGACTGTGATCAATTTACATTTGCTCATTTCACATCTGAAGAAGAATCCAATGAGCACCTCAGTGTACTTTAATAATAAATGTGAGAAAAATAAAATTGGACATTTTTGATCTCTGTCAGCATGCTTAGGTGTTGCTATGGCAGCAATGAAGTGAGGAGGCTGAAAAAGAGCTCATCTACACTCTTACAACCTTGAAACGAATGCCATGTTTCGACAGGGATTTCGAATATCAACCGACTTTACCTAAGACAGCCTCCCAAGCACTTTGCTCGTATAGCTGATACGTGACTTTCGTTGTAAACATTTAATCTCAATTGACTGTATGTTTCATCTGTTTACAAACTGTTCACTGTAAGACTTTAACTTCAACAGTATTTTCAGTCATTGTATATAGAAAGATGTCAAATCCATCAGGCTTCCATGATTGCAAAAATAGCAAACTGGATTTACTGTTATTCCATATTTCCTCTCTTCATTCCTGTTATTCTAATGTTTTGTATTTCTTGCTGCTTTTCAGTAAAATTATTATTATTTTTTTTTTTACAGGTTTCTTTGTCTGGTCCTCTGGTCCTCTAAAAACTACCTGAAGGGAACTGTGACTGATTGGAAAATATTTTAATGCATTTAACTATATATTATAAGTACAGTATATACATATAAATCTGTACAAACATTTGTTTTTTTATGTTTTGTTTTTTTTGTGGGGGAAGCATTTTTCAGGTTGAAGGGAAAGAGAATAAGAGTTTTTTTTTTTTTTTGCTGAAATGTGACAGGTGGTCATGCTTGTGAGGAGGATTTTTGTTATGAGATATGGGAGAAAAATGGAGGCTAATTAATATCCGTAACCGTTTGTACAGATTTCTTTCAGCCACAGTATTGCACTCGCAGCTCACTGTTTGGGGAATCTTAGTGGCACCTGATTTGAATATTTTATTTTTGGAAAAACCAAACGGTTTGTCTGATTTTCCAAAACCTGGAGCCACCGGTCAGATTTACACAAGACACTGAAATCCATAAACCACACCATGCAGTGAGACTTGGACATGCCTTGCAGTGTAAATGAGTATTATTGTTTTATTTCTAATTTAACAGATTTTTCACAATATTTTTAGCAATTTTAGAATGGGTTAACGGTTTTGTAATTTTGTAGCTTTTTCAAAAAGAAAAAAACAAACAAACTATACAACAGTCCACAACAATGAATGTGACGACTGTTGTCTTTTTCACTCTCTTTCTCTCTCGTACACACTTGTATATCCTGGTCTCGGTGTAAACTGGGGCACAGGAAAAAAAGGATGCACATGCAGGAAGTCCTATAAAAATATTCACACTACTTGCCAAAAAAGATAATTTTTGTATTACTTACAATCTTAATTACTTTGGCACCATGTAGACTAAAATTGCAGTGAGGGAACTTTTTCTGCTCTCACCACGAAGTGAAAAAAGTGGTGACTCACTGTAGCTTTGGGGGATTTTAATAATATTTATACTTGCTCAACATGTCACTGATGTTGTTCAGTTAACTAATTATGCCTTATTGTTACCAAATGTACAAATAAATGATTTAAAATGAGCCATTTCTTTTGCAATGGTCATTAAAAATGCTGGATTTGATCAAAATCAGACACCTGTGGTATGTCTTGTTCTTTCATTAATTACATGGAATACTAAGCTAATAACTGGTTGTGCCATCTTTGGCAATAGCAATCAAGCATTTCAGGATTTTCTGGTAGAGCACAGAATTCATGGTTCCATCAATTATGTCAAGTTGTCCAGGACCTAAAGCAGCCCCAGACCATCACACTACCACCACCATGTTTGACCATTGGTATGATGTTCTTTTTATTCTTATTTGAATTGCTGTGTTAGATTTATGCCAAATCTAATGGGACGCACCCCTTCCAAAAACCTTTGTCTCATCAGTCCACAGGATATTTGCCCAAACGTCTAATCAAGATGTTATTTGGCAAATGTGAGACGAGCCATTGTGTCCTTTATGGCTTTAGCATTGGAAATCTCCCATGGATGCCAATTTTGCCCAGTCTCTTACTTATTGTTGAATCATGAACATTGATCTTAACTGAGGCAAGTGAGGTCTTGAGTTCTTTAGATATTGTTCTGTAACATTAACACCACTGCAAGGTGAGCTAAAAAACATTGATCACCAACTATATACTGGTGACAGGATCATGGCCAGTACAACTTAACCTACCTTTTTTAGGTCACGAATGTTGTATAAGCTTTTCACTGCATATAATACTTTGTATGGTTGTGTATGTGACTAATGAAAATTAAAATATGATTTGATTCGATTTTGGCACCCAACACTTACCCATACCCACAGGCACCAAAGGCCAGCACCTCTGGTCTGATTCCACAGAAAAGCCAATGCTGGCCATGATACAACCAGCACCAGAACACCCAGTGCACCACAGACTGCCATGCAGACAAAGGGCCTAAGGACACTGACCTGGCCTCCAAACTCCCCAGATTTCAATCAGATCAAGCACCCATAGGATACGCCAAACAAGCAATTCTGATCCACGGAGGACCCAACCCACAGCACCCAAAGGATCTACTGGATTCACAGCAGATCAAAGGATTTACAGCAGCTGCACTGAGGACCCAGACCTGCCCCGGTGCCACAAAGGGAACCGTTGGTGGTTTTAATGTTGATTTTAATGTTATGGCTAATCGGTATACAACAAAGAGCAGCACAAACAGGATGAGTATCAACATTCTGAGGTAGTTGTGTTGAAGTCTTGACATTAGTGAAACACTAAATTATTAATATAACAGAGTGGTTTACATGCAACTTGTAAAGGAGTTTCAGGCTCACATCATTCTGGTAAAACAATCTTCTTGACAGTTGGTTTTAAGTTGTTTGTGGTTATCCCCTGTGTTTTGATCTGTACATGATGACCAAACATTGCAATCTTGGTCTCAAAGTCTGAAAGATATTGTTCCAGATTTTTTGTGGTTTCTTTTTTGCTGGAGTCCTGCTCTATTTTTCTTTTGGAGAGAATTTTTTTTTCCTATTCACCCTTCCCTAATTACCATACTTGTTTGCATATTTTATATATATATTTTTTGTGTTGTCATAAACATTAACATTTAATATACTTACGGGTGGGCGGCACGGTGGTGTAGTGGTTAGCACTGTCGCCTTGCACCTCCAGGGTCTGGGTTCGATTCCCCGGCCAGGCTC
>JAQQZT010000033.1:10090041-10106162 GCA_030068275.1 Clarias platycephalus | reverse complement strand
CCTCGTGCCCGAAGTCTCCTGGGATAGGCTCCAGGTCCCCCACGACCCTGAATATAGGATAAAGCGGTATAGAAAATTAATGAATGAATGAATATACTTACGGAAGCCTGTAGGTCACATGGTTCTTAGCTCTTTGGTTTTCTTTTTGAAAAATACATTAAGTGCTCTGACATTAGACTGACATTGCTTATGATGCCCACTCCTGGGGACATCAACAAATGTCTCACCTTTTATGCTCTCCTTTTTGTAAACAATTCTTCACTATAGAATAGTGTAGAGATTGCAGTTACGCCATGGCTGATGTCCTTATTTCTTAGCATGATGTAGATAGACTCTTGAGAGCTTAAGCACCAAACTACCAAATGTTTTTGCTTTTATAGAAGTGGTCACATTTCTTAACAATTATTTATTCATGGGGCCATGAGCCTATCCAAATGGGGTTATTTGGGAAACCTAACAGTTAGCCTAACCTGCATGTCTTTGGACTGTGGGAGGAAACGAGAGTACCTGAAGGACTCCCATCAAGCACTAGGAGAACATGTGAACTCCACGGACACAGTCCAGAGGCAGGCTTCGAACCCTCAACCCTGGAGGTGTGAGGCAATAGTGCTACCCAGTACGATACATGTTCTCCCTGTGCTTCTTGGGTTTACTCTGGGTACTCAGATTTCCTTCCACAGTCCAAAGACATGCAGATTACGGGCAATTTGGGAATGGCAATCAGCCTAGAGTGTGAATGAGAGTATGCATGCGTGTGTTTGCCGTGCAATGGACTGGCACCCAGTCCAGGGTGTAACCCTCCTCGTGCCTTAAGTCTCCTGTATACAGGATAAAGCGGTATAGATGATGATTGAAGGAGAGAGTGAATAAGAACCATGAAATTGATCGAGGATGTAACCCTCTATGACTGTAATTAATATTTTAGCTGACTCTGTACCTCTCAGAGGTCGAGGCCAGAAAATCAGACCAGGTCCTGGACATTTCAGTGTGTTCCCTACTTTAGCACAGGCAGTCAGAGTGTGCTATTAATTAGCCTATAGGTGTGATAGAGCAGGGGGGAAAAACACCAAAGCACTAAAGCGTTCACGATCAGGGTTAGTACTGTAATAAATTCAGCACTTTTACTATAAAGTGCGTTAGTGTGCTGTTGGGAGCACAGCCTGTGTCTCTAGCGTAGGAACTAATAAGCTATGACGTCATTTTGCAGTCTGGTCTAATGGGGTCGGGAGACGGAAGGGGGGCGGGACAAGAGGGGGGGGTAATCTTCAGCTGTCAGTCATAGCGGAGAGGAGAAGGAAGTGGGAATTGGGATGGGTGATAAGGATTGGGCTTTCCTTTTCATCCACTGAGGTGAAATTATTCCGGGGGGAGACAGAGGTGCGCGCGCGCGTGTGTGTGTGTGTGTGAGAGAGAGAGAGAGAGAGAGAGAGACGCAGTGTGGGCGTGGCTTGAAAATAACTCTAGTGGGAGGGGCGGGGTGGCGGCGCTCTTATATCGCTCAGACAGTTTTCTCGTACCGAGCTGTAGTGACACGAATAGACACGAGTGCCGGTGACGTGCGCACCTTTAAAAAACGTCCCAATTTTCACGCGTTATTCTAAGGCTTCGGTACATTCCTGGGGCTGTTCGAGGTCGGCGTGTCGGCACCTGTTAAGCCTGCGCGCGTGCGTGTGTGTGTGTGTGAGAGAGAGTGTGTGTGCGCGTGCGTGTGTGTAAGACGGAGAGGCTGAGGAGGAGGAGGAGGCTGTCTCGGGTACCGACTCTCACCTCACGGTAACGTCGCATCTCCTATCATTCCCACATAGCAGATATTTTTTAAATAATATATATATATATATATTTTTTTTAACCCATCATGTATTTCTTTTTTCTTTCTTTCTTTCTTTTTTTAGCCTGTCCGGTCAGCTGTACATTGCTTTAGAGTTGCTTTATTAAAAAAAAAAAAAAAAAAAAAAAAATCGATGAGTGAGGAAATGTCGCATATGTAACCAACGCTACAGCGCTACACGTTTTAGCTATAACACAGTAACGTTCTCTCGTTCAGGTAAAACAGCGACTGCTTTGAAGCTACACAGGCTACACGCACGCGCGCGCGCACACACACATATACACACCATTCTGGTATCATTCGGAAGGTGTTTATATCCGTACAAAATGGCCAGGACTATCTATATCAGCTCTCGGCCTCGTCCAGGACCCGCATAACCGTGCTTAATAACACGGGGAAGAGGAGACACTCTACACACACACACACACACACACACACACACACACACTCACTCACCATGGTGGATGTTTTCACCTGAGCAGGAGTCTGCACTTTCAGCACAACCTTTAATAAGATTTTAACGTTGTCTACAAAAGATGCAGGTGTGGCCGAGAGTTTTGTATAGACATTAAGACGATATGTATGAGAGGAAGTCCTTGATGTAGAGGTTAAGGCCAGTTCATGATCTGTAGTAAATGATGTAATGTTGGATGATAAACAGCACTTACACACTTAATGCACACATCTGCATCTGTTTAACATCATGTCTGCTTATGCATGAGAAGCTGTTAATAATAATAATTATTCTTATTATTATAGTTTATAATAATAGTAATAATAATCACTCCAACCTGAATTCTTTTAGTATTTTTTTTTTTTTTACATCCAAAGTTTTGCATTTGTACATTTTTGTGGAACAACTCCAGCTCCAGCATTGTGCTAGTGTTGAATAATCGATTGTGTTACTTTATTTAAAGCTAGTAACTGAGTGCTAATAAAATGCACGTTTAACCAGGACGAGACCCTGGTGTGTGTGTGTGATGCAGGCGCAGATGGATGTCTCTCTCTCTCCCTCTCTCTCTTTCTCTCTCTCTACTTGCACTCCTCTGTCCGCGCTCTTGCCTTTATACTTCTCTGCTTCATGTCAGTTTAATGCATGTCTTCTTCCATGTGCCCTCCCTTCTTCCTCTCCCTTCCTCCCTCAGATGGCCGGAATGAGTTTCCTCTCCTTTCTCCTCTTTTGCTTGACTGCCGTTGCCCATGGCAACAAAGGTCAGTGGCCTCCATCCTTTTGCATGTTGATTATGAGCAATGTGAATAATGTCAGCTGTCCCGGAGAACGATGACATGATGGACGACGGGTTATGCAAGAAGTTAAAAATATAAACAAAAAGGCATCCCCAAAATGTGTCATCTTTTGCCCGCTGTAACCCTTGACCCCTTGAATGAATCACATGCACTGTATCTGTTTTAAACGGCATTACGTTTTTAATGTGACATTGATATATGGGCCGTGGACGTTATGAGCAGGGTAATGAATAGGCCGGTCGATTAGTAACACTAGGAAGTCCCACTACTAGAGATTTCAATTGGATGAAAAGACAACTGAATATCATGAAACGCAAACAAGGTGAAATTCCTGCAGTGTAGTGCTGTTTTACAGTGTTGTGACTGTGTGACTGGCGGTGAAAGATGTTAAAAGCAAACAAAAGACAGAGAAGGATGTAACACAGGTTTTTTTTATTTTCTCTGCTCAAAAGAAAAATAGAGAGAGAGATTGCTGTAGGGAGTGGTGGAGTGAGCCAGTGTGGACAAGAACAGCTGGAAATTCAAATCTCAATCTGTAATCTGTAGAGTAATCCAGAAGCCTGATGCTCAGATTAGTGCTACGGGGAAGAATGGTAGAGGGAGCGGTAGAGAGAGAAGCCAGAAGAGAACGAGAGTTGAAGCACAGTGTGCTTGTCTGAGTGGTCAGCAGTTGCACATGATAAATCCTCACACTCTCCTGGAAGAGCAGAATGCTAAATCATGCTGCGAATATGCAGAATATGGGTTCTGATTATGCTGTGTGTGCTGCCATCTTGAATAGTGCATTACAGCAATGCAAATTCGGTTCATAAAATATTGCCATCCTCACCCAGTTTGATTAATTTTTTTCCCCTCAGAGAACCATATTAGTGAAGAGTTGTGATTTGTGAGCGATACCTCAGGCAAGAAAATTTAACATTTTCAGTGTGGCGTTCAATTGTATAGGTTTCACAGGACATGTTTCTCTGCAGTCTTTCAGCCAGCTAGCGTGTTCATGTATCTGTAGCTGCAGGTGTAGAAGAGCATTGATATATATTGATGTGTGTTCTCAAGTGCTTTTCAGAGGGAAATCACAATGGGATGTTCGATCTGTTTGACTGATAAACCCCATTGTGGGATGTAAGAAACACATTTGTGTTCCAGTTCATATACTGTTTGTGTATAGGTTAGTTGCATGTCTGCATGTGTGTCTATATATTTTTGGGTGATTACATGTATATGTACTGTATATGAAACAGAGACGTATTCATGGATATGAGTTTACTTCTGTGAGCCCATTTATGTGTCCAGTTGTTAAGGAAATGTTTCTTTTACATCCATAAATACAAAACATTCTAAATGCTTTCATGCTCTTGCCTTGTCTCTTTCTTAATTCTTCTTAGCCAATAAACACAAGCCATGGATCGAGACAGAGTATCAGGGTATTGTCATGGAGAACGACAACACTGTCCTGCTGAACCCACCACTGTTTGCCCTGGATAAAGATGCACCTCTTCACTATGCAGGTAATGAACACAAGCGTCACCTCAGCAAAATGTTAGCGCCAACCATTAGTAATGTTAAGCCACCATTTGACTCTTGAGCACCTTCCCCTTAAACTCTGTAACCTTTAAGTTTTACTTATTAACTTAACTGGCAACTCGGTATCCCTCCACCATCAACTTTGTAATGCTTATCTGTCAATTCTGTAATTTGTAACATTCAGCTCTGTAATACATATTTGTCAGCTCTGTAATTCTTTCTCATTAGCTCTGTAATCATTAACTGTCAGCTCTGTAATCCTTATTAATTAGGTGTAATCGTTTCTCATTGGCTCCATAATCTTTAACCATCAGCTCTGTAATTCTTTCTTTTTTTTCTACATAATCTTAATCCCTTCAGCTCTGTAATCCTTATTTATCGGCTCTGTTATCGTTTTTTTAAGCTCTGTAATCGTTTCTTGACAGCTCT
This sequence comes from Clarias platycephalus, assembly GCA_030068275.1. Classification (NCBI taxonomy): domain Eukaryota; kingdom Metazoa; phylum Chordata; class Actinopteri; order Siluriformes; family Clariidae; genus Clarias; species Clarias platycephalus. Next base: position 10,101,136 of record JAQQZT010000033.1, on the reverse strand, counting down.
GAAATCTTTAACTGTCAACTCTGTAATTTTTAACTGTCAACTCTGTAATATTTACCCGTCAGGTCTGTAATCTTTATCTGTCATCTCTGTAATTGTTTCTCGGCAGCTCCGTAATCTTTAACCATCAGCTCTGTAATCTTTAACTGTCAGTTCTGTAATTCTTTCTTATCAGCTACGTAATCGTTTTCCGTCAACTGTGTAATCCTTATTAATCAGCTCTGTAATCTTTTCTCGTCAGCTGTGTAATCATTTCTTGACAGCTCTGTACTCTTTAACCATCAGCTCTGTAATCTTTAACTGTCAGTTCTGTAATTCCCTCTTGTCAGCTAATTTTGATCTATCGAGTCTGTAATCCTTGTTAATCAATTCTGTAATTCTTTCCCGTTGGCTTCGTAATCTTTATCCATCAGATCTGTAATCTTTAACCGTCAGCTCTGTCATCCTTTCTCATCAGCTCTGTAATCCTTACTTGTCAGCTCTGTAATCTTTAAACGTCACCTCTGTAATCTCTGCCCATCAGCTCTGTAATCCTTATCCGTCAACTCTGTAACCCCTTTTTGTGACCTCTGCAATCCTTTCTCCTCAGCTCTATAATCTGTAACTGTCAGCTCTGTAATCCTTTCTCGTACACTCCATAATCTGTAATCATCAGCTCTGTAGTCCTTTCTCTTCCGTTCTGTAATCTTTAACCGTCTGCTCTGTAATACTTTCTTGTACAATCTGTAATTCGTAACCATAAGCTCTGTAGTTCTTTTTTTGTCCACTCTGTAATCCTTTCTCGTTATCTGTATAGTTTTTAACTGTCAGATCTGTAGTTTGTATCCGTCAACTCTGTAATCATTTCTCGTAAGCTCTATAATCTTTAACTGTCAGCTCTGTAATCTTCATCCATCAACTCTGTAATTTTTAACGGTCAGATCAGTTACCTTTAACTGTCAGCTCTGTAATCTCTGTAATTTTTAACGGTCAGATCAGTTACCTTTAACTGTCAGCTCTGTAATCTCTGTAATTTTTAGCGGTCAGATCAGTTACCTTTTACTGTCAGCTCTGTAATCTTCGTCTGTCAGCTCTGTAGTCCATAACCGTCAGCTTTGTAACCTTTACCTGTCGGCTCTGTAACCGTTATCTGTCAGTTATGTAATATTAATCTTCAGATCTGTTTCCTTTGCCTGTTAGCTCTGTAACCCTTAAATTAAATTAAATAAGACATAAAGTAAATGTCTTATCTTGTATACCATAGTAATAACTGCACTCAATAACTGCTGCTACTCCATTGCACTGTCATTACTTGTGTACACACAGGTTGAGTTTTATAAACAAGATTAGTGTTGATTTATCACGGGGGCAGTTTGGAGTAAAGGGCTGTTGGTTTAGTGCAGCAGGAAGTAATTACACACCAGTGTTTACACAAATTACATAAAATTATGGAAGGATCAAGCGTGCCTGGCCTGCTCTCTCCACAGGCTGACTTCACTTCTACAGAGACATGTTCATGCACGACTGAACTTTTAAGGCTTCCGGAGGTAGCATCACACTTGCAGCATTGTTTATGATGCTGTGAACTTATAGTGGGGAGGAATGCCAGGTTTAGATTTTTTTACTTTTAATTTTATATAATAATAATAATAATAATAATAATAATGGTGTGCAATATTGGAATATTGTGTGTGACATTTAAAGACTGAAGAAGGAAGAAGAATTCTTTCTTTTTCTCTACCCCACCCATATTTTATTTCCATTTGCCCTTCCAGTCTCCTTTTCCTTTGGTTATTTTATTCCTGTTTATCAGTGCTCTATCGCTCTCTCTTACTTTAGGGGAGATCTGTGGGTTTCGAGTGCACAATGGCCCAGGCGGCTCTGGTTCAGCTCAGTTCGAGGCCGTGGTGTTGGACCGCTCCACCGGCGAAGGCCTTGTTCGCTCCAAAGAGCCACTAGATTGCGAGAGCCAAAGGGAGCACAGCTTCACTATTCAGGCCTATGACTGCGGGGAGGGTCCTGATGGCACCAACAGCAAGAAATCACACAAGTAAGAGAAACTCTGTCCTTCTGAGGAAAGATATTGTTTTGCATCGAGGTATCAGTTTGTAAATGTATACAACAAATGTGTTTTAGTGATGTAATATTCTGTAATGTATAATTTTTCTCTATTTCTCTATCTCAATGCCTCTATGTGTTTCTATTTTTCCTTTCGGCATCTGACAGGGCCACAGTACATGTGCGTGTGAACGACGTGAACGAGTTCTCCCCGGTGTTTGTTGAGCATCGTTACGAGGCGTCCGTCCCTGAAGGTCGTCTTTTCGATCGCATCGTGCGTGTGGAAGCTCTGGATGCTGACTGCTCACCTCAGTACAGCCAGATCTGCTTCTATGACATCATCACACCCAATGTCCCATTCGCAATCGACAATGACGGTGAGAACAATACCCTATGGCTTCCCTATGGCTTCAGTGCTTTTCTGTATTTTCTGCACGTAAAACTTTGAAGATGGATTACCAACTTTTCCCTGTTCCCATTTCATCTCATCTCTATCAGTACATTTCATAATAGACCACATTATGGTATGCAATTTATTATACAAGACAGTTATGTTTATGAAATATTCAGTATAGTATATGCATTAGTGTATATTTTGTTGAATGAATTCCTGGAGGCTATCATTACTCATCTCTTTTCTTTCATCCTTCCATCCAGTTTTTGTCATACCAAAGCCTGTTTTTTTTTTTTTTTTTGCGCTATCTTAGTAAGTAACTGATGTAGATGTGATTAGTAGCTCTGGTTTTGTATCTGTATCCTGAAGCAAGATGAAGAATTATGATTCACTTTGATATCAATTCAGTGCAGAAGAGAATCTCGCTCATAGACTCAATGACAAACCCAGAAGATCAATAGCTGACATTTTGTAATTTGATAAGAGCCAAGAGAGAAGGAAGCGAGCATGGAAGGCAGATTGACCATGTAAGAGGAGAGAGAATATAAGAGGGTCATGGGAAGGTGAGAGAGAGAGTAAGAAAGGCTAGTATTTTTACTGATGACCTTGCAGATTTCTGCGCCAGGCTGTGTGGGGTTCGACTGGTAATTTGGGTCAGGCTAAACCAGGCACCACTGGATGAATGCCCTTGCAGTGTGTTTCCATGGCTGTCTTACACACTTTATGTTTCTTTTTTTTGTTTTTTTGCCATTTTTCTCCCAGTATGCCCCATCTCTGCTTTTATTTGCCTTTCTCATTTTTTGAGAGTGTACTGTAAGTTTATGTACCTTTTCAGAGACCTTTTATTTGATTACATAATTGTACTTTATGTATCTAGAACTATTCAGCCCATTTTGCTAGTAAGTTCCATATCTTATGTTCTTTGCTTCCATTTATAGATCTCTGCTGATGCAGCATTTCTTTTGTTGCTTACATTGTTGGAGTAATGTTTTAATAAAGTACCTGCTGATTTTTGCCTCTTTGTTACATTCGTCACTTGTCAGCGGGGTGAATACCTCTTTCTCTCTCTCTCTTTCTCTCTCTCTTTCTCTTTCTTTCTCTCAGGAAACATTAAGAACACTGAACCTTTAGACTCCAAGAAGCAGCGTGTTCACAGCTTCTGGGTGACTGCATTTGACTGCGGGAAGAATCGAGCTCAGGCTGATGCCCAGGTCGTAGTTACAGTGAAACCTTCTTGCAAGCCCGGCTGGATTGGTATGGAGCTTAATTTTTCACCAAGCATGTTTTTTCTGCTATGTCACTGCTGTGTATGTGGATACTGAACTGTGGCAACTATTCACTGTACTAATCTATGGTCTATCTTAATATAACAAACAAATTAGTTATGCTCCATTTATTACCACTGCCATCAAGGCACTTTTTCTTAAGTTTTGCACATTTGGTTTGAACTCTGGCTGTTAAAAGAAAAAATTATTGAAATAAAATTTTATTCAAAAGAAAAGTTATAGAGAGAGAGAGAGAGAGAGAGAGAGAGAGAGAGTACTTTATTAATCCCAAAGGGAAATTGCAAAAGCAACCAGTTCACAGATTATTCAACAACATACAAGCAACAATGTAAAAAAGAATATTAAGGCTAGGTTAAAATTTAAAATCACAGATGAGAAAAGGGTAAAACTATAAAAGAATAACCTTTTGATACACTGTTTATAATAGTGCAATCAGGTGGAAATTTTAAAAACTGCTCATTAAGGTCCATTAATGAGGTAAAAACCAAAGTCCTCATAATGGTAGACACTGATCTTGGTTTTATTGTTTGTCCAATGATGCTCGATGGGATTGAGATCTGGGGAATCTGAACAACCTTGAACTTTTTGCTACTGTTACTGTAGCTACCGCTACTGCTACTGGTTCTATTACCACGCTTTTGTGGCAAGCATTGTTTTTTCAACAACTTGTGTAACATTGGCTTTTTTGTGGGCTTGGACAGGCCAGCCCCGCAGGCATTGATGAGCCTTGGGCATCTGTCATTCTATCACTAGTTTACTAGTATATATTTTACATCGAAGATATTCAATATATACTGTATTTGGGGGGCTTTATTTCTGATATAAACATGAAGTGGGAATGACCAGAAGCTGATTTTTTTCCCCTTTTCTTAAACAAATTGAGTTAGTTCTATTTATTGTCATTTATTTACAGCGAAGTGCCTCTTCTTTTCTGTATAATGCAGTTGTATTTGCAATATACTGTATGTGTTTCTCAGGCTGGTCAAAGCGAGTTGAGTACACACCCGGGTCCGGCAGCATCCCCCTCTTCCCCAGCCTGCGACTGGAGACCTGTGAGGAGACGGTGTGGAATATCCAGGCCACTGTGGAGCTTCAGACTGGCCATATTGGGAAAGGCTGTGACCGTGATAGTTACTCTGACCGCTCAGTCAGGAGGCTCTGTGGTGTGTCTTCTTACCTCAGACTCAGTAGCTAAAAATACATTGTTGTTTTCCATTCTTGTGCGTTATTACTAGCACTAACATTATTTTCACAGATTTTGTTGCAATAACATAAAAACACATTATCACCCAGGTGCTGTAAGAGGTGAGGTCGACCTGCTCCCACCTCCGTCCCCCGCTGCAAACTGGACGGCTGCACTGCCCACCCTTCCCTCTTCTGACTCGTCCCTGGTATTTTCTTTCAACGGCTCCACCCACGTTGCCGTGGTTCCCGACTCGGTAACTTCAACAGTGCCAGGAGATCATTTCACCCTCCAGCTGTGGATGCGAAGGGGCGGGGCCAACATTCAGCCGCCGGCCAATCAGGCAAGAGGAGCACGTAAAGAAGAAGAAACAATTGTGTGCAGCATTGTGAAAAATGGTAAGTTATATTGTTAATCACTTCATCTTTCTCACTATACTGAGTCATGTATAATGTGTGTGTAGATAATGGTCAACTCCAGAATTATGGACACCAGTGATAAAAATCAACACTATACGGAAAAACATATTTGGTCAAACCTGTTAATTATTGAATTCAGGTGTTTCAATCAGCCCCCTAATCCCCAGTGAAGGGCAATCTTAATGTTTCAGCATATTAAGACATCATGGACAATGCTATGCTTCCAACTTGGCAACAGTTTGGGGAAGGCCTTTTTGTATTCCAACATGACGGTTCTGTAGTGCACAAAGCAAGGACTATAAAGTCATGGTTTTATGAGTTCAGTGTGGAAGAACTTGACTGGCTTGCTCAGAGCCCTTACCTCAACCCCATCGAGCACCTTTGGGATGAACTGGAACAGAGATTGTGAGCCAGTCCTTCTCGTCCAATATCAGTGCCTGACCTCATAAATGCTCCACAGAATGAATGACCACAAATTCCTGCAGAAACACTCCAAAATCTTGTAGACAGCCCTCCAAGAAGAGTGGAAGCTGGTATAGCTGCAACAGGGGAACCAACTCCATACTGCATGGAGTATACTGTATGTATTTGGATACAGTGTAATGTACAGGTTTGTCCATATAGTCTATCTTACAAAACAAGTAACACAAGCAATATTTTATTGTATCCTGGACTAATGTAAATAATATATTTAGTTTAAACACTATGGAGATTCTGTTTCTTTTTTAACACAGTAATAAAAAATGCTTTCATAAAAATTGGAAAGAAATGGTGGAAATTGACTCAGGTGAGGGTTAAATGTGAGTATAAATTATGCTCAGTGAACACTTTATTAGAAAACCATTATACTAACAGTGGGTAATGCCTCCCATTGCGCTCGAAAGACCATCAGTGTTTTGTGACATAGATTTCACTAGATGCTGGAAATATTCCTTTGAGATTCAGGGCTATGTTGATTACATCACATTATTCCTGCAGATTTTTTCAGATGCACTTTCATGCTGTGTCTCTCCTGTTCCGCCACATCCCAAAGCTGTTCTACTGCGAGATTCAAATGCGAAGATTTAAAATGACTGTAATGTTCATGAAACCGGTTTGGGATGATTTTTGCATTCCGACATGGTGCATGGACGTAGCCACTGGAAGTTATGGCCATGTTGAGCAACAATACTCAAACAGGCTGTGGCATTCAGTAATGATTGATTTGTATTAACAAACCAAAGTGTGCAAAGCCAACATTTCCCATACCATCACACCACCTCCATCAACCTGATGCTGTACATAAGGTGGGTCGGGTCCATGGATTCATGCTGCTGTTTCCAAATTCTGACCCTATCATCTGTGTGCCTCAGCGGAAATCACGGTTCAACAGACCAGACTACAGATTTCCAGTCTTGCTGTCCAATTTGGGGGATTCTGTGCTCACTGCAGCCTCAGCTTTCTCTCCTTGGCTGACAGAAGTAGAACCCTACATGGTCATCTGCTGTTGTAGCCCATCTGCCTCAAGCTTCGAAGCCTTGTACATTCTGAGATGCTTTTCTATTCACCACAAATTGTACAGAGTAACCGTAGCCTTTCTGTCAGCCCGAACCTGTCTGGTCATTCTCCGCTGACCTTTCTCATCAACAAGGCATTTCTGTCTGCAGAGCTGCCAATCACTGGAAGCATTTTTATCTTTATTGCACCATTCTGAGTAAACTCTCGAGATGTGTGAAAATGTGTGTGAAAATCTCAGAGTGTACTTAAGCCAGCTTGTCTGGAACCAACTCTCATGTCATGGTCAAAATCACCAAGATGACATTTTCCCCCATTCTGTTAGCTGAGGTGAGCATTACCCGGAGCTACTGGCCTGTATCTGCATGATTTTACGGATTGCATCGCTGCCACAGGATTGGCTGGTTAAATAATTGCATAAATGTGTAGGTATAGTAAAGTGTTCCTCATAAAGTGTTCAGTGAGTATATATTTGAAATCAGTTTATCATATTAGTGCTGCTGAATTATCCATGTTATATGCTTAATGTAGCAGTTTCCAAATAATAAATCTACCAAACACTGACATTACAATGTTTGCCAACCAGAAAATTAATATTTGATAAACAACTTTTAAAAAATATATATTTTCAATTTGTGCACGTGGACTGCTTCTTTCCTTCAGATGACAGGGTTTAAATTGGCTTTTCAAAACACAGGCAAGCTATAAATCAGACTCGAAGCCTCAGTGAATAAACCAACAGCATAGTCATCAGCATGTCTTTGTTTGTTTTGTTTTTTTCTTTTTTGCAATCACACATCATATACAGTAGGTTAATTTGGTCTCATGCAGCACAACACAATTCCAGTTGTAGTTGTGATGCACAGTCAAGCTCAGGTGCTGCATCAAGTATTTCTGGGCTACAGTTAAGAAGGGCAAATGCAACCCCTGAAAAAGCTTTATTGACATGGACATGGGACTAAACAATTTCCAGACTTGGCCTTTATGTAACGTGGCAATGTTGGTTTGTTAGAGGCTATATAAGTAGGGTGCAGAGATTATTTTACACATAGTTGCTTATTCTCTCGAATTCTGGAGTTGACACTTTTCTATGCATCCTTTGTACAACTTTTCTTTCTTCCATATTCATGCCATACAATGCTCTCAGATATTGTGTTAGCTTTGTTATCCATGATGCTTGAGAAATGGCTTATCCAGCTAAAGTGCTCTTCTCCTCCCACCATTACTAAGCTGAGTCACAAGAAAGAGTCATGGATTAAGCTTTCTTTCTCCTTTTCTCTCTCTCTCGCCCTCTCTCTCTTTCTCTCTCTCCCTCTCAGACACACACACACACACATGCACACACATTTCAAGGTGCTATGGAACTGATCATCTGAAAGGACGTGCCTTCTTTCTTGCCAGATTACTGTTACAGTACCTGCTTGTCCAAAACCGAATATGTCATGAAATGAAGTGTGAAGTCAGATACTAATGAGTAACTATTGTGTCTATATTTGTATGTGTGTGTGTGTTCTTATTAACAGATGACTCCTACTCACACTACTCTCTGTCAGTGCATGGCTGCCGCCTGTCTCTTTTTTACTGGCCGGATGTCTCAGCGGCACGGCCTGTTAAATTTCTCTGGAAGCTTGAGCAGGTAAATTGTGTAAACATAAAAAAAATCTTTCAGTTATACTAAATAATAGTTTTTATTTAATTCTTTGGTCAACTTGTGATTAGTTTATTAATATGAAATACATGGGCTGTAGAGAGTACCCAGCAGGAACCCTAAGGTTGGATGACCATTGTGACGTAGATGTAATAACGTCCACCTAGACTGACTTTGATAGCATGACGTTGAGATAATGTTAAATGAATGACCCAAACAATGTTGCAAATACATCCTCAGATCAACTAAAAGAATAGTTAACCTCTGTTTGGAGCATTTATGCACGAGTAACATCCACAACGTCCCGTGTTTCCTACACATAGAGTATACTTGGTGGAGCCACCCAAGTACATTTGCCCATCGTTTTCGTTTTTAAAAATCTGTCAGGGAGAATGATGCCATCCGTGGACAGTTCCTCTCGCGCAACCGTTCCAGTACCTGTTTATTCTGTTACTGCAAGAGCGGTGTACTGAGGGGCAGTAAATGCAGCAGATGCCAGCTGCCATAAAAAGAATTAAAAGTCGGTCTCACATGCTCTGCAGTGAAACACGATTTGGCAAGGTAAACAGGCTCTTTTTAATAATAATAAAATAAAAAAAACAGGAAAGTTAGACCCTTAAACCTCAAGTGGCACGATCCGTGTGGCAACACAGCATTGGACAATAACCAATTTGTTTAACAACAAAAAAAGGCTTATAGCTTATAAGCTTCAGATATCAAACTTGGGATTGGGATTGCATTTGGGATTTCTGTTACGTCATATAGAACAAAAGTTCTTTTAAAACGTGTACATTTTACTGCCACCAGAATACAGAAATAATGTCACAAAAATGTAGAACTCACAAAATACATATATTATTTATTTCTTTGTTTGTTTGTTTATTCTCAGAAACAGCATAAAGCAACCATGAAAAAAAACATGCAAACTAATAAATCTGTGCTATTCCTTTGCCTATGTGACCTTTTTTTTTTTTTTGCTTAGTCATGTTTGTGTAGTTGGTATAGTCATCATATTGCCTAGGCTGTGTTGAAAAAAGGATGTGTCAATTTATATTACACAATTCTGACACGTATTTACATTTATTAAAACATGGTAATGTGAAAAGTGGATACAGTGCTCTGGTTTTTAAGGGCTATGTTCTAGTGCCATCTTTGTACACCATACATTATTTTTTTTTTTCCTTGCCTTACTCTACACATATGGGTAGATATTTCTGACCTGTGGGAAACAATGACATCCGACCACATCCACGGCCCCTTAAGTTTCCAACGTGGTTTAGCATTCCGATCGGAGGTTGGGAGGGGCACGACAGCTTCCGGCACACAGCCGGTGTATCTCATGTCATGCATCTCTCATGTTGTAATGTTACCTCTCTGTTTCATTTTCTTTTGGAATAGGAAACTGCATTATGTCCAGTTTCACAGAACAGATCTAAAATGTAAAGATTTGTATCTTAACATTTTATTTTAAGCTAACATTTTTATCTTAACACATGATTTTTTTCCCTCTTTTTCCTGGTTTACAGTTGAATATTTTGGTAAACTGCTGTTGTCCTGTATTTTCCTTATGGCGCTCTTTATGTTCGCATAACAAAATCATGCAGTACAGTGGTGAGCATTTCGTTCTCTCACTACAGTGACTGGAGTTTGAGTCATGCCCAGGCCATCGGTTTGGTGTTAATGTTGTTTTTGCAACATTGTGATAGGGGCATTTGTTTAACATATCCCATAATCATGTAGTCAACGTAGTTCTGACACAGTTTCATCAACATTAGTACAACATTTTGGCCACCGTCCAGCTGTGTACGATGTATGCGTGGTGGAAGGTACATATAAATTTGCTATGGGATGTTCAAGAGCCAGGATGACCTTTGCCATCTTTTCTTCACAGGTGTGTGATAGCGAATGGCATCACTTGTCTCTTAGTGTGCAGTTTCCCTCCGTCACACTGTATGTAGATGGCGTGACCTTTGATCCTGCACTCATTCATGACAACGGCGCCATCCCTAACCCTGTCCCGCATCAGAAGCTGGTGATTGGAGCATGTTGGGGTACGTGCACTAAAGCCACTGTTAACTAAACTGCAAGATGCAAACAGTGTTTGTGTGTGTGGTGTACATAGTGTGTGTGTGTGTGTGTGTGTGTCAGCCACTGCTGATGAGAAAGAAAAAAGCATCCAGTTAGAAACATTTGTTCCGGTAGCAGCAGCTTGGTGACAGCTTGGTTTTATCTTCTGTTTAATTGCAGTGTGTGTACATTTCTCTCCGATATTAAAATCATTTGATTGATTTATTATTCAGCAAAATAGAAAAACAGGTGTGTGTGCAGGCATATGAGTAAATGTTTGCTAGGCAGATGCCCAGTCAGGCTTTTATTCTCCTGCTGTTCTCCTTTTCTATCCTGCAACGTGTGTTAATTGGAATTAATTCTATAAAAATCTTTTTTCTTTGTCTTTCCTCCTGTCTTTCCTTTTCTCAGAGCCTGAAAACAAGCAGAAAGATATTCTCAACAACAGCATCCCAGAAGGCAAGGACACCAGTGAGTGATGAGCTCTTCAGCTGAGAACATTGTGTGTGTGTGTGTGTGTGTGTGTGTGTGTGTGTGTGTGTGTGTGTGTGTGTGTGTGTGTGTGTGTGT
>JAQQZT010000033.1:10078696-10089941 GCA_030068275.1 Clarias platycephalus | reverse complement strand
GTGTGTGTGTGTGTGTGTGTGTGTGTGTGTGTGTGTGTGTGTGTGTGTGTGTGTGTGTGTGTGTGTGAGAGAGTGGGAATCATGGTGGGCGATAAGTGATCAGCAACACAGGCCATCCGGCCATCGCTAATTTTAGTGCTTATAATAAGATATGATTAGATATGGTTTTGAGTCTGAGCCAAAGAAATATGTGATAAATGTGAATATTACAAATGTGGGTTAAACAGATTATAGTATTACAGTATGAAATGAGACTCTTGGTCTTAGGTTTTGCTTCTGTAATAATGTAAATAATTAAAAAAAAAATGTTCAAACCAATGTTTAAATCTGTGGCCAAGAAAAATTTTTATATCAATATTATGCTCTGTATTTTTAATTATAAGTACACATCTTGTATGTTTTCTATTGTCTCCTCACAAACTGTAGGGAGGTTTGTTGGTGGTTACCGTGGCTTGTTGTCAGGTGTAACAGTGCGTCGAGGAAGTGTGGAGCCTCACAGCGTGGTGGAGTGTCTGTATGCCTGCAGGGAGGGTCTGGATTTTGGCGACCTCGAGAGCCTTGGCTCTGGCATGAAGGTATTATGACTGAACAGTATAACCACTTTGCTCTCCCACTGTTCTCTTTCTCCATATATTTAAGCCCAAATTCTTTACATGGGATCTCAAGACAAGGCGGGTTACACAGGGTGGGAATGACTCATACTGTATTTTAGAAATAAAATATATATATATAAAAAATATGCCAATTCTCCTTAACTGCACCACAGAAGCACTACCTCCCCCTTCATGACAATGCTCATGTCTCCTCAGGTTCATGTGAACCCCAGTCAGTCAGTGCTGGTGCTGGAGGGAGACGACATCGAGAGCTTCAACCGAGCGGTTCAGCAGGTGACCTACAGAAACTCTCTGCGATTCGCCACACCTGGAGTGCGCCCTCTCAAACTCAGTACATCCCTCAGGTACACATTCAAGTATGTTACAGAAAGTTCAGAGTTTAACTGTATCATACAGTACTGCGCAAAAGTACTGGGTCTGGATCCTGTTATGTGGCGCGGTATGGAGAGCTGCACCACCAGATGTTTTACTGTATAAGAGCCCTAATGCGGGGCTTCAGAGGGGGTGAATGAAACAGGAGGCTGCGAGAGTGCTTATGATAAGCACGGGAAGACCTTTTCTTTATACCTGACCCGTTGTTTGTTTGTTAAGCCACATAATGTCCTTTGTATCATTCTACAATAAACCATGTAACTTATGTGTGAAATGTGGAATGATGAACTCGCACTCTAAAAAAAGAAGCAGGAAAACTGATCTGTTTGACGGATACAGGGTGTTAGATTGAATCCAGCCTAAAGAAAGCAGCGATTTGGAAGTTGATATTCGGTTGTGGGGTGTGCAGGGTTCAAAAGCTACTCGTTATAGCCCTGTTCATACCTGGCATTAACGTGGGTCTCAAGTGAGCTGATTATCTCTGTGTCTGAAATGAACATTTGCGATGGTACTGTATTTCATACATCATTTCCGCAGTAGGAAGGCTTTCACACACACTTAATCCATCAGTCTTTTGCTGCTTTGTCCCGCTGGCCGTAATATCCTACTAATCATAGCTCCTGTACCTGCATGGGCGGATTTCAAACATCGGTCTTCTATCAAAACTTATAAATGAATGGGAGCTGAGACAAATAAAGAAGCTTTAAAAACCATCCACTTTCTTCTGCCGGTGTAGCATCACCCTAATCCATTAGCCTAGTGGCAGACAGCATGATTTTTCAAACAGGTTTGCAATTATTATGTGTTTTCTGGCTCGGGTAATCATGCAGTCAATTTGGCGGTCCTTTGTCGCTGTTGGGATTGCATTTAGATGCTTTGCGTTCACACAACCACTATAACGCGGCCATATGTATACCAGAACACGTCTGAGTGTGGTTTGAGTGATGGGATCTTGAACACACATTTGACCCGTGTACTGAGCGCCGTCTCCTTGTGACTGAGTTACACAGGTTGCATGTTAATGCTAGGGGTGTGAACGGGGCCTGAGAGCAGAATAAGAAAATCCTTATGAAATCCTTTATACATGAAGCAGAATTATCAGCTTGAATACATTAATTCACGATATGATGTAAGTGGTTTCAATTTACTTTAATGTCAGATTGGCGTGGCAATAGAGTAAATATTTGTTTTTAGGATGGATTGACTTACACTATTTACATCATACATCATTGTACCCTCTCTTACCCTTTCTGCACAGGTGCTTTAGTGAGGAAGGCTGTCTCTCCCTGCGGCAGCTGGAAGGTTATTTGGTAGTGCTCCAGCCTGACGCTCCTCAGATCTCTCTCTCAGGCGTTGGACCTCACCTGGCTCGCCCTGCTCCTGAGTTCGAGGCTACGCATGGAGTGCCTCTGTTCCCTGAGCTCCGCATCGTCTGTTCCCTCTCTCATGCCGTGAACACTGCCGCACAGGACATGGAAGGAGGGGGTGAGGAAACTTAGCACTCACAAAATTCCCCACAAAACACTAAAGACTTTCGCTTAACCATACATTTAAACACCTCATGTGAGAAAACTCAGGCCTATGTACTTACTGTAGTAGGATCACGGAAGCTCTACTGTATATCCTTTATCATCTTTACTGTCTCTTTGCTTTCTTTGTGGCTCTGGTGGATATTTCAGTCAATATATGACATAAAGAGCTTTGTGTCTTGTGGTCTTCATTTTATTTATGCTAATTGTGTGCACTCTCTGCGTCTCAATCAGCTCTCATGTCAGACGCAGTGGCCCACACTCTGGATGGCTGTGAGGTCCAGCCATTGGGGGAGGAGCTCAACCCAGAGAAGGAGGAGCTTTTAGTTGACATGGAGGCGCTGAAAGAAAAAGGACTGGATATCATCAACACAACAGCCTATATCGCTATCACTGGTAATTTCCATATATATAATTTCTAAAAGGTTTGGTCAAAAGTCAAGAGTTTGAACACACCTACTCATTCAAGAATGTAATATACTTTTACACAATGTAGAACTATACTGAAATACTGAAGACATCAAATCTATAAAATTATATTTATGGAATTAGACAGCGGTATAGATACTTTATTGATCCTGATGGAAGTTTGAGAATGTGGTAAACAATAAAGTGTTACGAAAGGTATGTCAGGCTCTATGAAATCAGATTTTATGAAGAAATGGTATAAATAATTTCTGCAGGTGTGTAATCATATTCAGTCTTTACAAAGTGCACTTTTATGTTTTTTCGCTTTCTTTTAAATTCTTACTTTTTATTTCCAGGAGCGGAGTCTATTTCAGTCTATGAGGACATCCTGCGTTCTGTTCGTTACCGTTTAACTAAAGGCTCTGCACGCTTCGAGAGGAGATTCAGGTTGTCCTGTTCAGAAATGAACGGACGGTACACTAGTAACGAACTCACACTAGAGGTACCAAAAACACTGTTTGAAAATGTTCAAAGATCAAATATCAATTTACATAGAATTATATAAAATATATATAATTTATATAATACTGTAGCAATTTTCCTACTTCGTTCTTCTTTTATCCTAGGTAAATTTCCTGCACTCTTTGGACAGCTTATATCACCCATCACACCTTTTGGCATCTCAGCAGCAGTTTCTCCATCCGTCTCATCACACAGGAGAGCTCAGTGGACATACGCTGCCGAACCCACACCGCAACTCTGGTACACAGTGACTCATCAAAAATCACCTACATAACACGCCCTGCAGTGCGCAACAGTCAGGCACAGAGTGCCCACACTGCACAATGTCTGAAATTTCCCAATTTTCCCTCTTCAGTGGTTCCCGGGGCTGCCACTGTCATCATCATGGTGTGCGTGGGCTTCTTGGTTGTCATGGTAATCCTTGGCGTGTTCCGCATCCGTTCCATCCATCGCCGTGGAGAGGGAGCAAGAGGAGCCGGCAAGGAGAGCAGCAACCAATGGGATGATTCAGCCCTTACTATTATCGTCAACCCCATGGAGGTGAGTGCGACAAGGAGCTTTGAATTTACTGAGTAATTAAACTGGTCTGTTGTGTAATCGATGCATGCCTTCGTCCTTGTCAAACCCTGTCAGTCCTACGAGAACCGCATGGGCATTGCTGCAGATACGGAGGGGGAAGGCGACGATGAAGAGGAAGTGGTTGAGTCGCCCGATGACTCAGCCGACGACCAGCGAATCATCATTAAGAAGGAGGGAAGAGATTCTGCCCCCCGTCGCTACTGAGTCAAGTGTATAAACAGCCACACTCACGAAATCTAAAAAAAATAAAAAAATGATAAAGCCCACAAACATGAAACATAAGAATCACACCCTTACATATATTCACACAGCATAAATGTATTTGTATCAGGCTTTGTGAATGCATTGTCTCTGGAATGTATGCTCACACACACACACACACACACAAACTGAAAAACACCAACATCCATGCAATGCACAGTGCATAGCATTTCACTCCAATGTCCAGTGCTTAGTTCATATCTCACTCAAGACTCTATAATGTATGGCACAATAATGTACTTAACTTCAGTGAATGTGATCATTGCACTGTATCAAACACCGGGTATTATTACAGACGAATGTAAGCTACGTGATTTTCATTACTGTAGAAATCAGTCATTTGCTGTCAGTACAGTGAAGTTAAGGTTACAAGTTAATCATGTTTTTACAGCACCACAGCCATAGTGTGGCTCTTGTCCTTCACATGATGTACAGTATAATTCACAAGTTCATCTTTTCTTTCTATTCTCAAAACATTCCTGTACAAATATACTGTTTTAGATAAAGCGTGTGTGGATATTAATATAAGCTATATGCAGGTTACCAGTCCTTTTCTCTCAGCAAGTGCAAGGAATGAATTACATTCATATTGTAAGTCTGTGGTGCAGCACTACACAGCTCATCCGGGGCAGTTTGATTGTCTTGAAATGTATAGAAATACAAATTACTACTACTACTATTATTATTATTATTATCATCTTTTTTTTGTTAGTTCCATTGTTCTGATCCATATTTAGTCTTTGCACTTTGAGATGGGCTAGCTGTTATTTTCTATTTCTATTTATCGCTATAATGATTACAAATGTTAACAGTATATAGTGAGGATTATGATGATGAAGATAATAATATCGATAATAATAATAATGGCCATGATCGGCTTGATGAGTGTCTATTTATTTGTGTGTCTAATTGTGTAATTTAAAATTTGTAAACATTTGAATCTCAGTAAAGCAGAAGCCACATTACAGTTAAATTCACTAACTCTTTCACACTTCTCATAAGACCTTTCCACTGTCACCTTCATCCGTATTACTTACTGTCCTTAATTCTGCTGCTGCTCTTTGTTTTCTGAAAATGCAGTCATGTCTTTTCCCCAACACATCTCTCCCTTTCCTGTTTCGCTCACATCATCTCCTGTGTGTTTACTCTGTCTGTGTCAGTGTACAGTGCAAATCCTGTCTCTTAATAAAAGCCTGTTGTTTTTCAATGTGATATGAAGAATGGATCAAATTGCATTTATTATATGCCATTACTATGGTCACTATTGGAACATTTAACTGTATGATGCAGTAACACTAATGATCAACTGGTTGTTATTTAAAAACAAATTACCTGAAGAGGACATTATGTTGAAAAGTTCATAATAAAAATTATTGGATGATGTCAGAGAAGTGTTGGGAATGAATAAAATTCTACACAATACATTCATCTGTCACTTTATTAACATGTCATGAGAGTTTGGCATCAAATATTTGCTGCAGATTTGTTGGCTGTGCGTTCACAAAGGAGGGGTATAAGATTCAGGTCTATTGACCAGAGAGTCTAGTTAAGTACACAACCAACCACTGTCATGTTCACGGAACCAGTTTGATGTGGTGTGCCTGTGACGTCATGCATTATCGTGCTAGACGTGCCCATTATAAAGTAATACACTGCGGTCAGAAAAGGATGCATGTGATCAACAACAAAGTCCTGACCTTACCACCTATGTTCCTCAGCAAAAATCATGTGCCCACTGTAGCCTCAGATTCCTTTTTAAAAAAAATTTGACTGACAAGTGAAACCTTGTGCTCTTCTAATGTGCCCTCGAGGATTGACATGTTGTGCAATTGATACGCTTTTCTCCTTATCATGGCTGTAAAGACTGATTATTTGTTTTCCCTGTTTGAGGACAATGTTTCGACTTAATTCCTGTCAGCTCAAACCAAAATGACCATTTCTTTTCTGAACATTTAGTTTTCTTCTCTGTTGGGTGTGCTTTATTTATTTGCGTGTAATCATTAGAGACTGCTGTGCATTAAAACCCCAGGAGATCAGCCATTTCTGAAACACTAATACCAGACCTTCTGGCACAGACATGCATTCCATTGTGAGAAATATGATTACATTTCCCATTCAGAGGACCTCATGGATTGTATTTTCATGGCTTCATGCATTGAGTAGCAGGTTGGGGAACTGCATGGGTGTCCCTAATAAAGTGGCCACTGAGTGCAGTGTTTATTGCACACTTTTTTTATAGACAGAAAGCTGAGATTCATTGCCACAGCAGTTAAAACTTAAACTTTTTTTTTTTTTTTTTTTAGATTTAGCACAAAACCAGTTGTAGATTGATTTTCCCCTGTCACTTGTCACTGCCTCACTGGGGGACAGTGGACTTTGGGTCTTTGCACAACGTGACTTTTTTATACTACGTTTCGCAACAAAATAAAATAAAACAAATATACATAAACAAGAAACAATGAAAGAAGTTCAGGTTCAGCGCTTTAATGTGTGACGCGAAACGCCACATTCATGTATTTCTGTTAAAATCTTACAAACAGTTTTATTTGCATACGACGAGGCTACATCCGTGCTGTCATTCCAGGAAGTTTGCGTAGGCTCGGCGTAAGTTACGCACTATCTAGCCTGCCTGTGCTATGGCGGCTTGCGCTGTACGTCTTGGTGAATAGCGTTTGTTAAGCGTTTGCTTCATGTAGCTGCTTCACCTCTTTCCATTGGGTCAAAAGGGGGAGTGTAAACATATAGATTTCGCCACATTTGATGACTAAGTATAGGAAAACTGTTTATTGTTTTATAAGTGGTACATTTTTACAGCAGTCAGTCAAAGCAGTGTGTGTGTTACTGATATTAAGCAGAGGAGTGAACAGCCACATCGCCTGGACTGCTGCGCAGCGGTGAGTCTATTAGCTAGCTTAATAAACTAGCCGACTAGCTACATGTGTACAGTGTATATACTGTATGTGTTAGGGATAATTAGCATGGCTTGATTTAAAAAAAAAAAAAAAGCGTAAGCATTGCTAACTCCTGACTCACCTATTTATGATTATTATTACCTGAGCTAAGTCGTTGATTAGCTGATGCAGCTGTCTATCTCACTGTAAATACACTGTATACAGGGGACAGTATGGATATCTAGCTAATGTAAAGACACACACTACACTGTATCTGCGTCTCAACATGTTTTTACACAACACAGGTGACATCTACATTATGTACAGTACAAAAGCATGTTTGCATATGGTATTTATTCACCATATTAGTCTTCAGATCAGATCACTGGCTAATTATTGCAGGTATTATGCAGGAACTGAATCTGAACCAGGTGTCTAAATAAACCTGAACACACACAAAAGCAGTGACCTCATCCAGGACTAATATTTTCACCATGTAAACACCTAATAATTCATCGGTAGAAATAATCCCTTCTTATCTGATGATGGTGCCTAAGGAAGCAGAAGGAGAGTGCAGGTTATAAGAAATTAATTAAATCTCCATAGGAAATGAACCACCAGGATTGTTTTAGCATGTATTGCAGAAGGGTTGCATGGGGTCTGTGTATAGGTAGTTGCGTTACACATTAGAGGAGAGAAGTTGCATCAGGTGTGCCTCTGATCACAGAGATAAAGTGTTGTACACTAAATATATATGTAGGGTCGAGGGTTCGATTCCCGGCGTAGTGTTAAGCACTTTTGCCTCACCCCTCCATGGTTGTGGGTTCGATCCCCGCCTAGAGTCTATGTGGATGGAGTTTGCATGTTCTCCCCGTGCTTGGTGGGTTTTTTTCTGGATACTCCATTTTCCTCGCACAGGGGGAGTTTGCCTGTGTCTGCTAAGTTTGCTTTGGGTACTCCGGTTTCCTTCAACAGGCCAAAGACATGCAGTGTAGGCGAATTGGTGTTTCCAAATTGCCAGTAGTGTGAATGAGTGTGTGGCCAGGGTGTACATCCAAAATTGCTTTCCTGAGATGTTTTCATGGTCCTTGATAGGTTTTGCAACTGCACTTAACCAATACTGTTCTTACAAGAACTATTCCAGAACAGCTGACCTTTGTGTCTTAAAATAACAACTGACTGTGGTTGTTGTCGTTACTCAATTACCTAATTACAGATGTGTTATGTCATAGTTTTAAAAAGCCAGTATTGTTCTAGAATGTAGAAAATAACTCAAAACTTGTGTCCAAGATACATACTGTGTGAATACATTATATTAAGGTTTATAAATTGAACTGGTGGCCTTTTGGGGGTGGGGGGTGGGGGGCTCTGCTCTGGCATTTAAAGATTTTTCGTGGTATAATTATTATCAGAAGCTTTGATCATCCGTCCTTTTGGTACATTTCTTAATGCAATCCTCGTATTCATGTCTCGTATCTTAAGTGTGAAGCAAATTTTTATTATGTATATACAGGCACAAAAAATGCAAATGTTCCACCAACTTTTGTCTTGAGGGCTTTCCTTTTTAAAAGCCTTCTCATTCCTTACTGCTGTCACTGTAATCAGATTATGCAGTAGTAATGTGTTAATGCCAGTGGAAACTTAGATTCAGCAGATGAGGTGATAAATCGGGATGAAGATAATGCCCTCTTATAATCAGATATGATGTAAAGGATATACGACAGAATATAATAAGAATGGTGTGTGGTATTCTACTGTAGTTAGATTTTTCTACTCACACATATAAAGCTGTATTATTCTTAACACTGCATTTCTTCCTAGAAGGTATAAGGAGCTGTCAAAGTCATCCTGACCCTGTGTTGCCATGGCGATGCGGGAGCTGGTAGAGGCGGAATGCGGGGGAGCCAATCCCCTCATGAAATTGACCGGACACATGACCCAAGAAGGCGGGGCTTGGAGACACAGGTCAACGCCCACTGTAAGTTGATTGTCCAGTATTTAGTAATTGGTTGTGAACACTAACTATACTATATATGTAGTTTAAAAGTATATTTAAAATGTTTACTTTAGTTTTATCAACAAACATATAGCATTATTGTATTGTTCTGTCTCGTAACATGGTTTGGATTTTTTATTGATAAAATAGGGAAAGTTTATTGTCTAGTGTCTTGCTGACTGATGAAATAAAAAAGGCTGGTTTTGTAATGGAAAATGTTTAAGGGACCCTACAGTTTCTAGTTAGTTTTTTGTAGAATTCAGTTCCTGTTGTTATGCTTTAAGCTATTTTCAGAAAGCACAGTAACACTAATGACATACTCATTAATTACAGATATGGTAATTGGTTGGAATCATTGTATTAAAGACTTCATCATATGCATCATATGCTGTGTTTCTCTCTGACTGTCTTCCCACTTAGATCCCCCCCACGCCGATTGAAATAGCCACAGAGGAAGAGGTATCAATATGTTCTGTTAACCAATTATTTGGCTTCGATCTGGGGTTAGACTGTAATGAGTTAATACATCTGGCTTAAATATACACTAATTTTGTTGATGTCAAATATATGTCTGTAGTGATAAAAAAAATAAAAATAATAATAGTTGCAGTAATAGAAATGGTGTTGTGTTATGGTACTGTACATCAAGCAATTGAAAAACAATGCATCTTTAGCCAAAATGTAGATTTTAATAGCCAGGTTAAAGCGAAACTGTTGTCTATTCTAATTTTAAGACCCTCATATTCTCTTAATAACTGAGCGTTTTAGTGAACGAAGATGTTAAACCCCCTGAAAACGTATGGGTAGCGCAAAGGACTTTGACTCAAACAAACCTAAAGATCTTCTGTGGGTGTCTGTAAAGATATATTCAACTTATATCGTATATATAAATATAAATCGTAATAGATTTATTGTCATTTTAATGGCTAAACGTTTAAACGACAATACTGTATATATTTAGTTTGAATAACATGACACAGTCACTGTAAAATGTTTCATAGACATTTCTGTTGAAAAGAAAGAGATACAAGCCAACAGTAGCAAATTTAACAAAGAATCAAAGTAGACTTCACATAGGACAGCAATTTAAAAGATGGAGATCACATGATTTTTATGCAGTTTGCATACATTTGCAGAAAATAATCTTGGGCAGTACTTACAATTTCATGCAAATGGTGTACATTTCAAAACTAAAATTTTACTTTTGTATGTCTGCAATATATTTATTTTATACCTTTACAGTTCAAAAGTCATTTTATGTCTTATTTTAAGAATACATGAAAAGAAAAATTGATACATCTTAAATATATCTTTAACATCACACTTAAGGTAATGGTGTAAAATTTTATCATAACAAACCATAATAAAAAAGTAACAGCACCACTGCAGATTTTTTCACAACTCTACTACTGTACTTGCATACATAAGCTTGTTCTAGAGGGCAATATACTTCAATACTGTAGTAAAAGAAATCACATCGTTCATAAACAATGTGCATGCTGAAATACTAAACACACATTCGTTCTCAATATTTTTAAGCATTTATTTAAAATTCTGCATATTGTTGTGTAATTGTATTTAATTTTCCCAAATCACCGAAGTTACCTATGCTACAGTATGTCAATACTGTCAATAATCATTCATTAAAACCATCTGGTATCCATGACAAGTTCAACTCCCCCTTTCGTCCCAGAAATTTCTTAGCAAACTGTTTATTCAGCTGTTTTGGAAATAGGTTAAAAGAAACAAGTAGATGGGAACTTTGGGTGAAGATCAGATATTGTGTGTGAATACAACGTAAATGAATTTGTGTATCATAACACCTTTAATTCCAGCTGGTGAATGAGTTTCTACAGGCGCCCCCACGCCCTCCTCACAGTTTCGACATGGGCCAGCTTTTGGAAGAAATGCAGCAAATTGACCAGCAAACCTACAGACAAGCACCACAAAGAGGTAACACTGTTACTCCCTCTCTCTGTCCCTCTCCCTGCTCACTGTTTCTCGTACACACACTTGCAGAATCACTCAAAAGTATGGACACTCTTTTTTTTTTTTTTTTTTTTTTTTTTTGAT
>JAQQZT010000033.1:10058766-10078456 GCA_030068275.1 Clarias platycephalus | reverse complement strand
AAGAAAACAAAAAAAAAAAAAAAAAAAAAAAGGTTTAAAAAAAGTAAGTAATAGCCAGCTTCGGAAAAGTCTGTTAATTTATGCACTCAGTACTTGGTCAGGGCTCCTTAGCAGGAATTCCTGCATCAGTGTGGCTTGGCAAGGAGGCGATCAGCCTTCTGCATGGCTGAGGTGTTATTGGAGACCAGGTTGCTTTGATAGCAGCTGTCAGTTTGACTGTATTGTTGGGTCGGGTGTTCCTCTTGACAATACCCCATAGGTACCATATGGTCAGCAAACCAGTAAGTGGTAGTTTTTGCACTGTGACCAGGTTCTAAGTCCTGATGGAAAAGGAAATCAGCATCTCCATAAGGCTTGTTACCAGAAAATCTACTTGTAGACAGTTACAGTATATGGCCTTTGGATTTGATGAAAACACTGTGGATCAACAGCAACAGACGACATGGCACCTTAAACTTCACCATGGACTTCATGCAACTTCAACCTCCAGACTCTGATTGATTTTGATTTCCAAATGAAATGCAAAATAATCTTTTATTTGAAAAGTGGACTTTGGACCGCTAAGCAACGGTCCAGTTCTTCTTCTCCTTAGGCCAGATAAGACACTTCTGATGTTGTCTCTGGTTCAGAAATAGCTTGATGCTAGGAATGCAACAGTTGTAGCCCATTTCCTTCTGACTTCCGTGCATGGTGGCTCTTGATGTGCTGACTCCAGCCTCACTCCACTCTTTTGAAGCTCTGCCAAGTTCCTGAATCAGCATCGCTTGACAATCCTCTAAGGCTACGGTAATCCCTGTTGCTTGTACAGCATTTCCCTCTTCCCTTCCAGTCAACTTATCATGAATATGCTTCGATACAGAACTCTGGGAAAAGCCAGCACTTTCATCAATGACCTTTAGTGACTTACTCTCTTTGTGCAGGGTGTTGATTATCATCTTCTGTCAAACTGTCAAAGGCAGCAGTCTTCATGTGTCCCAAACCTAGACTGAGATACAGTCATTTACTCAAACTCTATTCTAATATTTTTAAATACTGAATTTTTGATTGTAATGAGCTTTTAGTTGAAATCATCTAAATTAAAACATAAAAGGCTTGAATATTTAATTTTACATGAAATTAATCTAGAATATATGTTTACTTCTTTTATTGTTAAATTTACATACACTTATGGTACTGAATAGTATTTGAATCCAAAGCTCAGCAGTCTCAGTAGCTAAATAAAAGCCTGATGGCTTTCCATTCTTACATTCCTGAGCTCAGGCTGATTTCTGGGTTAATAGTACCTGCTGTGTCGCCACTGTATGTCATTTAACAGCAAGCGCGTGCAGGAAACGTGATCATATCTATGCCATGAGATGCCTTAGGGTCACATTAATAGCCCTATTTATACAGTAGTCAAGTTAATAACAAAAAGGCAGCATTATTTCATCCTGTGTTAAAGGCCTCAGCTCAGCATCCCCTCAGATCAATTGCTATTATACAGTAGTACTACTAAAACGTGACATAAGGTGCAAGATGTTAAAACTGTCTTCTTGCAGCTCCAGACGTAGCCGCATTGGCACTATCGGGTGACTGGGCAGCAGAGTTCCTGTCTGGCGCTGACTCCGCAGTCTCTCCTGCTCAGGCGGGTTTTGATGCAGCAGATGCTGACTGGACCAGAGAATTCATCAATGAAGTGGCAGGTTAGTCATTATACAATTTGTTTTTGGATCCTTTCCTACTTCAGAAGCTTTGCTTTATTATATACATAACAGTGATTGGTTTAGGCTTAGATGGAGATTAAATGTGTGTATAATATTTATTAATCTGACTGCAATTTACAGGATTAAAATATTGAAAATTGTTACTCTTTTAGTGCCGATTGAAGTCAGAGGTCTGTGTAGGCCACTCGAGTTCATGCAATATTTTGCACTTTATGTCTTTATAAATCTCACCTTATGCACCGGGATCGTTGTCATGCTGGAACGGGTTTGGGTGCAGTATTCTACACAAGTCTGTGTTTCTGACTAGACAATTTAGGGAAGACCCACGTATGGGTGTGAAGGTCAGGTAACCATACCATAAAGAAGAATATTCTGTTCTCACCATGGTTAAATCTGCAGGAAACTTATTGCTGCATGTCAAAGGAATAGTTTAAATATGTTTAGGATGTATATTGTTACTCTTCAGGCGTTCATTTATGTAAAGGAATACAAAGTGAGGGTCATAGAGCGAGAACATATGAGTCAGTTCAAAGACATCACAGTATGAAATGTGAAGCATCCTTAGAAAACCAGGGAATAAATGAATTCATGGTAGTGCAGGATGCAGATGGAATACTGGGTGCAGAGCAGAAGACAAGAAGTGTCGTTCTCACCCACGTACAGTATAGGTGTTTCTTTTATGTGCCCAGATAGTTTGATTGTTTAAGCCGGCAATAACTCTGATTGTCATCTCTTGGTTTGAGCGCTAGGTTTTATGTGGGTAGCATGGATTTTTTTGTTTTTGTTAAAAAGGACAAACGAACATGAAGACCAGAGAGCTGTCTGTGGGATAAAAGCAAACCATTTTGAAACACATAAAATAGGGATTAGAGCCATTAAAAAAAAGCACTGGATATAGTCAGTACAGCAGCTTTAAATATTGTAAACAGGAAAGAAACCACAGGTGTACTAACAACTAGCTTTCAAACAGGAAAAGCAAGATTTACCTCTACCAAAGTGAAAGACCAAAGTGTGGAAAAGCAAAGTATCTGCTCATGATCCATATTATAGAAGCACATCGGTCAAAGATGTTAGAGGTAGTGTCATGGCTTGGTCTTATGTGATAACTTCTGGAACAGGCCCACTAATTTTTGATTGATTATGTAATGTATAATAGTAGCCACATAATGAATTATCTAGTCTACAGAAACATTATGTTTGCAAATTTTGTGAAAAATGCATCTAAATGAGAGGAACTTTCATCATGTAGCAAGACAATGCCCTACAATATAATGACAACACAACAAAGGACTTCATCAAGGAGAGAAAAAGTGGAATCAATCACTAGACCTTGATACCTGTTGAAAATGTATTTTACCTCCTGAAGAGGAGACTGAATGGAGAAACCCTGCAAAACAAACAACGGCTGAAAGAAGATGATGTGACCCAAGCCTGAAAAGAGCATCACAAAAGAAGAATGCAACAATTTGTTGATGTCAGTGGGCTGTGACGTTGATGTAGTTATTGTAAGCAAGAAATATGCAACCGGTTATAAGCTGTTATTAACTGGTTCTTGTTTTCAAGACTTTTTGCTTACCTTTTGCTTACCTGCCATCTAAGGTGCCATGTTCCAAGTTCTTGAGCACATCTAGATGTAAAGATCAGGAAATTGAAGCTAAAATTCTGATCTACCGTTTCTTCACCAAAAGAATTGGTGACCTTGGAGTTTCAATACTTTTTGGGAGTACTGTACAGTGGATATTTAAGGCCTATACACACTTGTGGAAATGACAGGTTTTATGTGATGTATAGGGAGCAGTCAAAGTAAATAATTTCAGATTATGTCTGTCTTCTGCAGGAGCAATTACAGTCCACTGAATATCCACTGATATCACCTCCTAGAGCCTCAGAAGTACTTTGCCTCTATGGCTTATGAAGAATGCTTGTCTTTTTCCCCTTGTGCCTTTTTCATGAAAGGTTGAGTTAGAGTTATACCACTCCCTAACGATGTGTGAGCAGCAACAATTGCCTCAACAACTGCCTTATTGCTGCCTATAAGGCAAACATTTTTGGCCATGTAGTACCGTGTTTTTGAGTCGACATTGCAAATTTGCCAGTTAGCTTTCTCTCTTCTGATTTGGTTCCTCACTCCCTGTCATGTCTTTTTTTTTTTTTTTTGTAAACTTCACTCTCCATCTTTTACTGTTTTCTGTGTTCTTTCCAGACCCCGGGCGATGGGCAGAAGAATATCTGGAGCAGTCGGAGGAGAAACTGTGGTTAGGAGATCTGGGCGAGAAGGAGCAAGAGAGAGAATGGTGAGAGGCTATATTGAATGGAAATGTGTGAATGCCTGACTGAATGTAATAATGTTCAGAAGGCAGTAAGTGCTAAGTCAAGGTTAGAAAAGATGCCTCGCCATTTACAATTAAATGTAGAAATGTTTTGAAAAGAATAAGAGAATTTTAACCTTGGAGAAGTAATATAAGCAAAATAGTTTGTTGGTAGTGTGTGTCCTTGGCAACTGAACATGGCTTGGAACTAATATAAAAAAAGGACAGATTCACTGGAGCAAGGCTCTTTTGTTACTCTCCCTCATGTAGCTGTGAATATCAGTCATAATGACCTGCAGATATATTTGATTTTTATTTAGTTGTAACCCTGTTGGAAAACTAGATTTCTTTAAACGTTAATTTGTTTTAACCCATTAGGACAAAAGAGTACCAACCAGGGGAGGATCTGAAGCAAACCGCTAATGAACTTCTTGCAAAGGTCGATGACCCCAAGCTGCAAAACACAGAGGTGAGCATTCGTATTCATGCTCCTTTTTTTGGCAATGTGCCACTTTGTCTAGACTCTGTTTGACAGCGAGCAGCTTATTGTTAGTCTTTCGGCTGCTCCCGACAAGGGGTCGCCACAGCGGACCATCCGGTAAATTATTGATAGGTGTCTTCTACCTGTCAAAAGTTTGGACACACTGGATTGCGTATATACTCACCATCCACTTGTACAATATGAGCAACTATACACATTCACACAATTACCCAATAAGCCAATCATATGGAAACAGCACAAAATCATACAGATAGAGGACAAGAGCATCAGTAGTTTTCTTTCAAATATTAGAATAGGGATGGAATGCACTCGCAAAGTACTGTATGAGGGTGAGTCAGAAATAATCCTCACTCTGGTGGTAGAATTTATTTTAATTAACTTCTAGAATAGAAAAAAAACATGCTTTTTTCAACATAAGCTCCTTGCTTTTAAATACACTTTGTTGATCTGTCAAAAAGCTTTTGTATCCCTTCATAAAAAAATGTTTTAGGGTGAGCCGCAAGCCACGAATGCACCACTGTCTTCACTTCTTCACGCTGCTCTTCTTTCGTGCAATTCACAAGTGGAGCATCCATTTTTGCTTGCACCACAGTTAAACTGATGTGAACTGATGTAACACGTTCACACCTGCACAGCAAAGACTGTCAATGGGGAGGAGTAGCCTTGAACGAAAAGACTGGGGTGTGAAAATTTTGACTCGCCCTCGTATTTCAATTCTAGGTCGCAACAGAGATCTTATGCAGAATTGTGGGGAGAACAAAACAAACAAAAAAAATATCCAGTGAGCAGCCGGTAAAACACTGACTAGACTATTTCAGTTGAACTAATTATGTTTTACTTCGATGATGAGCTGAAAAGCATTTCAGAATGCACACCATGTAGAGTTGGATGGGCTTCAGCAATAGTGGACTGTACATGTAAAAAATTTTTTTTAAGTATTTTAAAATAAATGTATTTGGTTATGTTGATTTTCAATATATAGTAACTTTGCCTGAAATTAAATTGTTTCCAGGTTAGTTTTATTTAAGAAAAGCCTGAGTGAAGCTGGGTGAGATGATGCCAAGAGTATACGAAGCTTAATCAGGAATGTTAAGGAGGAGATGAATAGTAAAATTAATAAGAATAATAAAAAAAGAAGATGAAAATCTCTTCTATAAGCATGTGTGTTCAAACGTTTGCCTGATAACTTACTTTATTGATCTTAAAGAACAAGTTTGGGGGTGAGCCAATCGCAAATGTACAAAATGCACCTCGGCAGTCTTGAGTGTAGCCTCGCACAGCTGTATGAATTCATACAGCGTATTTCGGTATTGGTATTACATTTTTAATATAGTGGCACTATGGAGTCATAATATTTTTAGCACTTTTTTGTGCTGCCTATGTAATAGCACAGCACCCCACTGATTCTATGGAGGAGAATTTATGTTTTTTGCCAGGCCACTTATTGATTTTAAGTGACTTGTAAATGGATCCTTCAGCCAAGGCGTTGCTTTTTTGTGAAATTGCGTCTTGCTTGTTATGACGCACTCCTCTTTTTATGTAAAATTCATTTCCATTTTCTATTTTACTTTGCCTTATGTCATTACTTTTTTTTTATTACCTTAAATCTCAGTGTTTATCTGGAGTCGTGCCTGTATTGCTTTACCGTGTGATTAGGGTTGTCATAGCAACATCAGTATATCAGGATGTCTGTCTTTAAAGCACGTCTTGATTGAACTTGCTTGTGTACCCGACGAGCTGTACAGTAGGTGTGTAACAGCTGTTGTTGTTGTTGTTGTCATTGTGCAGTTCCTGCGGTTTGTTAGGCAGATTGGCGAGGGCAGTGTGACTGTGGAGGACAGAGCAGGAAAGCAGCTCGCTGATAAAGCACAGGCCAAAGAGGCACAGAACTGGGCGTCCAGCTTCACGCAGGTACGAGCCCTAACCAGCCTGATAAAGAGGGCATGTGCAGCCTGCAGCCATCTGAGCTCATGCTGTTTAGTGTGAATTAATATGATACGAACACCTTTGCCTTGTGCCTCTGTAAGTGCTGCATTGTCACAAATAACTCTGCCTGTTTTTTTAAGTAATAAATCCAGTCTATTACTTAAAAAATTCTCCCTCAGCTATATTACACAGACATATATATTGTCACTTTTGGATGGTTTCACTATAACGTGCTTTTTCTGTCTGGCTTCTTCTTGACCTATTTACTTCAATCTATACCTAAATATAACTCCTTAATGAACCCAAATACCAAACCCATAACACACCTGTCCCTCCGACCTGCCTCCATTATGGATGCACAGTTCCTGAAGGAATCAGGGGGAGGGACTGTACAAGTGGAAACTCAAGCATGCAACGAGAAGAATGACCAAGCTAAAGCTAAACAGGCAGAACATTGGGCTAATCTCGTCAGTCAGGTAGGACCCCTTGCTGCTTGGCAACACAAATGTAGTGGTCCTTTTTGTCCTCCTCATTAATATTCTGGGGTCCAACATTTAGTATTATTATTATTATTATTTCTTTTGCCGCTTTTTCTGGTTATGCTGTCTGCTCTTGTCGCTTTACTCTTTGTGCTGCCTTGATGCAAGCCATTTTTTTTCTGTTGCTTGCATTGTATGAGAGCGAATCCGCACAAAATGGCTGCCTTTCATTAGTTCCTCTCAGTTCCTCAAAGCATAACTTCTCAGTTAAAGGCAGGTTCCTCTATAGGTATGTAGCAAGAAAGATTAACGAGGGTAAGACGCTTTCTCCTTAACGCAGTTCTCTTTTTTTCTTGCCCTCATGGACTGTACATTTTCCTTGTTTTCATCATGCCCATGTGTAAGTGCTACAAGGTGATTACAATGCATCAATGCATTATGAAGACCGACTGTTTTACTTCCTCAGGTGTCAGAGTCTGCCGAGTCCTGGGTGGATGAGTTCACCGCGGCGGGCCCCGATTTTCAGCAGGCGAAAGCTGCCGTGGAGGTATTGGAGTACAAGTGTGCGTTTATTTTTTTGGGCTGCATGATTTGATTCAAAATTCATATTGAGATTATTTTGACGCATATTACGGATGCGATTTAAACTACGATATTATTAATATCGATACTATTAAATGTACCGTTTATTATTCAAACTTATTCATTTAGACTAAAAGCAAATAATGGCATGAAGGAATGCATTAGGGAAACTTAGATTTCCTGTATTCATTAGTTTCTGAAATCCCTCTTTCATAACATCGCCACTATGACCTTCACTAAATAATATGCGACAGCATCTGTGATTTTCTTGTCTCTTTGTCGTTTTCTCATTCGGCGCAATGCCTGGAAGTGCTTTGTGTTAATTATTTATATTTATATTCAAAAAGCACCTAATTAGCCTTTCCTAAAACACACACACGCCACTAGTTGAACAGAAACCTTACACTTATGAATGAGGCTTTGGAAAGGACAGTTTTAGTTTGAGTCTCTGAGACTATAGGTTATGTTCAGTATACCTTAGGCAAAACTCCACGTACATTACTGACTATGCGTACATGACCTGTAATAACTTTCTTCTTTTGTGATTAGATTGCAGTTTGGAGTTCTATGCAATTTTGTAGCGACAGGTAAAGTGTATTAACAGTTTGCTATGTGTGTGTATGTAGAGTGACATCGATTTCTGGGAGAAGCTGCAGGAGGAATGGGAGGAGATGGCTAAGAGAGATGCCGAGGCTCATCCCTGGCTTTCTGATTTTGACCAGCTGCTCAGCAACTCATACGACAAGGTAACTACAGATGCCTACACGAGAACTTCTCCATTCACTTAGGGAAAAAAAAGGTTGTTTTTACTGTTGTGGCATGTTCTGTAAGTTCAAGTCCTATATAAACTGTTTTTACTGGGTGGTTTGTCACAAGCTGGTAGTGAATAATTATAAATGAGCGTTCTATACTTTGTGTGTATGCCGGAGATAGATACATGTAAATCTTGCATGATAATAAGAACACATTGTGTGCCTAATTGTTAGTGACTTGCCTGGTGACTTCATTTTGTTTCTCATATGATATTGTGACATAGGAGGAGATATAGAGACTGGATATTCTCGGTTTTCTTAAAGCCACTGTATTTGTCATGATGTGTGCTTTATTACTGCCCGTTTCTCAGGGCTATCAGTTTGAGGAAGAAAATCCGTACCTGTCCCATGAGGACCCACTGGCAGAGGGAGTGAAGAGGATGGAAGCCGGGGACATCCCCGGAGCTGTGCGTCTCTTCGAAAGTGCAGTGCAGAGAGAACCAGACAACCAGCTGGTCAGTCCTAATAATATTCCTAACATTAGTATAATGCATCTGGATTCTTTCCTAAACAGGAAGTAATGAGTAATAATTAATAATAATCTGCCTTCTTTCCTTATTAGTCATCCTTATAACGTTTCCTCATTTGCATTTGAGATGTTTGTGTTTCTGTTACGCCTCAGGCCTGGCAGTATCTGGGAACATGCCAAGCAGAGAACGAGCAAGAGTTTGCCGCCATCAGCGCCCTCCGCAGGTCAGTGGAGGATTTTACAAACTGCTATTTCTCGACTTGCTGCATAATTTTTTTATTGCTCTATTAATACTGTATTATCTTGCTTTCAGGTGTATTGAGCTGAAGAAAGACAATTTGACAGCTCTCATGGCTCTAGCGGTCAGCTTCACAAACGAATCCCTGCACCGGCAGGCCTGTGAAACGCTTCGTGATTGGCTGAGACACAATCCAAAGTACTGTCATATTCTTGAGCAGAGGGACAGGGAGAAAGAAAGGGAAGGAGTTCGAGAGAAAGAGAAGGAGAGAGAGAGATTCGGATCACTGCTGCCAGAGTACAAAGATTTTTTTTTAATATATATATATTTTTGTCCCAAATGACAGTAACCTTTTTGGGTAAAATATGGAATGGATATTGCATGTCTGTTTTATTTTTTGTCTTTCTTGCTCGTCTGTCTCTCAGGGCTCTGTTTAATGAGGTGCAGACGTTGTTTTTGAGTGCGGCGGCTGCTGATCCCACGCGAGTAGACCCTCAGCTGCAGTGTGGTCTTGGAGTTCTTTTCAACTTGAGTGGAGAGTATGACAAGGCTGTGGACTGTTTTTCTGCTGCCTTGTCTGTTACTCCACAGGTAATCACACACACACACACACATACAGTATTATAGTACTTTTGGGGACCACATCAACTAAAAGCTATATTCATTTCCTTTGAGTCTTAAAAATAACAGGCTGTGTGACACCTTGCGACCAGTTTTCTAATTTTCTGACTCCTCATATATTTTTGTTTGTGTTTACTCACTGGTGAGCCTCTTGGGCAGTTTTCACATCAGCTGATTCTCCTCTGCATGTACAGTAGCAGTAAAGCGACATCATCAGCAACTCTCACAGATCAGCATAAAATTACATGCACACAAGAGATAAACTACATGCATCTATAATCTATCCCAGGGACAGGAAATCATCCTGGATAGTGGTTACAACTTAGCCTGGTTTTATTTACTGTACGAGTATGTCAATACAGAGACTGTCCTGCAACACTGGGTGTGAGGCCCTCAATGGGTGGCACATCAGTCTTATTTTAGACCACAATGAACATACATTCACATACGCATTAACACCTAGGGGCAATTTAGTCCGGGGAATCCATGGAGGCAACCTTATTTACATTTGTGTTAATGGGCAGACAGTTTTATCCCAGGTGATTTAAATGAGAATGAAGGCTATTGCTTACAGGAGTAAAACTAAAAGTACCAGGATTTTAACTTAAAACCTTTTCAGTCCTTTTCCAAGCCCAGTGCTACTGTATAACTGCTGAACCACTGAGCAGTGAAAATACCTTAAACAAACTACTCAAACAAACCTGCAGCACGTTTCTTTTTTTTAATTATTATTAAAGCAAGGTTAAGCCTGCAACAAAAGTATTTTATTTCTATGACTTTTAGAGGTGCTCCGATCAGGAGTTTGGGGGCCAATCACAGAAATTTAGTCTATCGGCTAGTTCGGTAAACTAACCGATACCGATCTCTGATCACAGGGGTGTGTGTGTTTATTGGGATCTGCGATTTTAAAGTCTCCTATTTATTGTGTAGTATTATTTATTTATTTACTGTATTTATAACTATTCTAAACAGCAGTGCACAAACACAATTAAGATCTGAAATTTAAGTGTCATAGATTGACATCTTTTATTTATTGAAAAGATACATACAATATGCAACATTATTCCATTCTTTTATTATTTTATGTAGATTATAAATAAAATGAAATAAATATAATAGCCTATGCTCGACTAAAGAGCAAAGATTTGCATTATTTTCACTGGCATCATGGGCCTCTCACGAATGCTGAAATGCTTGTCTAAAAGGTCCTACTGTCCTACTATATTCACTCGTTTTAACATGCAGCACATGGAACAAAGCTGTCAATGAATAACAAATCAAAACTCCGCATTGAACCTTTTAAATAAACACAGACATCAGTCACTTTGTATTTGGTTAGTTATTCATGGCTACTCATCAGTACGCAGCGAGGGCAGGCATTTCTTTATAAATATCAGAATTTCTGCATTTCTAAGAGACAATCTTTTCCACTTATCATCCAGAATGTGTGCAGCTGTGCTGAGTAGTTGCTCACTGTCAGTCTGCATCCATGAAGCGTTATGGTTAAACCAAGGCTGCCTCAACTGGCGCTGGGAACCGCTCTTTTTCTCTCTCTAATTATTATTATTATTTTTTGTAATACTGGTTTTAGCCTTTTTACTCTATGCAGAGTAAGGCTCAAGCTTTTTGAGGGCTTCTGCTATAGGTGTTGAAGTGAGGGTTGACCTACAAGATTTAGCTGTTGCTTTTGAGTATAACTTTTCATACTGAAATTATTCACAGTGCCTTGCTATAAACCTGCGAATGGGGATAATTGTATTAAAGCTATTGGCAGACGTTCCTCCACATCGTTTTGCTTTTAAAAAACTTTGCATATTGCAAATTTGTCAACTTTTAAAGAGACTTGGTAGTATTCCAAGACTGATGATGGCACGTTGATGTGGCTGTGTGTGAAGAGAGTGAGTTAACTCATATTTTGTCGACTCATTCTCTTCACTATAGCATTGGTTTATGTGGTCGGCCATTTTAGAGACAACCGACCTGTAAAAATCGGTGACGGATCGGCCAGAGCACTCTTCATCTCTTCATCTTAATACAATAAGAGTATGAGTGTATAAAGTATTTGTGTACATTTTTATTGTTATGGAAATACTATGGTACAATTGAAAAGAAAGTTATTTATTTTATAATTTTATTCACATTGCTGATATTCTATACTATTCTATTTCTCACAGTTATATTACAGTGAATATGTACAGTTTTATTTTCCCAGAGTCTGCTCGATTCTGTTTGCCAAACTGTATTTTTTCAATGTCTCAGTCTCTCTTTATTCACTTGCAGGATTATTTGCTGTGGAATAAGTTGGGAGCTACTCTAGCTAACGGAAATCGCTCTGAGGAGGCTGTTGCTGCCTACAGAAGGGCGCTTGAGCTGCAGCCTGGCTTTGTGCGCAGCCGCTACAATCTGGGCATTAGCTGTGTTAATCTGGGAGCTCACAGGTAACGTTATTCTGCTGAGTGCTCCTGTATGTTTACAAATCTGCTTTTACTTATTGAAATCACCATCCTTTCTTCTTCTCCTTTCTACACGTGTCTATCTCAGGGAAGCGGTGGAGCATTTCCTCGAGGCGCTCTCTCTTCAGAGGCAGGCTGCCGGTGTGGAAGGAGGTGCAAGTCGGGCACCAGGCTCTGCCACCACCATAATGTCGGACAACATCTGGTCCACGTTGCGCATGGCACTGAGCATGATGGGAGAGAGTTCGTTGTACGCTGCTGCTGACCGCCGAGATCTGGACACGCTCCTGGCACACTTCTGCCAGAGGGACGGAGAGACAGACTGAAGGAGGGAAGGGGGAAAGGATTTAGCATGCGAGTGTGGGGAAAGGTGTTTTGGAAGTATGGAAAATAGTTTAAGGAATAAAGAGAGTTGTTAGAGAGGGACGACAAGAACAAAGAAGAGGAAACGAATTAAACGAGTGTGAAAAACTCAACTCATGCACTACATACTCTGAATGGACAGATAGACTAGTGATAATTGGTGGCTGCTCTTAAGATTTGGGTGTAACAGTAAAAATGCTGCATCATTACACTGTTATTCAGAGCTCCACAGAAATTAATGCAAGGTTCGATTGTATGGATATCCACGAAGTCATCGTGTTTCTTTTTTACTTTGTTAGTCACTGATATGGTTCGTCTCGACTACATTTCAACTACTAGAGACCAGTTATTTCACTAAAAAGAGGCTTTCCTCTATTTTAAGTGCTGAACATGTATATGACTTTGGGAGGAATAAAGACTAAAGAGACTCGTTTGTGTGTGAGATTGTTTGTGAACCACTAATAATTTCGATTTGTAAGTTACAATGTTGAAATTAACGTTAATGTCAGCGACGAAGAAAGGACGAGAAACCTGAGGATGCATGCTCGCCTTTTCTCCTTTGCTCCTTATCTAATTTGATAAAATAATCCTGCTGTAAATTAATTAGCTTAATTGTAAATGCTGCCATCTTGTGTACCATAATTGTATTATGATGATGATGATGATGATAATGCCGGTTTTGAATATAGCCAACTGACTGTATGATTATATATGTAACCCAAGCAATAAAACTTTGAAATAATTATTGTGAGCCTTTATATTAAATATGGAAATATAAGTGTTCAAAGTGTGTGTATGTATACAATACATATATGAAATATATATATGAAATATGTGTGTGTATGTATACAATACATATATGAAAGTGTGCATACAGTATGTGTGTGTGTGTGTGTGTGTGGAAGGAGGGAATTTTGAAAGAAAATACATCTTGGATAGGGGCGGGATTTACCCAGTATTTACGCTCCTTAAGCGTAATGTTATATTTCAAATGATTTAAAACACCCACTGAATGGGAATCCCTCCGCCAATCAATGAGTCGCGTACATGCACGTGTGCTGCCGCTGATTGGTTGGTTTGAAAATTGCCGCAAACGTGCAGCACGCGCTTTAAATAGTCGGCCTCCGTGTTTGCAGTGTAGCTGAGTTTTTGGAGCGACTGGACTTTACCAGTGTTTCGGCTGTTTACCATTTAAACTCCGTTTTCGAGGATTAATAAAAGGTATAAACTAAGGTAAGAGTTCCCGAAGAAATTAGTGGCTGTGGAGCAGGGTAGTTTCAGGTGAATATTTTTTTTTTTAATTAACTTAATGTGTTTGCTCAAACAGCTTAACTTGTGTGGTGGAAAAACAAAGACATGCAACTTATTTGATTTTTGCATGTATTCCACGTTTATGCATCAGTGTACAATTATATAATACACAGAAACTGTAGACTTTGCTAGATACTATGGATTATAGGTTGTAAGTATATAAGAGTGAGCAGCGTGCAAGTCAATACCAGCCCTCGTTAGTTAGTTAGTTAGTGTTGGTCGTGTTTTTCGAAAGCAACATTTTAGCCGAGCAGATTAGCATCTTCTGCTTGTTTGTTAGGCGGAGGTGTTGTGTCTAAATGCTAAAAACATCCATTATAGTTGTCTATATCAGTGTCCAATAGGTTTTGTATTTCCTGTTTGGTACCATATCTTATTTTACTGTTGCATAGTATCTAGCAAAGGTCTACAGTTTGTATATTTTATAAATTGTGTAATACACAGAAACGGTAGACTTTTGCTAGATACTATGAAATAAAGGTTCCCACTAGCCTGTATTTATTTATTCATTTTCTACATGCTTGTATTCATGAATACATTTCAAAGTTTTAAATCTCACATAACTTGGTTGTTTATCAGCTAGTTCACCTTATGCTAGAACCTTATCTTTAAAACAGAAGTTGATCATGGGTACCAGCGAGAGCAAGATGTCAGTGGTATCAACACCCAAGCCAGAACCAATCCGTCGGCTGAAAGATCAGCACTTGAGCCAGCTCGCAGATCCTCGATCTCCCTCGTGCGGGATCGACCGCACACCTATTCAGGTAACATCTACATGGTCACTACAATATATCTGTTGTTCGGTGTTTCCCTGCTATAAATGGATTGTTTATGGTGCTGTGAACATTTCTTTGCTGTGATGCAGGTGGGTGGTGCAGCCTCTACAGGCCAGAAGGGTCCAGAGGCTGTTGGACCGGTGTGTTTTGATCCTAGATCTCCTACAGTTGGCATCGTTCGTACTCCACTGAAGGACAGTATGAAAGGTAACGTATATTGAGAAGGGGTGTTTTAGTTTATAGGGTTCGACTTAAGCTGAATGTTTGTTTTGCATAAAATCTTTATGGCTACTTTGACAATTAAATTTATAGCAATACAGGGCAGTATACTGCCTCACATCATTTCAATTCTTAACAAATTTCACCCATGTGGTATATTATGCAGTATAACCACTTTGTAGGTAACTGCTGTAAATACGGCGCAACCAACTTTTTACCTGGAATTACTTGTTTGCTCAATTGGTGATGCGTCAGATTGCTGTTGGCTTTTTGTCTAGGTTTTTTGAGATGAGACAAAAGTAAGTTTGTGTGGAAGCCTAAAACTAATGTGCTTCCAGGAAAGGAAAAAACAATACAATTTTGTGTTGCACCAGTCCAATCTTTTCAGACAAGCTAAATGTGTTTCCTGAGGAGAATACATGTCTACAGGCACCATTAAAGGTGTCACTTTTCAATCAAGTTGATAAGGGTCTTGGATGTCCCTAGAACCTCTCGGTGCATTCTGGCACGGCTGACATTTTTTCTGTTTTGCTCGTTTCATATCCACATATGAATTAAGTAGCTTTAAAAATTTGAAATCATTTAGAATACAGGAAACCCAAATGAAGAGTAATGCCACTTTTCCCCCCAACTACTTTAAAATATGGCTCGATTTAAGGCAATCCTTTCAGGCATTTTACATGTAGCTGGTGAGGGGAGTGGGAATTTGGCTTTCAGTAGCATCACATCTATTGTGTGTGAATTTATGATGGCATACTCAATTTTAACCTGTTTGATGACGTAAAGTTAAAATACAATCAGATATAAATGTAAATCTCTTGTCAAGTCTGCTTTCTTCTAAAGAGCTATCCATTGAAAAAAAAAAAAAGTTTGTTTCCCTTTGGTTGCCAAATGGAACAGTGGCACTCGTGTCTGGACCATGTCTTGTGTGCATGAGCCTGAGCAGTTTGAACATTTAGCTAAGTAACTTGTTAATACAGGTAACCTCTTAACAGAACAGCTATAAGGCTGTCTTTTCACTTTAATGTTGCCAAGCTGGTTAAAATTAAGGAAGTCATCCTCAGTTTTTTGAGTGGTCTATCCCGACACACTACAAAAACATCTTGGATGTTTGGGTTTGATTTTGGAGGCAGCACCCAAGCCAAGAGGCCATCTTGTAATGTAAACTAATTTAATTAAGGGGACAGCTCAACTAAATTTTATTTGTATAGCGCTTTTAACAATTGACATTGTCGCAAAGCAGCTTTACACAAAGTAATTATTGAAGTTTGTATGAATCAAAATAAGATTGTCCCTGATGAGCAAGCCGAGGGTGACAGTGGCAAGGAAAAACTCCTTGAGATGGCAGTAGGAAGAAACCTTGAGAGGGAACCAGACTCAATAGAACCCATACTCATTTGGGAGATAAAGGATAGCAGTGATTGATCTGCATCATACTGTGTATTAGGAGGCTGAAAGTTCAATATAACAGATGTGTTTAAGTCCAGTTCGTTATTGGAGGTGCAGGTAGACTGTAGGAAGCTCCAGTCTTGAGCTATCAAGTGATTGCAGTCACACATAACAGCTGTTCATATCAGCCAAGGCCACACCCGTCTTCGTGGAAAAGTGCAACCGTCCCCAGTCACCACAACCAGATCTCCAACCAGAAGCAGGACACCAGGATGAGTCCGACAGGTCCAGAGGGCAGAGGGGGTCTGGATCACTGGCAGCTCAGGAGCGACATGCATAGCTCGACAGATAGACAGGGAGAGTAAGAGAGAGAGAGAGAGAGCAGAAGAGTAGGAGAGAGAAATTAGGTATGGTCACAGTTACATAATGTGACTGTACTGTATATTTAGTGCAGAGTGCAAGCAGGGACTCCGAGAGGACTAACTGACAGCATAAATAAAAGGGAGAGCCAGAAGTAAACATAAACATGAGGGCTCCCTGCGAGGTAAAGCGACCAATCACTTCGCTGTCAATAAACCTGAGTGATCAATGAGAGTGGGGAAGACGGCATCATTCACCATATCATTACCAGTTCACCATAATACTCAACATTCATGAGTCTTCCAGATCTGCTCCTTTACCTAAGGCAAATATACTAATTGACTGTATTGTCTGCATTAGTAGAACTTCTTATTTTGGTTAAGTGTAACACTAATAAAGTACAAAAATGCTTGGCACAAATACAAAAATGCACTGAGACAGTGTCTGATTCTCGAACATTAATTGGAAGACGATTCCATAACTTTGGGGCTGTTTAAAAAAAAAAAAAAAAAATGGTGGTAGGAATGGTGGATCGTAAGACACTAGAAGTTCAATCAGATACTGTGGCGCGAGACCATTGCCTAGTACATCAAAAATAGTATTTTAAAATCGATGCGAAATTTTACAGGGAGCCAATACAGTGTGGATAAGAGGGGTAATGTGCTTGTATCTTCTGGTATTTCTAGTGAGGACTCTAGCTGCTGCACTCTGAACTAACTGAAGCTTGTTTACGCACCTAGTTGAACAACCAGACAGTAAGAATTAGTTTTTACTTCATAGCTCTAAAATGCCTTTCTGTGTCTCTTGCAGTAACAGTCAGCGCTTTGGCTCGTCGACTGAGCACGTTCTTCCTTAATGATGTGACGACTGGTGACTCTGCCCCCAATCCACTACCTCCTGTGTCCTTAACTAAACACTACAGCCTTTCTGGTGTAGAGCAGCAGAATGAGCAGAGCTCCAAAGAGCCCCTTCTCCCACCTAATTACCACGATTCTCTCAGTGGCCCCATCAAATGTCCAACTACTCCGACAGATGCCAACTCCTCCATGGGTTACGGCTCTTTCTCCACCAGCCCGTTTGTGGTGGTTGGTGATGCTCAGATTGGGGTGGACGCTGACACCACAATTGATGAAGCTGAGGAGGCGATCCTTCTGGGCGAGTCTCCGCTTAATCGAGAGCTGAGCCTCAGCATGCTTGGTTGCCGTGAGGGTGTTTACTCGCCAGAGGTTTTCCCCTCAGCTGATGATCGTCCATCCACTCCTGTTCCTCCTTTGGAGGTCGGGCAAGTTGAGGATCATTCTTATGCGCTTCCTTGCATCACCTGTGAGCCCAGTCCTTCCACTCCTGTCCAAGAGGCCATCTTGCAACAAAGTGCTGCTGACACGGTACAGTCACCTGAGCAGGAGGTATGTTTTCACCCAAGAGCAGGACATTTTAGATTGATTTTGAAACTTAATTTTAACATGTTTGCTTTGTGCACAGTGTGTTGTAGAAGAAACTGCTGTACTGACGGAGCAAGTTCTAAAACCATCTGAGAAATCGAAACTAGAAAGTTCTGAGCCAGCCAAGAGTGAAGTCCCACTGCCTGCTATAAAGTTCCCCAAGTTTGACACCTGCAGCCCGAGCCAGGTTGTATTCAGACCCCAGTGGCTGGGTGTGGGATTTGGAGCAACAGGTGTCCGTGCTAGAGGAGTTCAGAGTCGTGGGAAAGCAACTTTCTCACCACTGTCCACCCGCCGACCAGCTACTGATGAGAATGAAAATAAGGTTGTGCTCAACAAACATAAGCAGAGAGGTAAGTTGTTCTTGTCATACACATTTACTTATTTTATGTTGAAATATTACTTTTTATGCAGAGTGGTGGATTACTTAACGTTAATGGATGCCTGTTACATTAGCATGTCAATTGATTGTTTTTCTTGTTCCAGGCAAAACTCTTATTGGTGAAGGCAGATCGCCTCTGCAGATCCTTAAGGAGACCAATTCTCCTAGAAACAATGCACAGGTTTGTCCCACATTCATTCCCTCTTGGTATTCACATCAAATACAGTGCCATGCGTGTGTAAAATCCAGTAAGATTAAGTTTTCATATTTATGTTCACTCACAGTGCCTGTAATTATAAAAATAATTTTAAAAAATTGCTGGGTAGAGTCTCTCTGTTGTCCATAGAGGCTCATGGATTCAAGATTCTGAAACTTTTTTCCCCTTTCTCTCTCAATAAATACACTGAGGTTCTGGTCCATGTTGACCCGAGTGCATCATGTAATTTCTGCTTTTTCAAGTGCATTTCCATACTGTGAATCTCCTGTTGTACCATACTCTAAAACTACTGTTTCTCTGTAGGGTTCAGATCCTTTAAATGAAAAGAACACCGAGGGAACACTGAATCCATTGTCATGTTTATGAAATCAGTTTGAAATGCCTTTTAGGCTAAGTGTCCGTTAGAAGACTGGTAAATTGTAGCCACGAAGAGACCACTGTGTAGCGACAATCTTCCGTTTGCTTGTGGCATTCAAGCAATAATTAGACTTGATTAGGATTGGGCCCAAACTCTTCATGGGTCTTTGGGTTCATGTTTTAGATGCAATTTTAATGCCAAATAATGGCCTGCATCTGTATGATTTTATTCACTGCACTGATCCCAATGATTGACTAGATAATTGCATAAATAACTAGGTTTACAGGTCTCCCTAATAATAAAATGCTCATTGAATCTATGGTTATATTCACAAATTATAAATTCAGTACTTCTGCTGAAAAGCCAGTTTAAAGCACTAAAATACAATATACCTTATCAGAGAGTGATGAGTTCAGCTCTTAAATGTGGTATTTTATCTTCCCACGTAAAAATATGCACAACAATTTTACTCTTTAAACAACTTTGTACATATCGCTCTTGTGTGCAGATGAAGCTGAAAGTTTCTACTCCAGAGAAACCGAGGTTTAATCAAATGGACAGAAGAGCCCTTGTTCTTTCTCTCAATAAAGAAAATCAGTGAATGACAGAAACTCAGCAGACTAAATAATGGACTTCATTACATTTCCAAGTAAACACTCTGTACATTGAGCTCATTTTCTCTCAGAAAGCAGCTGTATAGAGATTGATTGTGATTATGTATGTGTGTATGTCTTTACATTCCTTTTTCTGGGATCTTGTCAGTGACTCTCCCCCCCCCC
>JAQQZT010000033.1:10046249-10058756 GCA_030068275.1 Clarias platycephalus | reverse complement strand
TTTTTTTTTTTTTTTTTTTTTTTTTTTTTTTATCCTTGCAAAAAGTTGTAAATAAAATTGAAATTATTTTAACTTGACTGTATTGTCTGCATTAGTAGAACTTCTTATTTTGGTTAAATGTAACACTAAAGTTTACTGTGGGTTTTTACATTGTGTATTCTATGGCTTACCTTTTTAAATGTATTTAAATGCTGCGCCCTTGTGCCTCAGATCGCATTACGGCGTATGAGAATATTCAGTATATTGGCACAACCTAATATTGCGATTCACAAACCGTTCCATTACCAAGATAATTTAACCAGTTATTTTGCCCTGTAAACACACGTGACTGTATGATTTATGGGGTAAGAGTAGTTTTACGTTTCTACTAGTAATATGTAGCCAAAAGGTGAGGAGAATAAACCATAGAGATGGTTGACAGTCCTGAGAAACTTAATGAATTTACTTTTTATGGCCACCAATTCCACGTTAGAATATCAGCGTACTTCTGGAGATTCTGCGGTTGAATCCCAAATAAAGCAAATTGGAAAACTAGTGCGATAGAATACACAATCCCTTGTTCCACATACAAATAGTGCCCTTGATTAGGGGTTTATAGAGGGAATTGGAATTCAGCCTAGTTAGCTTTGTAACTTGTTATCTATGAACTAAACAACATTGATGACTTAGAAGTAATTTAGAATGATATTGAAGCAATTATTAAAGAGTTGACATGTTAAAGATGACCTAACCTTATCAGATGTGTTTTCTGGATGAAAAATCTTATTTGATTCATACACGTTCACATTTTATACAAACTTCAATAATTCTTATGATTGTGTAAAGCTGCTTTGTGTGAAATTGTTACAAGCACTTTACAAATTAAATTTAATTAGATTTTGGCAGGCAGCTGCTCTCCCCTCTTTCCAATACTGTGGACCAGACCAACCTCATCAATTTCGTTGTTTCCATTACCACAAAAAAATGTTCAATGACTTTTTTTTTTTTTTTTTTTAAACTGTAGTGGTTCAAATAATTATGTTTTAAGAATTAAACTTTAAAGACTGTCAAGATTTTGCTTAGATCACAGTGTATGGCCAATGC
The DNA here is from genome assembly GCA_030068275.1 of Clarias platycephalus. Taxonomy (NCBI): domain Eukaryota; kingdom Metazoa; phylum Chordata; class Actinopteri; order Siluriformes; family Clariidae; genus Clarias; species Clarias platycephalus. Next base: position 10,057,673 of record JAQQZT010000033.1, on the reverse strand, counting down.
CATACTGAAATGTATTCACTGTCAGAACTCAGAGTAGGTCAGAGTACTTAAAGTGTTGAAATATTTTGATTTCCTATTAGCGAGGAGTATAAAAGTATGACACTTGTGTTGAGGGTGGGGGCACCCATGACAGAGGAGCATTGGCAAGTGGCACTTAAAACTAAGGCCGACATTCAACATGTTACTTACATGCAATTGTCTTATATTTAAACACAACTTGTCAAGTAACTTGAAAGTTTGTCAACAGATTTTGCTTTGCTTCAGTGCACAAGGTATTTAGGACTATTTGTAATGGAAACAATATATTTTAAAAATTCAACTTGCTCTGATAAGCTTCCAAAGCTTGTGAATATGATATGATTTCAATTATTACTACAGCAGCATCTCACAAGTTGTTACAGGCAAATTAGAGTACTATTATTTATTAGCTGGTTTAGTCCAGTAAAATGGAAGCTGGAAAAAATGTGCTTAAGTTTTGTGCTTTATTTTTTAATCATATTTTCAGTGCTGTTTTTTTCTTTTTTCTTCTCAAATTAGGAGCACCAGTCGTCCTTGATAAAAATCCATAAAACAGATTAATAAAAAGGATTAGACATCGAATTAAAGTTCTTAGCTTTCTTTTATTAATGGAATATAGTGGAAAAGCCAAGGACAGTAAAATAACGCTACAAAGTATTTGTATGCAGTAGACAATATATAAGAAGAATAAAGATACTTCATGAAAATGACACGCTAAAGCAATGAAATGTAGCCAATATTATATATTTCAAATAAATACAGATTATATATGAAATCAAATATTAAACAATGTTTTTCAGACTTATAGAACATTATGAATCTAAAAAGCAAAAGATTTATGCTTTGATTTAAAAAATATGGATGCCAAATATATTTTGGCAGCTTCTGCAATAGTTTGCATTATTTACACTTTAACTGTCATTGTTCTGGGATGGTACGTTTCCATTTATTCCATATTGTTTAAGTACTATGCACTAGTAACAGGATTTAAGATCAACCGAGACTACTCTACCTACTTTGCTCTACTTAAGTTGTTTTCTTTCAACGTTACCTGAAAAGTGTCTCCTGCAGTTATTTAGGGAACTCTTGTCCCTGAAAATTTTGAACAATCCTATATATCACTTGTTTAGTTTATGCATACTTTCTTCAAGAAAATAAATGTGCCTATATATATATGCCATAATGGTCTCAAGTGCAAACACCTATCTCTCACTGTCTGCCCATGTACATTTAGATGGTTCCCTGAATCATGTTTCTCCTCTTTTCAGAAGGTTGTTTCAGTTCCAGACCTTCAGGAAGCTATCCCAGGATCCTGTGCAGCAAGCCATTCCGTCAGTGGCCATACCGAGGCAGCTCACTCGGTTATCGTGACCTGACAGTGTTCCTGTGGAAAGAAAACAGCATTTTACACCACAGAATGCTAACAGCTTAACCTTCATTTAATTTACATTGAGCATTCGGCAGATGCCCTTGTCCATTACATTTTATCTCAATTGGAGGTTAAGATCCTTGCTCAAGGGCTCAAAATTGGCAACTTGGTGGTCCTGGGGTCCTGGAACCTTTAACCACTGAGCCACCCCTGACCTCACAATATTCTGTCTACTTCTATGCAAGGTCCTGGTTTCCTTCTTCCATCTTCTATTTCTATTTTCTTTGAAAGCATGTTTTGGATTATTTTGGTTCTCATGAATGCTTATTCATGGGAAGTCTGGGCAAGAGGTAGGAATTCATCCTGGATAGGATGCAAGTCTGTCTCAGGGTGCACAAACACACATTAATACCTGGGGGAAATTTAGCATAGACAATGTAGTAACTGGTATGTTTAGGTAGAATGGAGGAAACCGGAGAACCCAAGGGAAGCCGACACAGAAAGAACATGCGAAACCTAACCCCTTTTTTAAAAACCTTATTTTGATGATACCATTATCAATATAAATTCAAAATAAGTTTGTCTGCCCTCAGAGCCCCATGCTGTTCTGGGGCCACAAGCAGTTCCCCGCCTTGCCTGCTGACAAGCAGCACCTTTGATTTAATTGTTTTAAATCTGTGACCTAGTGTCTACATAGACCCTTAGTAAGTCATGTTAACCTTTCCCCTTGTTGCTCCCTCCTTCTCACTGGCCTCTCTTTAATTTCCCCTCACTCACCCACTCTCTCAACCTTCAGCATGTCCCAGATGTTGCAGGTGAAGTCATCATAGCCAGCCAGGAGGAGGCGTCCAGAAAGTGAGGGTGCGAGGGAGGTGACACCACTCATCAGGTTGGAGTCCTTGTAAGTGGCCAGCTCCTGATCACCGCGGAGGTCATACAGCCTGCAGGTCGAGTCGTCCGAGCCAGTGATCACTGCATTACCATTGGGGAAGAACTGCGGAGGAAGGCACAGTGTACGTTTCACAATGGGCTTGAAATTGAAGATGATTAGAGACCCGTGTGTGCATATGAATGTGTGTTTGAGAGAAAAGTAGAGAGAGAGAGAGAGAGAGATTTACCCCAATTGCATTTACGTCACTCTCATGGCCATAGAATGTCTGTTTGCACTGTCCCTCTCGTATGTCCCACAGTTTGGCTGAGTAGTCGCATGATCCTGTAATAAAAAAATTTAAGTCTGGAGCCAAAGCCATTGACATGCAGTCACCAATGTGCCCAGCAAAAGTCGTCTTCTGCTCCCCAGTCTCGATGTCCCAGAGACAGCTGATGAAAAATAAAAGATGTTTATTTTTTCCCTCAGTATCAGACTTCACATTTTGACAAAACTAACTGCCAATGTAAGGAAATCATTGTATTATCTGATCGATTTCTCTTATTTGTAGACCAGAAAAAAACACTGTGCTCACCAGGTATTGTCTCCAGAGCCGGTAATGATCTCCTTGTCATTCAGGAAGCGACAGGTAGCCAAATAGCCTAAGTTATGAAAAAAGGAGACAGGGGACTTAGTGAACATTTAGATATCACAAACACACAGGCTGAAGTGATTCTAGAGTCTGTTGGGGTCCTAGGCAAGAATTTGCAGGGGGCCGCTTCAGCCAGCATTCATCAGCATTATCAATATAAATTCTAAATAAGTCTGTCAGCCCTCAGGGGCCCCATGCAGTTCCCTGCCTTGCCCTCTGCATAGAACTGAATCGCAGCCAGCTGATTTAATTTAATTACATTTTTTGGACCTTTTTTTTTTTTTTTTTTTTTTTTTAACACTTAAAGTATTAAGAAAATACTAAAATCTCATTAATAAAATTTTTTAATCCCTTTCTGAGCCGTACTTCAGTCCATAAACTCCAAAGTATAAGAAGAAGCAGTTTCTATTTTTTGCAGGAACAGTAGTATATATATTTGTTTTTTTTAAGAAATGTGTCTATTTTAGTTCATTTAACGTTGAAAGTTTTAAAAGTGTGAATCGATTTTGAATAATAATTATAATCATAATTATATAATTTGAATAATAAAATATTTAACTGCACACTTCTAATCACACACCCAGGCTTTTACTATCTTCTTCTATCTTCTTATTTGAAATCAAATATATAGCACATTCTTTACATTAGAAACAACTCACTGTAGATTCACTATACAGTATATATATATATATTACACTTCAGGAAAAGAAAAATAGTATGATGTGTATTATTATTATTATTATTATGTAACATATAGCAATAAAATATTTATGCAAGTTTTTATTTTCCTAAAGTGTGTCTACATTTTTTGCCTGACTCTTTACATATGTGTGTGTGTATGTATGCATAAATCCATATTCAGGTGTTTGGCAGGTGTTTGCACCGTCATGTCCAATCAGCTCACGGATGACCTTAATTTGGCCATCTTTGGGCGTCAGGTTGTAGACAGAGCACATGTTGTCCAAGCCCCCACATGCCACCAGGTTTCCTGAAGGTGAATACGCACACGTCATCACCCAGGAAGACTTCAGTGAGATGGCATTGACCTGGAACATGGACATGGAGCAAATGTCAAAGAATTCAAATGACATTTTTATTGATTCAGCTTCTAACAGTATACTTGTAAATGTGTTTCCTTAAACATGTTTCTATTCTTTCATTTAAGTAACACCATCAGGGTTTACTGTTTCCTGCCATTTTGGATGTCTATCTCTTTTTTTCACTCAACATAACACTTAAAATATTTTAATTTTAGAAGTTCACAGTGATAAAGGTATATAGTAGGTTAAAATTCTTAATAAATATTTTATAGCAGATTTTTTTTTTTTTTTACCATAAGAGGCCTTTTTTTTTATCCATAAAACTATGCAAATTATACAAATTCTACTTTTCACATTTTTTCATTAAATCCTTATTTAAAAGAATACAATTATGTGAAATTTTATTTGTTTGATAAACTGGTATGTGAACATACTACAAAAAAGTAGCGAAAAAAAAGTCTAAAACGACTTTTGTGATGTGCAGATTAACATGTTCGTCATCACAATTTAAAAGAAATTTGCAATACAAAACTATCTAATTGAAATTTATTTTTTAAACAGGATTTTGTTCTGATATGGAAAAAATAGGATGCGGTATCTCACAATACTGTATACAGTACAGTACTCTGCATTCACTTCATCTACGTTAGTTCTTCAACCTGTGACCTATAAACTCTATATTGTGACAACAGCGCTTGGCCTTGAGCCACTGCTAGCGGTCTGTCGTCTGGATCACCACCATTTTATTCATTTAATGTTATTGCTAGCTTGTGGCTGTAAAATCTGTAATACTAGAGTATGTTGCATGCTCTGATGCTCCCAGCAAAGGGGAAAAGAAGAAAAAATATTAATTTATCTACAATCCCCGCTGAATCTGACACAGACCACAGATCCAGCTTGAAATAATTATATTGACTTGTTCAACATATCTAACCTGAGGTACTGAGGCTGATATTGGTCTATCTGCTATGTGGCTTCTACTGGGTTCTTCTTCTATATTTTGGTCCTCTGGACATTTGGTGCAACAGAGAGATGTCTGACGTTTTATGGTAAGTAAATGCAAATTCTAAGGTTGGAAATGTAAAATGATCGCCATTCCACATCCACCCTCTTTTTGGTTTATTTGTTGAACTTAAATTCACCACGAATCAGGTTTATATATTTATTCAGGTCAATATTGAAATTATGACTAAGAGTAATATAACTTCTATGCTGCCACAATTTCAATTCCAAATCCCGGCAGCAAGACACAACTGGATAGTCGGTGTGGCAGAATGGCAACATCTGGCCACGTGATTCATTCCTCATACCACTTACGCATCCTGTATAGGGTCGCAAGAAACCTGGAGCCCCACCCAGGAGGGCAAAACTCCGTGCACACAGACCAGAGGCAAGAATCGAACCCATGACCCTGGAGATGCGAGGCCACAGTGATAACCACTATGGCCACCACACACTCTCTATAGATGTAACTAAATCATTTGTTAGATGTTGAGTACCTTGTTGGAGGTCTGGGTGTCCCATATGATCAGTTTGCCATCCTGAGATGCGCTCACACATAGTCTGACAGAAAACCATAGAGACACATAGTAAACCAGTGCTGGAAAAAATGTCAGGGAGGTTACACAGAGTATACATATAATAACAATGTACAATATGTATTGAGTTAAAACTAATGTACCAAACATAAAAAAAGCTAATTGTGCACCATGCCTGCTGATGGATACATCAAAAAACATCACTGCATCAGAGAATTAAGCCAGTTACTCAATCACCTCTTTAATTATAATGCTTACTAAACGTCTGATCATATACAGTAACACACCAGATTACATGCAGGTGTGTTTGTGTTTTAGTGGAGTGTAGAGGTTGGTGTGCCACTGGCTGGCTCTGCACTGCTCGTGATTTGCATGCTTGTGGTAAGCTGTCTGTGGTTACGTGCTGCATGGACTGTGTGTGTGTGTGTGTGTGTATATATACTTTGATTCTGTGCCCCACTGCAAGGCGTAGACCTTGCCCGTATGTCCTCTCAGTGTCTTCCTGGCTTTGAGCTGAACCTTTGACAGTGACGCTGTGCTTGAGACGCTATCCTTCAGTGTGGCGTCCTGCACTGATTTACGCGCCGCCTGTGGAGATCAAGGGTCGGAGAAAATGATCACATGAAGACGGATTTAAGAAAGACTTAAAAAAGCTCTCAGCTCTCTGAACTAATTTTCAGTTTTAAATATGTACATGCAACAATTACAGGTCACATTTAAAGTTGCGACAGTGGAACCTGGGCAGTGCTGGGATTTTAACTCACATTAGCAGAGAATCAACCAGATTGTACTATTGTCTGTGTGAGTGTTTATTTGAAACCATCAACCGATGTTATATACTATACCAGTTGTTTAAAGTAAGATCACTTGCAATGTATGTGTGTGTGTGTGTATGTGTGTGTGTGTGTGTGTGGTGTTAGATGGTATAATTCAGACTGGAGATACTAACAGCGATCTGCTCCTTAAGGTCCTCCACCTCCTTCCGAAGTTGCGCCAAATCTGCCATGGCAACAGATGTCAGGCACAGATGTCACCAACAGAGATGAACAGGAAGTGAGATCAGGTGAGCGCAGTGATGTCTAGGAAATATGAAAGAGTTTAAACAAAAACAACTCTTTCATTTTAATGGTTCATTATATAATGTCACTCTATAGGCCTCACCTGTATAGGAAGGTCACATTTTATTGAAACCAAAACCTCCCTGCCTTAGATGGCCATTTGCAATTCAAACTCTTCTCAACTGGTTTGCAAATGGTCACAAATAAGGATGCACGCAAACATCCACTGATTCGACCATACGTCCTCAAAACATTCACAACAAAATCCTATACACACTGATTGCAGTCCTAACAAGTACCTTTGTGTTTAAATCTTTTTCTTCACTACATGGTCTTCTAACACACATCAAGTCATATTAATCGTGTCATATTAATTTTTACATCTCCCAAGCAGACATAAACACTTTGCTACAGCGGATTTCACTGTATATACACATAAACACGTACATAATGGTAATAAAAGTTACTCGCTTGTTTTAAAGTGAGTTCTACACATATATTTGGAACTCTATTCAGTCAAAAGGAATGTTGTTTACTTATTTAAGTCTTTGATGTCCCATTTGAAATACTCTTTCAATAATGATAGAATTTCTATTTCATTCCTGCAGCATCTTGGTAGGATAGACAACATCGATAAGACAAAATTCATTATTATAGCAAAATCTTACCTTATAAAGCGAGGACACTTTTTCTTCTATTGCTGTTTAAATGTGTTAGTGTCTCTAGTGAGCTCTTATGACCAAATGAGTTTGCCTAAAATTTGTTTGAGGAGGGGGAGAGAGAAAAGGTGCAGGCAGGCTTAGAGGGAGGGAACTGCCTCGTCATGGACATTAGTCAAATGGTGTCGGTTTACATCTTTTTCCAAAGTGAATCTGAGCACTAACAATACTCGACGATGTTTTATGCTCTTTGGTGTTTATCAGATTGGGTCTAATAATATACAGAAGGCGTTTTTTTTGTGTAAAGTGTTGCGTAGTCTGGTGTAGGGAATCCAGGAGACCCAAGATAGGACCACATTGGAATCACAGGTGAAGAAAGAGGGATGGATAAAGCTAGAGAGAAAGGATGGATGGAGGCAGAATCGGTTTAGAGTCGTTTTAAATCCAGACTTGTGAGATTTTAAGAAAAGCATTTTGCCGCAAATCTACTCTCGTCTGATTACAGACTGCTCTTCACAGCAGGATAAGAGTTGAGAGGGTGGGGAGAGAGAGAGAGAAAGTGTGTGTAAGGGTTTCGTGAGTGTGGCCTAGACATTATTTGAATCCTGGACACTGTGTCCACTGCGAATGACCTTTCATTACTACATAGGTCTGGAATACAACATGCACCTGATCGTGAATTTGATTCATGTCAACTTTTATTTTTAAAGTCAAAGTCAATATATATATTGTAGTATAATTTGGTCAAATGTCAATAACTAAAAAAATATATATCTGCAATTGTATATTGTTTAGAATGTGACAAAAGGTCATATTTTGATGCACCCACAACCCAGTATAAAAGAAGTGCAATCACTTACCTCCTCCTTCTCCTTCTCCTCCTCTTCCTTCTTCTTCACAGTTACGCACTTTTAAATACAGTAGATATGTATACTGTATATTTGCTTTTGTACTTGTTTGGTTTCCTCTTCACTTGTTTATCACATACCGCTGTTTGACAGTGAGCCTCTCAGCTTTAAACCCGTCCTGATCTCTGCTGCCTCTCTGCCACTTCTCTGATGATGTTTACAGAGGATGTTTGCAGCGGAATGAAATGAGCTCAGATTTGAAAGGATAACATAGTGAGCGAGAAAGGAGGCATATTTGCCTGAGAGGAAAATAGAAAGTCGGAAAAGAGGCTGTCGGGTTGAACCACCCTGAAACCCGAGCTCATGAGAATAGACGCTACTTGGAGAAATGAACAGGGCAAAATTTTTATTTATTTATTTATTTAATTATTTTTAAGGGCTCACTTTGGTTTTGTAAATTTGTAAGAATTAAATTTGAAGACTTGTAAAATTGGGACATTTTCCCATGGATTGTTATAACAAATCACACAGCACTGTATTAGAAATGTTAGATTCCTGTTTTAATTCAAAACAAGTACTTTATCTCAAACTACATGGATATAAGCAAAAGTCAATTACTAACATTTACCATTTTTGAAAAAGTTTTAAATCTTACATATTTTTAAAATATATATATTTTTTATTTGATAAACTATATGCTTTTGATGTCCCAGAGTACAGTTTGTGTGCTACATACATTAGTAACACAGTTTTTCACATATTTGAGTTCAAATCATTGCATGGCGGTTTATTATTCACCGCTCACCATGTGACTCGCTCATAAGCAAATCAAATGATTCAAGCGTGGCTTTTTTGCATCTTCAAGATGGCAGCATGTACAGACACCGTGTCCGCTCTCAACCTGTCTTCGCTCGACTTGACTTATTCTCTGAAGAGCTTTCATGATACCTTTGTTCTATACCTTTAAAAAAAACTGCTAAAAACATCAGAACTGCTATGGGATTTTAATGATAGTATGAGGGTAGAACTCTATACATGCTTTGTGCTCTGTGCAGACCTGAAAATTTGTCATTTGTTAAACAAAGCTTGAGAAGTTACCACTTGAGGGACAGGAGGTCCTGCTTGTATCATATTGTCATATTGTATTTGAGTTTAAATTAAAAGATTAAGAAAAAAACAATGGATAAAGAAAGGAAATAAAGAAAGCTAAATATTACAAATCTGAAAAATAATAGAAAGAAAAACAACAGATTGAAATCCCAGGTTAGATTTTTTTTTTTTCAAAATATGTAATATTTTGCTTGTGCATATTGTGATTTTAATTCCATAGTTCAATTAGTTCAATTCATTCAATTAAAGAAAAGTTCATTTAGAGGTACCAGCCTTAAAAATCCCCAATTAACAGCACCTGAAATTAGAGCCGTTATGAAATCTTAACAGAGCAGACACATCTGAATATCAACTGTTCAAATTATATTATTGGATATTTTGTTTATTTTGTATAGACAGAAATAGAAATCAAGAAAGGCTATTGAATTAGAAGGCTAATCCAAATGTTTAACTTGTTGTATACATGTATGCAAGTTTTAAATGATGATTTGATTTTTTAACAGGCCACAGTGATGTGAAAGACAGTTTGCAAACACTTGATTGCAGTTGTTGTAATTGCCCCGGTTATTATGTTTAGGGGTAATTACTTTTTCACAGGCAGGTTTGAACATCTTTTTAAAATTACATTATCATTTAAAAACTGCATTTTGTAATCTCTGGTTATCTTTGTGTAATATTGAAATTTGTTTGATGATTTAAGTGTGATAAATATGCAAAAGAAAAAATACAAGGAAAAAATACCTTTTCCTTGCACCATCCCGACTGCCAGATTAATTGAATAACATTGATTATCTCCAGAACTCTGGTGACAGGATCCTGGTCACACAAAGCTCATCTATCCCTGTGGAGACCAAAGGCTACCTAGTCTGGTCCAATCCCACAGAAAAGCCAATGTAGCACAAATTGCTGAAAAAAGTCAATGCTGGCCAAAATAGAATTTTATTAGAACGCCCAGTACATCACAGTCTGGCACAGTATGGGGTGCAAGTTGTTGTCGGCCTTCAAATTCCTAAGATCTCAATCTCACTGAGCATCCATGGACAATGCCAGACAAACAAATCTGGCGGAGGCAATCCACAGTACCCAAAGGATCTGCTGCTAATGTGGCGGATCGATGTGTATGGAAAATAATAGGCAATTGTTATAAGGGGATGCAATGAAAAGCATAACATTAGACTGTATACAGTATATAATATACAACCAACAACATGTGGATGCATGACTATGACGATCATAACTTGAAAAAGTCCTAGATATTAAGACCCCCGATGATGTTCCAGCATAACAATGCCTCTGCATACAAAACCAGTGTTTTGAAGCTGGAGTGGAAGGAGTCAAGTGCCCTGCACAGAACCCTGACCTCCAGTACATCCCACTGGACACCTTAGGGATGTACTGGAATAGAGTCCACGGCACAGACCTCCTCATTCAATATCATTGCACGATCTCACCAATGTGTGTTTGAAAGGGCAACATTCACAAGCTGAATTCTAGTGGAAAGCCTTTGGACATATCCACAAACTTTTGTCCATATAGTGTATATATATCACAGTAACTCATTTACAACCACAGCCTCTGTTATATGACCTTTTAGATTTCTCACAATGAAATTCAAAATGAAGGTGTTAAATCATGTATGTTGACTTTTATATTTGGTGGCAGTGAAACTATATATATATATATATATATATATAAATGTCATAGTTTCAAAATGAAGTCACTGTTCATAATCTCATTTTTCATTGAAGTAAGTAAAAATTGCACTGATGACAAAACCTTAGGGTTTTCGGTAAAATCTAAGTAGTAAAAGGATCCTTCTGAAAATGGCCACATTAACAAAATAATGTGTACAAAGATAAATACAAAGGCAAATCGGGAATGGGACTGAAGATATAGTAGAACTGCTGACTATCTGATTGACTCTCATTAAGCCGGGCCGTAGGCAAAGGGGCTTGTTCTTATGAGCATCTACTGGCCCTTTGCTCTCTGAAAAGAATGCATTCACTCATATTTGCAAAAAATTGGAGCACAAATTGGACCACTTCTTTGGCGTAATTCACAATAATCACTCAAATTAATTCATCATATAAATTACTTCCTACATTTTCTGATACATACAGCATTCATAAACATTCTGATAAAGAAAATGAGATAATTAACTCATTGTATTGCTTAATGGGGCGGCACGGTGGTGTAGTGGTTAGCACTGTCGCCTTGCACCTCCAGGATCCGGGTTCGATTCCCCGGCCAGGCTCGATTCCCGT
>JAQQZT010000033.1:10027500-10044540 GCA_030068275.1 Clarias platycephalus | reverse complement strand
CACAGACATCCACACACTACTGCTGATTGGCTGTTCCTTCTCTATCACCTGCGCATCTCAGATCTAGAGAAATGACATATCAATATCCGCGAACGCTATCACCCCTGTATTAAAGGAGGCTAACATGGGAGTACCAATATTTATTTGTCACAAATAAACAGAATGTATCACACTGCTTTGATGACCTGGTCACAGTGTGGTGGCCAGTTCATGTGTAAAAATTATTCCTCATGCTCCCAAAACCACTCTTTCACAATTTGAGTCCTGAAATATGTCTGTGCCATCAGGGAAGAAAAACTCCATAGATGTGATAATCTGGTCATTCGGTACATTCAGGTCATCAGCTGACTTTATTTTATTGCCACATAACGTTGCTGAGCCTAGACCTGACCAACTGAAGCAAACACAGATCATAACACTGCCTCCAGACATTACTATCGCTTCATGCTCTTCTCTTCTAACCCTGATGCATCCATCGATCTGGAATAGGGACGATCTGAACTCATCAGACCACCTGATCTTTTTTCATTGTGTAATCTTTATTGTTTAATCTTTATGCTCCCTAGCTAATTAATTAAAACCTTTTGTGAATGTGAAAATGTTTTACTTTCATCATCAATTATAAATTTTTACTTTTTTTTTTTACAATATATTTTCACTGTCTGTTGAATTATTTGAATTATTTTTCCCTCATGAAGATGCACATCAAAAGTTGGACATTTCTGTATTGTGAATTCATTTTTGATGGATCTTAGGAAATATTAAAATATTTTGAGATACTGGATTTTTGATCAGTATCTGATATCTGTATCTGATTTTTGATCAGTATCTGATCAGTATCTTGTCATAAGCTGAAAGCTATAGTAGAGTAATCATCGAAATTAAAACAACTATTTTCATTTAATTAAAATTACAAAAAACACAACCTTTTACACAATATTCAAATTTTCTGAGATCTACAGTATATAGTGAAATGGGGATAAGGGACGCAGTAAAATCCCCAGTGTTGTTTTAACACTTTCAGAGTTTATTTGAATCTAGTTGATCCTATGTAAACACTGTAGTGCGTTAATTCAACATTCTGGCTGTTAATTCAACACTGGGAATTTGCTTTGAAGAGGACAAGACTTATGAAGAAACTAAAGTCTCAAACCTGAATTTAAGGTGATAATGAATACACATTTTTGGACCAGTAGGAGCTTGAAAATCCCACTGTGTTAGCTGATTTGAATGTTACACCGCACTACCTACTGCAGTATGCAGAGACAAAAAATAGCAATAGACTTGCGTAACTAGCTCGCACGGACAAAAATATAACCCAGAAGGGCTTAAAAAATACATAGCATTGTCACTGTTCAATTTTATGAAGAGTAGTCAGGGCACGAGTTGGTGCTTCTCAAAGTTTGTTTGGCAAGTTTAGGATTGTTCAATTTGGAATTATTTCTAAACTGGAAACATGCTGTCAGCGGGATCGATATACTGTAGTACCTTTAAAAGGATAAACCAATTAATTAGGAGACAAACTTGTCAAGTCTCGGCCCAACTGATTACAATATTAAATTCTTGGGAAGGAAAAAGATTTATCCTCATCATGCTAGGAAAGAATTTAAAGACATAAGCAATCATGTAGCCTGTAATAGCGGTTCTAATCAGGTCTTTAATATGCTTACTAATAATTCATCTACTGCATCTTAAATATTCTCTCACCATGTCCCTGTGATGCTTTTCCGTGGTGAACCATAGTGCAAGTGCACACCTGCGGCCTGCGGTGATCGCCGTGACGCCATGAGGGTTGACAGGTCCTGAAGTAAAACCAACAAGGCGCCCACAGCTGGGCTTCACCCTGGCCTTGAGAGACAATAGAAAGGGTGTGAAGATAACAACCGACAGAGTAAGCTGCATGTTTTTCTAACTCTTCTGTTATAGATGTCATACTGACCCAGAGACATAGGTTCCTTTTTTTTATTTTTATTTTTTACATTTATTTACATCAAATTTGTTTTAATTTCATACACAAATGTATGACATTTACCTTAGTTATTGGGCATGTAAACAAGTTTTGTGTTAAGTAGCAGGTTATAGGTTTGTGCTGCAAATGTGTGGCGACTCACCTGATGGGAATTGTGTATTTAAGTAAGAGATGAAGTGATAGTAAGAAGATCAAAATAATCTTTAATCAAATAATTTACAGAAACGAGTCTAATGTGTATTTTTAAAATAATGTAATGGTCATTAGAGAAGCAGGAACATTACGATTAGTTTAGAACTTAGGTGTTAAAGCTTGCTGTTTGTGGTACTTGCGTTACTCCCCCTGCAGGTCATATTCAGAACATCTTACTTTGATTGTTTTGGCATCTCTATCTGTAAAGAAGAGGTCTCCTCCTTCAAAATCATCGTTCAGGTAGAGAATAGCGCTGCAACAACATTTTGCACATATATGTTACATATCTGCTATTTTGTACAAAATAAAAGTGTGGGTACAGTATTAACGGATGTACCTGAGGTCTCTGTGTGTGTATGCAGGTGCTTCCCTCCAGCACTGCCTTGTCTCCGGCTCCAATAGACAGTTATCCACGTGAACAGGGTGAGACAGATCCAGTCTTCCTTCCTGATGCCCTAAACACGGATACACCCATGGACGTCAATCCTTCCTCAGAAATGTGTCTAGGAACAGTACATCAGTGAGGTCTGTAACCTCACCTGCAATGGAGTGTTTGTGTACCTGGAATGGCGGTGCGGCAAACAAGGTGTGTGTAGGAGAAATAGAGAGCGGAGTGGCTCCTGAAATAGGAGTGAATTAGGATCCTGGCTCTCTCGCCTACTTCATGTAACAGCTTGGCGTGTGATTCGTTTAACATTCCATCCTGCGCCAACTGAAAGACAGAGATTTGCCTTATGAACTCTTGAAATGGGTACAAGTGATGTTAGGTTGGGATTGTGTAATTATTATTATTATTTTTTTTTTACCTTAAAGGCCTTTAAAACAGTCAGGCCTTCAAATTTCTCATGAGGTGTGTGTGGAGAACGCCGTCCCTTGTAACCATCACCAACTGATGCAGCAATCTGCAACAGGATATGAGGACATAGACCATGCTGATCCGTATTTCTATTTCTAGATACCTTGGGTTTGTATAGACGTGAAGTTCATTTCATATGGTGTATTTTAAAAGCAAGTTTAAAAGCCAACATATAAATCAATGCAAAAGCACATTTAGTGCTGTGTTCAAGTCAGGACCAGACCGCAGACTGATTGTATGTAAAGGGTTTTAAAAAATTACTAGCCGTTGTAACTATATCCTGTAATAATGTGATGTATAAAAAAAATTGCTTCCTTGCCTAGGAATAAAATTCCCAGAGTATGTTCAAGCTGTACTTGGATCGTTGATTCATGGATTTAAAAAAAGAAGTAATGCATGCCTAAACTAATGAAGCTAAATACTTTGTGACATGCTGCAGTTCAATTAACTTAATTTAAAGTAGGAAACTGATTTGGCATCCAGATTAGGATATTCCCAAGCCACTCATTGTGTCAGTAAGCACTGTGTTAATAAGCAAATACACTGCCTGGCCAAAAAGAAGGTGCACACATTCCATTTAACCACCTTTAGTTTTGATTGCATAACACACTGTGGTGGCCAGTTCAAGTGTGAAAATGATTCCTCATACTCAAAATAACTCTCTCACAATTTGTGTCCTGGAATATGCCTGAGCCATCGGGGAAGAAAAACTCCACATTATTGTCACATAATGTTGCTGAGCCTAGCACTGTCATCTACAGCAACCCCTGATCATAACACTGCCTCCAGAGGCTTGTACAGTGGTCACTATCACTATCATTGGAATGGGTTAATCTGAACTCATCAGACCACATGACCTTTTTGCATTGCTCCAAATTTCAATTTTTATTCTCCCCAGGAAACTGAAAACATTTTTCTGATTAGTATCACTAGCAAGTGGTTTTCTTATGGACACAATCCTGTGAGTTCTCATCACATTGTGTGAAAGTTTTGATAACGTGTTTAAAGGGTTCTTAACCCAGTTCCAGTAATTTCAAATCTCACTAGTTGCTTTCTTTGCTTGTTACAGCCAAATTATTTGTCTCTTCTGAAACAGCGAGGTTTTCATTTGACCAGGCAGTGTATGAAGAAACGAGTAAGGGGTATAGTAGTGGTCCTTGAGGAACTCCCCAGACAAAAGTTGAAAGAAATTAAAATAACCGGCACTAATTGTAAAAATATTGTTACTGATGTAGCTAACAGCCTTGTGAGAAGAGCATGATTGGGTATATAGCTTCATCAGCTTACATTTGCCAGCTGCATTATAGTGTCACATTCAGGTTGAGACATAACGCCGTCCAATACAACACGATTTGTTCCATTCAGGAGTGCATCATCCATTGTAATGGTCACACCAACCAGAGGAACTGGACCACCTGAGAGAGAGAGAGACAGAGACAGAGAGAGAGAGAGAGAGAGAGAGAGAGAGAGATGGGTGAGATTTAGATAGACAGCAGAGTGTGCTGTTTAATTAATTTAAATTCTATCTACTCACCAGCATAGAATCCACTGTCATCCACTTCTAATGCCTTCTCTCCTTCTTTTAATCTCTCATTAAGTTGTTCTCTCTCTGATCTGAAAATGAGAAAGTGGAGTTATCAGATGCTTGCTGTAATCCTACCATAGCCTGCTGAACCCTTAATGTCCTCATGTGAGGTTATGTTTTCTCCTGACTACATTGACTATAAATCCTTGCACAAATCTTCTCTTAAGTATAATTCTTTTGCCAAACTTTTTTCTGGTTGAAGATATCAATTAAGTTGCGTTAATAAAAAAAAATGTTGGACCATCTCTCTCACCTCCAGCTCTCCCTTAGGGCTTCAGGAACTATGTCCTCCGGTGTCCACAAATCCTGCCAGAGACCGAGCAGAAAGCCTTGGTTCATTACTTTGGGTGGAAAAAAAGTAAAAACAAATGGAAAACTGAGATGTGTTTTACCGGGTCGAAGAATTTGAAATCAAGATTTTCCACTCCAAAGTAAAGCAATTTCTTTTCTGCTAGAGCTCTGTTGATGTAGTTGGAAATTTCCTGTAAAGAGAAGGTTGCTATGTTATACCAGCTCTCCTAGTTTTCCAGAGAACATCTTTTTCAAACATATTTCAAAATATGTATTCTGTATTTCTATAATTCAAAATTTATAGAACTTTTTGTTTAGCTTTTTAGTTTTCGTAATTTGTAGTAAATTTCACACATTTAGCTTATAGTTTATTTATTAGTGACTAGTGTTAGTACGCATCTTTGATGGGAAAAGAGTTTGTGTGATAGTATTATTTAAGGTGGAACCAATATACATGTCTGATTGTCTTTCTGTATGGCAGAACTCTCTGCCTAACTTATTAATACAAAGAAATACAATTTTGTAAGGTTGAGTATCTTATGCCTTGTTACATTAAGTTGTACTTCTTTTGTCGTCAGCCAAATACACACTCTTTTCGGTAATCGGAGAGTGAATCACGGATGAGGAATGGAAAAATTTGATAGAATAGAGATTATGCTTTGTCTTACAATGACTCAAGCCTTACAATTTTGTTAAATGCTGTTATTTTAGCACTAAAAATATTAACTAAAAATAAAAATATGAATTAACTAAAAAAAATCAGTTTAGCTTTACTAATTAATATCTATTGGTGCAGGTGTTTGTTTATATTGAGCAAGTAGCTTGATAGTAACTTACTTTAAAGTAGATTATTAATACTGTAACTAACTCCTCATAACTTCACCTCTGCTCAACATTTTGATTTCATTTATGGTTCATGTTTAACTTCAGGCAGATATTCAAGTACTGCCAAAATTTCATTAAATTCCATCCAGTCAGTTTTACGTGATTCTGTGACATAATCTGGCTATAATCTGAGACTGGTTTTGGGTCCTCCAATGTATGAAACGTAAAGATGTACAGACACTTTTATTTATATAGATTGCAGATTTTCAGTAAAGGTTTGAGCTTGTCTTAAGCATATAGGGATGATTAAAATGATAATAAAAATGTAAGATTCTTCTTCTTCATCATGTTTTTCTATTGTTCTACATCTCAGTCCCCTTAATGTTCACATTGACATCATCACATGGTAATCCTACCTGTAAAGAGCCAATAGTCTGGGCTTCAGCGTCGCCCCCCAGAGACTCTGAGTAGAGCTGCAGGTTACTGAGTGATTCAGAGTCTTTTGGATAGAACAGTAGCAAAGAACGCAGTGTCTGCACCGCTCCCTTCATGTCCCCCGCTACCATTACAACAGAGAAAAGCAATTGAGTGCACGGTAACACAGCCAGCTAAATGATTCATTAGTGTTATCAGAAAGGTCAGTGGTTTAATTGAGCTACAGTATGTAAGGAATAAAACATGGCATGCTGTTAATAGAAGGGGAAAAAAAAAAGTTAGTGGGCGGCCTGGAGTTGATTATTTTCTGAAAAAAAGAGCATGTCTAGAAGTGTAGTGTTTTATTTATCACTACAATTTTTCTATATAGAATATAGGATGAAGACAATATAGCTGCAGAAAACTATTTAAACAAATTTAAGGCAAATGAAAATTCATGTGCAAAAGACGGAATATATTCAGATACACAGATGTGCAAATATAACAGTGTGCAAAAAATTTCATTGTGCAGCAAGGCATGTTGAACATATGTGGAACATACATATACATATAGTTAAGCTTTATGTTATTGAATTTCTTTAGAATAGGCTATAACTATTCTAACAGCTGAAACCAGTTGTTTCCTCACCATCCTTTCCTTTGAGTTAATAAAGAAAATACAGCTTGGTATATTAATAAGAACTCGGAAATTCTTATGTTCTTAAAAGAAATTGGATACTCCTTCCGAAAAAGCTATAGAAAACCTACAGTTTCACTGTATAAATAATTATCTATGATGTGGAATATCTGCCACACAAGTAAGTTGTTACTACAGAGATGAAAGCATAGTCAACTTTGTACAGTAATGCACACCTTGCAGCTGAATAATTGTCAGAGTTGTGTTGTTATAGGAAATTTGAATACTCGTAGTGGAGCTTTGCCACGACAATCTGTGGCATAAATAGATGGCTACCTCGATGTGTCAGTGATGCATTACACAATGTACTGCATACTTTTCTAAATATCTACTTTTTCCACTACCTCAGCCAGTCTATACTTTCTGTACCAGTGTTTCTTGATGTGTAAGGGTACTGCAGGTAGGCTGCGAGACGTCTTTCATAAATAAAAAATAATCATTTTACATTTTTTAATTAAGTTTAAAATTTAAATACAAATATTTCTGATCAAGTATTTACATTTAAAAAGTAACCAGGACTAATAAAACAAAGCTATTGGATTTAAACAATGTGATATTCTTCATCTATCTTAGTTTTGCATGTTAATCAGAGTTGTGAATAAAGGTCTGGGTGGGCCACAGAAAATGTTTATTGCTTTAAAGAAAATCATTATATATCTTATATACAATACTGTGCAACTGTTTGCTATGTTTAGAATGAATTTTGTTATAGATGTTTATCATGTCTGCATTATGTACAAAACCAATCACATTTCCAAACATCCTTAAAAAGTAATATATAAATAACATTGCAAAAGAATATTTGCAGGCCTGTAAAGGACATACCACTTTTCAGATGGAAACAAAAAGCCTAATGTAGGCTCCTAAGTTTTGCATAAAAAATATAAAGAAGCAAGTGTGACAAAGTTACCAGCACACTCAGTAAAACCTACTTACAATACTGTGCAGAAGTCTACATAATAGAAACTTCTATAAGGGTCATTAAAGAGAAATAAAATAAAAACATCAATATTTGGTGTGAAAACTCCTTACTTGAATAGATGGTGTTACAGTAGATATAGATTTGTGCAGTTTTATAAGTAAAACAGATAGGAGGTTTTACTGAGCGTGCTGGAGAATATGCTGGAGAGTTTCCACCTGAAAACTGATAACAGGGAAATATTCTTCTGTAATGTTATTTATTTATTCATTTTAAGGCATGTTTGGAAAGAATGAAAGATTATGTATATACTGTAATAATGCAGACATGATAAACATACTGTATATAAAGAACTTTTAACTAAAAATAACACTGTGACTAGAATTTTGAAGAAGACTTTTGTACAGTAATATATACAGAACTTATCCCTTGTTCTTTTCTATATTTTTTACTGTGTTGCACTCTGACCTTTATACTGGGCAATATGGAGATGCTCTAGCTGCAATGGAAGAAAATCTTCCTGAGGAGAGATCCGTCCAGGCCTGGTGGACACCAGAGAGACACATGTTTGTTTGCATGCCAGTAGAGAAAGTGACAGGGCTGTGGGACATAGAAAAAATATGCCAACCTTATTAAATCACCTTGTTCATTATATACTTAAATCATACAAAATTTCCATAATCAGTAGAAAATGAAATGAATGCTTTGTGTAAACAAGTATATTTATTTATTCATATACACTCATTCGTTTAACAGTTTCCACTCACTTGCAGCTTTTTCATACACTCCCTCTGTGTTGTCTGTCTCCTCTGGGAGGAGCTGTGATGCCATCACGCACTGAGCTCTACACTCGTCTGTCTGCTTCAGTGTCTCATTCACACACTCCTTCCATCTCTCAACGGCTCGGGCCCAGTCAGAGGAGCTTTCAGCTGTGACAGCAGCATCATAGAGCTCCTGTGTTTCCCATGTGATATGGAGGAACAGGTGCATGAAGCGTGAGAGAGAGAACTCAATTTTTGCGAGAACTTTTGTATCACCTTTGCAAAAAATGCTGCATAGGCAGTTTTTAACATGGGGTGAATTTCGATAGCTATAGAGAATTATGCCTATGTCCTACTGATGCTAAGTGATCTGTAATACTAATATTCCTCCTACTGTACGCATTTTGTCACATAGCACTCAAAGTGTGCATATTTTCATCTCAGCTACCCCTCTTGTTCTCTCGCTTGCCTTACCCAGTGTTTCTCCAGTTCTCTCTCTCTGTCCTGAAAGGCCTCATCTGTAACACCATCCATACGTCTGTACTTTTCAATGTTGTTCCTCATCTCCAGGTGGCTCGGGTTGGCTATGAAGAATGTGTGAGCGGCAGCAGCAGCCTTCCTCGGCTTATCCATCTGCACAACGAGAGATTAAAGCTGGCTTGACTTTTAAAAATCAAAATACTAGTCAAAAACCTGTAATTAATGCTATTGTCTAGTAGACATGAGCAGATAACTGGTGCTCAGTGGAGAGCTTGTTTATTCATTGCAGACATGCTCATGCTACTCTACCTCGTAATATGTAATCTGCAGGAAGTTGTAAGCGTTCCGAGTCCCATATTCATACTCGATGTCCGACGATACAGGAAGCTGACCAGCAGGACTGACGCCTCGTCCCAAGCAGAACCGTAAACACTCTGCTCGCTGTTGGATCCAGTCCAATGCCAACAGGTCCCACATGCTGCCTTTTTCTCTGTCTGCACACAAACATAAGCAAATACTTGCACTCAACCAGTCATTTTATTGAGAACACCTAGTGGTCATTCATTCAAATAATGACTCTGTGTGTCAGCAAGACAGGGCACACATTCATGCAGATACAGATCAACTGCTTCAGTCAACATACATATCAAATACTGTATCAGAATGGGGATTCAGAAAACAAAAAGGATAGTGAACAGGTGAAGTTTTCTCCCAATCATGAGATGACTGTTTGCGTGAGTCTGTGCCTGTTGTCGACTGTGCTTGACCGACAGAAGTGCAACCTGATGTATATTTTGTTGTTGTGGCTTGCCTCAAGGCTCAGTGTTTGGTGCATTTTGAGACTTTTCTGCCTGAAATGGTTTTAAAGGATGGATAACTGAGATCGGCAGTATATTAGTTACTCAAACCAGTCAGTCAGAAACACTCAGTGTAAGCTCTTGACTATAACTATAGCTGCATGATTTTATACATTGTGTTGAGCAACATAACTTGCTGATTGGAAACTGCATGAATGAACAGCGGTACAACTGACCTTGTTAATGTGGGCATGTACAGGATTTTTAGAGGCCAGGTGAGGATGAGACTATTCACTACACAGATAAAGTATATTTGTGTGTTTGTGGTACTGATGTTAAATATAATTAGAATGCGGGAGGAGATGGTTTCCCTCTCTTAGCCCTTAGTTTTTGCCTTTTCAGACCATGGAGCTGATACACACAGAGCCATAGAAGCTTGTGGATTTGAGTGCATTTGTTTCAGAACAACACAAATGCCCAAGAATGCCCGAAATGCATGAGGCAGAGTAGTTATGGACCAATCACTGATCTGATCCCCACTGTTTAGAGACCTACTGTTGAGCATCACTGGCCAGCAAGCAGTTACATACAGCATCTATTGTATCTTGCAAAAGAATCATGCAGATTACTGAAAATGCTTTGCTAACACAAAGAAATCTATATCATATACCCTGATGTGAAATAAAGCAAGGACATAACTTCATCAATCTCAGTGCTAACTCGGCTGAATCTTTAAACCGTATCTATAAGCAATTACGTGCTGTTAGTCTCTCGGCTGCGCTCTTCGAGGGGTCGCCTCAGCGGACCAACCGATCTGCACACAACTTAGCAAAGCTTGTACGCCGGATGCCCTTCCTGATGCAACCCTTCCATTTTATCCGTGCTTGGTACCGGCACTGCATCCACTGGCTGGGGTTTGGTCATTGGGTTGGAAAGGAACCTGGGCCTCCTACATGGCAGGCAAGAAACCTACCAATGAACCACCAATGCCCTGTTAGTGGTTACACAATGTACCACAATTTTATGGGTTCCCACTAGTAAATTTTTCTCGTATTTATCTTTAGTAACTGCTTTATCCTGAGTTGTGGTGTATCTGCAGCCTATTCTTTTATCACTGGTGCAAACGGACGAATACCTGCAGCGGGCCATCATGCACAGACACATGCACACCTGGAGCGATTTTGGAAAGCTAAAATTCGGAATGATTTTAGACAGAGACGTATTACACAAAACTGTAAAGATACCTGTATGTGTAAAGATAACTGAGGATCGAGGCACAGCTACTTGGAGCTGTGAGGTACCAATGCTACTTTCTGCATCACTGTGACTTACAGTTAATTTGACAGTTGTTATACTCATATTCACCAAAAATTATATAAAAAATTATTCCATTGTGGCAAAACACTGGCACATGCAAAAGACGCTTTGTACATTATATATTTGATATAAAGACAATTGTGACGTAGCCATGAGTATGCAAATACTGTAAGCGCATGCAGTTATTTAGGCTGATTGGGATGCTTTGTTATTGTGGCAGCTATGCTGAAGGCTACCTAGTCTGGGCACTAGCTCGTCCCCCGCAGCTGCGCACCCGTCGTGGCATTTTCGCCTGATCTTGCGCAGCGCTTCCCGGGTCGATATGGAGAGCTCGATGTATTCCGCTGCCTTCTCCCAGTCCTCGGAGAAATACGCCCGCACTCCGCGGTAATAGAGCTCGTCGTAAGGTGGCAGCAGGCCGGAGAGAGAATTCGAGGCTCCCGCACCGCCCGCAGCCAGAGACACGCAGCTTAACGCGCACAGCGAGGCCAGGCTCAGCGCCACGTGTACAGGCGCGTGAAGGCGCGGCGCCATAGTGCACAACGCGCTGGGGGGAAGCAGGACTGGGATGTTGGAAGGAAAAGTGGAGAAAAGAAGGGAGGAAAAAAGGGAGGAGTGAAGAGAGATGAGATGAGATGGGTGGGGATGCAGCAGAGAAAAGTGTGTGTGTGTGTGATTCAAACAGGCTTCGAAACCCTGCTGTTATAAACTGTTAAAGTATACAAATGAAAGTATATAAACAGTGCAGGAAAATAAACAATAACCAACAACAGCAGTAACCAATACGAGTTCGGGTTTCCTGTTTTTCTCTTTCACTCTTAGAAGCTGTGTTGTTCTCACTGTGTCATGTCTTGTTGTGACGCGTCCAGCCTTTCTGTCTGGTACTTAATAACAGTAATACAAGTCAAGGCCCTGTCCTTTTTAGGCCACCTTCTAGGTCATTTTCAGAATATATGCGCATACACTTTTATGATTATGACTAATACTATTTGTATTTATATCAGACGTTCAAAGCAATACATGTAGCAACATTTTCCAGGTAAAATGCACAACATAACAGCATTGTTTGATTTGTGTATCAAATACCAAAAAAAAAAAAAAAATCTTTAATAGAAATTCTTGACCATTACAATCATACATTAAAGTTCAAGAGCCTTTATTTTGCATTTGATTTATTTTTATTTTGTGCAGAAACTCTCTTAAGTTTACATGACACTTGTGCTAGACTCTATACTCTAGACTCTGATAACAATTGATGTATTTTTTCTGTCACCTGAATGGAATGCTGAACTGAACTCTGATCTTTATACTGGGTTTTTGTTTATTTGATTTCTGTATCAAATTCTAAATAAAAAATGCACATTTAAAAGCAATGTTTGACCATTAAAACCATGCATTCAAGTTTATGTTCAAAAGACTATTTGCACATACCACCAGTATGAATGCATTGGATTTTTATGTGCAGAAACTCTGAGTCATTGATCAAAACAGAAAGATATTAAAAGTAGAATGAACCTATACTCACTCATTGTCTATAACGCTTTATCCTGAATACAGGGCCATGGGGGCCTGCAGCCTATCCCAGGAGGCAGGATACACGGTGGATGCCAATTAGCCGTCGGAGGAAACCCACCAAGCACATGCAAACTCCATGCACACACATTCAAGGTGGGAATCGAACCTGGCAACAGTGCTACTGGTTTGATGACTAAGCCACCGTGCCGCCAAATGAACCTACAGTATAATACAAGAATAATGTATGAGCAAATACTAGAAGGATTTTAAGACTATAGCACATTGTAACAATGATCTAGTACTGGAATGGCCTGTGGTATTTTTAAAACATGATCCCCAGATATCAAACTGTTGCACTTTTTTAAATTAACAAATTGCACTTTGTCTTGAAGGTTTGATTGAACATTTAATGTCATAGATTTTATATTGCACATTGTTGTTTGATAATAAATAGTAACACAATCTTAATCAGACACATGCACATTGGTTACAACAGTAGGTTTCTATGTGACAGATAAAAAGAAACATACATGTGAGATTTATGACAGATAAAACAAACAAATGCGAATGTATTACTTTAGGGTAGCACATATTGCTTGTGAGTTAAGAAAAACAAAACAAAATGCAGTCTGCCCATATCAAGTTCAACTACGACTATGATGCCAGCTTCCTCAAATACGAAGGCGCGAATTTGCTACACTTTACGGTAACCGTGCCTGTTCTGCTTCGCAGCTCCCACCTGTATTCCGACAAACCCAACCGTCGGCACGAAATTCGCTTCTAGTTTATAATTGGCTATTAATAAGCGCTCGCGAATATCTTGACCAATTATGGTTTAGGAGGCGGGACTTGTCTGAATTTGGGTAGGGGAAAAAGAAATCTGGCAGTACTGGACCGGTGCACTGGGTGGCACTGAGAGCGGGAGAGTGCGTTGAGCGAAACGGAAAGAGAAAAGGGAGTGAGTGAGCGGAGCTGTCACCTCACGTCGCGCTGGTATTTTGGGTTGGTGTGTTGTGGTGCGGGAGAGCTAAAGCAAGACGGGACGAGTGCGCGAAAGAAGGGCAGAGATATTGAGAGGACATGGCGGAGGTTAGCGAGGTCTTGATGTCGGTGTTGTCCACTATTCGGGTGCCGAGGCCCGGAGACCGCGTTCATAAAGACGAGTGCGCGCTGTCATTCGCCTCTCCGGTGAGCCTTTCACACAACACACACACACACGCACACACGCACCCTCTCCCTACACATTCTACTCTGTACACTATTATCTCGTTAAATACTGTAAACATCCTGTTTGAATTAATTAAAGTATATTTACAATAAACTTAACTGTTTTTAGTGGCTGTTGCTCAACAATGATGCTGAGTTAGCAGAACGGCTAGTCGTGTTAGCTAGCTTCATTCAGAACTTTGCATACGTAATAATGTGGATTTTCTACAAACAAACCTTTTGTTAAATGTTAGTTACTATACATATAGGTATATAAACTGTGTCAGATCACCAAATTTTGGATAAAAAAAAATACTCCATCTTTTATTTAACCAAATATTCTACCAAGCTAGATTAGCTAGCTAAGCTAGCTGGCTTTACTAGCGGTGTTAGCTAGCTAGCTAAGTTCGCTGAGTAATGATCGGTCAGCATCATAACTGTGTCCTAAACGCTTCCCTGCTCCTCGTTCCCTAATCTTTGCTCCCTATAAAGAGCAAAATGTATTAAAGTGTATTCTACTGAACCTATTTTAAACACTAGCCCATTCTATGACTTTGAGTGCACTGTAAAAACAGCTGTAAAACTGTACACTATGCAGTGTTTAGGGTGTGAGACTTCAGTCATGGTGACCGTGACATTAATATCTGTTGGACTAAACTAAACAGATAAAATTTGTAAAGAATTTAATTTGTTCTTTGCTATTCAGGAGAGTGAGGGAGGTCTGTACATCTGCATGAACTCCTTCCTGGGCTTTGGGAGTCGCTTTGTGGAGCGACATCACGCCCGGACCGGCCAGAGAGCTTACCTGCACATCAAGCGCACTCGCAAGCCTCACACCCAGGTAAACGAGCATCCCTTCCTTCTTTAGGTATAACATAAATCCTTTCTTTTTGTTCTGTCATAACAATATTTTTAATAATATAGTATGAGTGGTGTTTGAGGTAGAACTTTTTATTGTGCAGAATAACAGGTTATGACGGTTAAAAACTGCTGGAAAAGCTGAGAAAAGGTACAGGACCATTTCTAAAAACCTGCGTGTTAATGAATCTATGAAGAGCCAATCATCTTGAAATCAAGGAAAGTTTGACTGATGCCCAAACAAAGTGTACAACAGGCGACCCTAAAGGAGGTCAACACAAACCCTTGGCCTGATGCAACACGACAATGACGCATGGCATGAATTTACAAGGAAAAGTCAAGTCAGACCGAGACTTTTGATTGTGCAGAATAACAGAACACAGTATAAGAGTTAATGAAATCCTTTATTTTTCAAAGTTCTCCTCTGCTACACAGAAGCACTTATTTCAGAGTTTCACACAAATCCAGATGTAGATTTAGAAAAGATGAGAGACTGCTTGAAAAGGGACCTTGATTGTTTTCTGGGGGACATCAGGGTGTATAGCGGGACTATAAATTATTACCTTACCTCGGCCTAAATGTGGAGAAAGTTTATTTTTGCACAAAAAGCATTTATTAGTACAGCAGCAGTTCTTGCATCCAAGTCTGCAGTATCCACTTATAATTATCCACTGATTCAAGCAAGAACTGTTTTCTAGGATGTTATATTGTGCTTATAGGAACATGCACAGCAACAGAAAAGTGAGAGACTGTTCCTTATTAAGGAGATCAGTAAAAATTACAGAGAACAGTAACCAGTGCTTCATAATTAGGCCATTTCTATGTTTTCAGTAAAGTTTCAAATGATGTTTAAGGATCCAGATTGTCATACAAGGGAACTGTGTAGTTTATCCCTACAGGTCTAATTGCTGTTTTGTGTGGTTTGATGAGCAGTTTATGACTGAGCACATGGGTGTGTCAACCCTTAATGACACAGTTCCTCAAATTTCCAAGTCATTAAGGGTTAAAAACCTGAGTGTTAGCAATGTTTTCCAGAGATCTGAAATATATTGTGAAATGGAAGGATGCTTTATGTGTAGGTATTAGATATTATAGAATGATATCACCTACTGGTGATCACCGTTATCACTTTGCTCCCCACAATAGTAGGCTCACTGTTTAAATGGTGCCACATCATCAAAATGCATTTGAAAACCTGGAGTGTTATTCACGATTATCCATTTTTCTCCCATCCTTTTCAGAAGCTGATTCATGCTTCACATAACACTTATTAGCTTTGCTATGAAAAGGGCAGTGTAAACTGGGTGAGCTTGAAACCCAGGCAGTGTTTTCTGCCCAGAATGTAATTCCCTGTAGGAAATGTGGTACCACTTTCTCCATAGGGAAACAATGGCTTCACTGGTACAAAGTGCTTTTGCGGTTGATCATCTGTAGACAGTCTAAAACAGCTCAACTCTCCTGGGGCCTGTTCACTCTCCCACACACACTTAGTTCTCTCATCTGTATCTTAGTCTACTCATCTGACTGCCTGGAAACTGAAACATAAGTTTATTTTCTGTTGTATAACTATTTATGTTGGAGTTACATTAATGCATATCAAGACATGTTTTTAGCTTTTCAGTTCAATTAACCTACAGTGTTCTGTTCAGTTCCTGAAATATCACTGATCCAAAAAGAAAAGGATTTGTCATAAATAAGCATTTCCTTTTAATTGTAATGAGCTTTAGCACAGTGGCTGCTTTAGAGCAAACTGAAATCAAACTTATATCACATGCAATAAGTTGAAGCATATTGATTAGTTGGTTTAAAAAAAGGTTTACAATTGCAAAAGCATGGAGCTTATGCAAGTCTAAATACTTCTGATAGAAAAAAAGAAAATTTTCAATGTTTTCACCTAACAGTAAAGGGGACAGTGTGTACAACCTCTGACTAATTGCTTGAGAGTTGAGAGCCAAGCTGAAGGCGTGTTCACAGAGCCACCCCAAATCATTGCCAACACGAGACATTGATTTACATAACCGTCAGCTGTAAGTCACATGCTCTGGCTTTAATTAAAAATAAGCAAAAATCGTATTAAATTAACAGACCTTCATCATGCACAGTAATACAAAAATAATCTGATTGTCATTACAGATATGCATTCATTATAATTACTAAAGTGCAAGAAAGACTGGCAGCTAGGGCGGGGCAATATGGCCAAAAATATTTATCACGATATATATTTGAAAATGTGCGATAACAATATAACTGACGATATGATTTGACACGAGACAAAATACTTTACAATTCCAAAACTTTATTAGTGCAAAAAAAAAAAAACCCCCCATCAATTTATTTTCAATTAAACAAGCAGTTGTA
>JAQQZT010000033.1:9980985-9997253 GCA_030068275.1 Clarias platycephalus | reverse complement strand
CCTTTACAATGTAGAAAGAAATAAAAATCAGGAACCATCATGGAGTTAGAAAGTGACCCCAAACTTTTGAACAGTAGAGTATATATTAAACAATAACATTTCCAGCTATATCTCTGACCGTTACAAATTGCAGACAATGATGCCTTCAAAAATGTTAAATAAATACAGTATCTTCTCACAGAAAACTTCAAAATCTGTTAATATGGACCCCCATACACAGAGGAGTAACAGAGTTCTTGGCAATATGCATCGGCGGTCTCATTAGGGCTCTTTCCTTCTTTTCCATTCTTCATTCATATTTCTCACATTTCATTCCACGCTTAGAAGAGCCCTCCTGCCACTGGGTTCCTGGATAGTCGGTTCCACTTTTCCCCCACTACATGATGCCCCTGCATATACACATGCCTGTGTTAGTTGCTTTGCTGTTATAAAAAATGTACACATCCACATTCTCTGACCTTCAGCTTCAACACTTAATGCTGTGGTGTCAACAATCTGTAACTTAATTAACAAAAGCAGTGGAGCAGTGGAGCAGTGGAACTTCGAGCTTTGACACAAAGGACATCAATAGCATCAAACGACAATTGTAAAGTTTGATAATTGACGAGCACAATCCTTTAACATCTTTATTATATGTAAATAAAGTAAAACACAGGCCAGTGTGAGTGACAATTTTAACCGAGGCCTTTGAATGTGCAGTTGTGAGGCCATGTTGAGGAAAAGGGGTTGAAAGAGAGAGATTTGTAATGGAAGATATTTGATTACATTTCACAATAAGGCAACCAAATGTCACTAACCTCAGCCAGCTTCTTTCCATTGACATTTCACCACGTGTACATTTAAAGCCCACAGGACTTGCATCACTAACTGGAAAAGATTAAACCAAAAAAAAAAAAAAAAAGAATTAAAAACAGCAGAGATAAATCTACGAGCATCACTTCACTAGAATTCGCTCGACTATATCTTCTGGAAAAGCATCAACAATCTGAATCTTTGCGTGTTTTCAAAAACTTGCTGTGTTTTTGTCTGTTAATGTATTTATAGCCATTTTGTGGGTTAATTCAGTCATGTGCAAAACTTGAATGAGCAAAGTGTGGGAATGTCTGAAAGTTCATGATGATTAACATGCTTGTCTGAGGGATCCCCTTTCTGACAGACTTCAGCCTAAACACATAAATAGTCATTACTGTAAAACAGAGAGCTTACTGCGTGAAGGATAGGCGGTAAGGAGTGGGCGAATGTTTTCTCCCCCAAGCTAAATTTAGCATGTTACAATCTATTACTTCAAGTTTTTAACAAAAGGCTGAAACAACAAGATTTGTGTCCATTTGTCAAGTAACTTGCAGAACCATATGCACTTTTTTTTACATTAGTTGCTGTGGAGGATGACTAATTGAAAATCTCCTCCTCCTTCTTTCCTTTCAGTCTTTACCTCTTTCAGTAACGGTTCTGTTTTCGTTCTATACTCCCTCAAACACTCTGAGTAATGAGGGATCCCTTGCAACTGGGTCTTTCCTCTCAAAACACCCATATAAAAATGTCATAATTATGAATCACAAGTTCATTCTTTAGGTTCCCCCAAAAAACCTACTGCTAATTTATGGTAGATTTTGTCTAAATTCTTTCCTAAATCTCTTTAAAATAATTGGCCCAACAAATCTAGAGAAGATATGAGCTACATTGGTAAAGCATTTAAAAAAAAAGATTAACTAAGCGAGGCAGGAAGAGGCAAATGAAAGAAGGGTGAAACCTCAAAGACAGATGTGAGGCAGGAGACATGTTTGTTTTGACCTTCATGTGGTTCCCCTAAGCAAACCACCCATGTCCTCCAGAAGCAGGTTCTGTTTGAGGCTGCCTTTCTATCATACATGAACACATGGATGATAGTGACTGCTGCAACTTAACCGTAATGTTAAGATTTTGCTTGTATGAATTCTTTGAATTTGCAATCGCAAAACTGTGTTTGTCAATTTTGTCAATATTAGTTAAACATACAGTATTAATTTGCAGCAATGCAGGTATTTCCTTACACTCATCATATCTACCCTATTCCTAATTAAAGTTCAATTCAAATTTATTTGTAAAGCTCTTGTAACAACAGACATTATATAAATCAGTCTAGTTAGTTAAGCATGCCCAATGTGACACTGGCAAGAAAAAAACGTCTTCTCTTAAGTCGACGAAAGCTTAAGAGGATTCAGACTCACGAATCAACTTATCCTTTTCTGGGTTACAATGGATGATGAGATTTTAAATGTTTACACTATACAGTAGTAGAAAAGTGAAGGGAAACTGTACAAAAGTCTATTATAAGTATGTTAAGTACATTGTTTTATAAAGTATAAAGTCCTGGCCCATGAACTAGATGGCATGTAGGGTTATAGCTCTGGTGAAATGATTCCCTGGATCAGAAGCGAGACTTATGCATGAACAGTTCTAGATGTGTTCTCAAGCAGTACTTAACTCAACTCTCTCATAACACTTTGACCATGTGGGTTCTTATGAATCTGAAAGCAGGGGGTTGCGTTCAGACTTGTCATGTACTTGTTGCCACAGACTTGTCATGTGGAAACTGCTGAAGGATTACTTTTGCATTTACTTTTTATTTTAGGCTTAATAGGCTTATCATAGCCTATTAAGCATCAGAAAAACTATAAAATCAATACTATAACTTTCATTAGTGAAATAGCACAAAATAATAATCATGCTAATTTGAACAAATAGCTTCAGTGTTCACAAATACCTAAAGTACCTAAATAAACTTAAAAGGATTCCATAGGATAAAACTAAATACTGATGACACTTTTTATAGTATATTGTAGGTTGATGTACAAATTATGTTAAACAAAGATCAGTTCATAATAAGATGAATAAAACAAGAAGGTAAAAAAGAAGTTGTAGTGTATGCAAGATAAGCAAGAAACTCAAACAAATATTATTTACTAAACAAATCAAAACGTGGGTGATATTTCTGTTACAACGTTCACTGCAAAAGAACAAATGCCTTTATTTTCTGAACCTGCAGATGATCGACAGCTTTACCATTAAAAATGTAAGATATGACATAGTTTTAAAAATTTCTTTCATTAAATTTAGTTAAACAAAATGTATTGTTTTAATAACAGGCATCATTAAAATAAATTACTTCGCGAGTCAGAGTATCGATTTATATGTGATGTGAGCTACAATGGGTTGCGGGGAACATCGCTAGTTAATACCAATGATTCCGTAATGGAGATTTATTAAATAATGATGGAAGTATTTCCATTTATACTGCTTTATGGTTTTATTTAATAAGCCATTAAAACTGTAAAGTGTTTGTTGTGAGCCAATCAACCGATTTGTTAATATTTAAGTGTTAAAGTTTAAAAGTGTTAAAATCTTAAATGTTGAAGCTCTTTATAAATCAAGGAACGCAATAAGGCAACAATAAAGTGAAGAAATAATGCTGTAGGAGGGTGGAATTTCAGATATATGCATGTAAGGCATCAAGATATACATGTAGTTATCATGAACTAAAAAAAGCAGAACAGAAAAAGGAAGAAAGAAAATCAAAAGAAAAAAAATGCAAGCAACATTTTTTATATCTTGTTCTCTGTTCGCTTCACTGGAAATGTATAGAAAAGTGGAAGACGATGACTGGTTTTTGAGGATTTTCTTGTACCTTACTCAGCAGTACATATAACAAAGAAAAAAGTACTGAAAGCTAGAGTAAAAAAAAATACAGAATAGAAAACTAGAGCAAAAGAGAACAAATCCTTGCAACATAATTCCAATATATATCAAAGCAACAAAGCATTTGACAGATGAAA
This sequence comes from Clarias platycephalus, assembly GCA_030068275.1. NCBI lineage: Eukaryota > Metazoa > Chordata > Actinopteri > Siluriformes > Clariidae > Clarias > Clarias platycephalus. The sequence goes on along the minus strand of JAQQZT010000033.1, from coordinate 9,993,441 downwards.
AATCTACATAATAAACACATGATATATCTCATAGTATCAGCTGCTATGATATACTTGAATAGCTAATGAACTATTAATGAATAGCTAATAAACTATACTGCGCTGCTCAGAAAGAGGTGATTTGAACAGAGGATAAAGCGATAATAAGGCAACAAGTCAAGTCAACAATAAGCTGAATAAAGAACAAAAAATGATTCAACAAAACAAATAACTGAACTCAACAACTGTGATCCATACAAAATACATTGTTTCTGTACAAATATACTACAGATATCTGTGTTAATTATGTTCTTTCATTAAATATATATTTTTAGGATAATTTCTTTTTTTAAAGCAACAACATAATCATAACGACGTATGTATGTAACTTTGAACAAATATCGATGCCGATTTAAACCAATAATGTGAGATTGATCAGGTATACAGTGCGGAACTGTGTATGGGAAAACTGCTGGAAATGTGAGACGTAGACTGTGATCAGCACTGATTAATATTCATGATTATCGCTGTTGTGTTTCTTTAGCTAATCAAAAATGAAAGATTTGGTGTTGTTCTAAACCTGGACATCTTGGTCTTCCTGTTAGGCCAATCAGATGTAAGGGAGGGGTCAACGCACCATATAAGATCGTTATAGCTTGCACAGGAACAGTTCTAGTGAGGACCTGAGAAAGGGAGCAACAAACATCGGATGATCAAGTACTGAAACCCAGGTACAATCTCCTTCATAGCTTTACTGTAGCACTGAATTATTAAACATAATAAAATATTATATACATGCATTACACTTTTTATACGTTTGTTCATTTTATTCATGATGATGGCCGGGGAGACATTTTGTTATTGCTGAGTCGATACGCGTCTTTAAGCAAAAAGCACAAAATATCGTGCACTTTCAAGTCGTCATGACCCAATAAAGCACATCATCTTTACATTCAAAAAGGACTTAACTAAGATTATTCACAAAATATTAATATTTTCAGTATAGTTAAAAAAATGCATTAAACTGTACTTCCTTGTCGATGGGGTGGCTTTAGTCTGCATCTTTTCTCTAGAAATGTGGATGTACAGTATTTGACTTTTAAAGTTTTTTCAAGCCATTATGCTCTAATAAAATATTTTGGAACATTACACTAAAACCAGAGAATGTGTAATATATTTTTAAAAATATTTTCCTCATATTATCATTTTGTAAAAGTCGGTGAACTCCGTATAGTACGATGCTGATTAGTAGCATGTGTACGACAATACAGGACCAGCAATTTGTCATTACTGTCACATGAACACTTAAATTATGTAATAAAACAGTAAAAGTTAAAAGTATGCGTTATTGCAATTTCTTCATTTGTTAATATGAAAAAATAGCGATTAACATAACTCCGTAAATAATTGATTGTCATAATTAGCACATTTATCAGTTTCATATCTCAGAATCATATGGCAGCTCATGTGTTTACATTTTAAAATATCGGAATGTAAAGTCATTTTAAAACCTATAAACATGCCCTCAATACACTTGAATCGGCTGCACTGCAGTGTTTCTGTTGAACCTCGGCTCTGACCACAGCCCTGATCATCTGTCTTTCTGGGTTAAGTTGTCAGGTGCAGCTGTCTGCTTCTTTCTATCTCTACATCTATCCTCTGCTTAACTGCACTTCCTTTTTCAACACCTTTTCGTTTTGCTGCCTCTCTCGAAGCAGAAGCTTTTCGCTGTTCTCTTATTTTCTTATCATATTCTTTTTTAAGAATATTAGAAATATTTAAAGTGGTATATTTTCAGAATTCTTTTAGAATTGTTTGTTTAGGCTACTTTATTTGTACCCATTGTAGGCGTGTCACAAGGCTACTGTGATGTAGAAGATGTAGATACAAGTCTTACTATAAAAGCAGTCTTAAACAATAAGCCATGAGTTTCCTTTTTCATGTCACACAGTATGTTGTTAAAAATGAGAGTGAAAAAAGGCTAAACAAATAACGATTTGTAGTTACCAGTTATACATATACTGTATATAACCAGTTATAGTTATATTATCATCAATTACATTGTATGGACAATCATACAGTAATTCAAAATCAGGGTTATTTAGTTATATTATCAGACTTTACAAAACTGCATTTTAACACATTCATGCACTGTAAATCCAAATTTGCTAATGCCATTTAAAGATTTATTGGAAACAGATCGCAATTGAAGTTTATTACTTTAAAAGGTATTAGTAAACCGCTTGTCAAGTACATGACAATCTTAAATATTTGTATATACCTTAAGCAAAACTTCTGCGTCACGCAAGAATTGATCATTACAGTGAACAAAAATCGCAAGTAGCAAAGAGAGCAGAAATTCACCTTAATTAGACACACAAGAGTTAAAAAGACAGTTTAAAAAAAATCTGTTTAAATGCGGAACTTATAATAAGGCATTTTCACAAAACCTTATATGATGGATGGCGTAAAAAATGTGCGACAATAAATGCTAATTGCAACATTTTAAAAAAGCGCTGAGGATTCGCACTCATATAAATATAAAATGAATTAGATGTGAATTTCTCACTGTACCTGATTGTTAAGTGAAATGAGCGTCCACTTTAAATGTTATATACTTAATTAAACTTTTTCTTTTTTAAACAGACCAGCGATTATTGTAGAAAAGCTCTGTTCAGTAGAACCAATTCAACTAAATCAAATAACAAATCAGTAATCAATCTGTATTTATTCATTTCAGGTTTTAGTGTCAATTATTTGCAGTTAAAGACCTGTGGGTTTCCCATGCAGTCATAAAATCAGCACATTTAAGAGAAGGTACAATAAAAATAAAAGAAAAAATATATTCAAGCCATTTTCAATCCCAATGTAAATGGTGCAAATAAAGAGATTTTTGAGTAAACGTTCCTACATATAGAAACAGAAAGAAGAAGAGATTTGCACGAATCTCAGAACACACACAACAAAGCTCCATATGCTGTACACCACACTCCCAGCTCAGCCTACCACTAACAGCGCCTTGTGGCATTTTTTTTCTCCTTGTGAGCGTGGAGAGATCCGTCTTTCGTGGAACAGAGGAGGAAGAAGGGTTGTGTAGGAGGGTGGAGGAGGTGAGGAGGTTAAGAAGAGAGGGATAAAAATCTACTCCTGATACAATCTCAGCCCCCCCCCACAGCCCCACCTCTCTACATCACTCGCTTTCTTTCAGGCTTTCTTCAGAGCTTCATCTCTTTCATGTCCCTGCCTGATGCCCCTCGCTTTTTTATGTTTGTAACCCATAGCCCACCGCAAAGCTTACCGTCTCTGCTTCTCATCATCTTCAAGCTTTCTATCCTCAATCTTTTGAAAAAATCTGAGCCCACCACAAGCCCCTTCCTTCCGCTTAACTTTAACACACTTCTCTGTGGGCCACTGTATTTAAAATGTGATTAAACAGAGAGTTAAAGTGTGTGAAAAGATTGTGATTAACATTTAATTATTTCTCTTCCCAGTTTATCATTTGTACTTTATTGATTTTAAGAGACAAAATGAGATTTCTGTTGGGGTTATTACTTCTGGTGGCTCCATCTCCATCAGCTGCAGGTAAGATTTGTTCAGAATCAGAATAATATCAGTATTAATGACTGTAGGCATTCAGTTGCTGTTTGTAAAACAATAGTATAGAAAAATTTAATCCGCAAATGTGAATACCCACACCACAATAGTCTCCACAGTCTGTACAGTGGATAGTTTTGATGATTCACAGCTGCAGGATCCCTGGTTCCCGAGTTTTCTCACTTCTCTTAGAACATGCTAATAGAAAGACTGGTTATGTAAAATTTCCCCCTAAATATAAACAAATGTGTGACAGTGTGCACTGTGATGGAATCCCATCCAGCCAAGCATTTCTAGGATAGACTCTACTTCAACTCTGACCAGGATGAAAAATACTACAGTAGAAAATTAAGTTACGCAAAACAAAGTTATTCATTTATATTTGCAGGTCAATAGGTTATAGACATGTTTCAGAAAGCATGTGTCATCAATCATAATTGTTTTTCTCCAAATGATTACTTAATAAAACATTTTAATTAATTACAAAGTGTGTTTTAACTGTTTCCTAGGAATTTATAATAGAAGACACTTTGCATTATTAAAAAAAATATCTCTTATAAAATTAATGAAGTTAATGAAATCTCTCTCTCTCTCTTTCTCTCTCTCTTTCTCTCTCTCTCTCTCACAGAAGAAAAGGTGGTTTTTGCACAGATAGGAAACTCAGTCACTCTTCCCAGGACCAATTTCGGAGCACCAGACAAAATTCATGTCATCTGGAACTTTAATAGTGAAACATTGATTAGTAAGAACCCGACATCATCTGGTACAAAAGCAGGTTAGCTGAAAAAACAATCTATTAAATTTTTCACCTCATGTTTATTTTACCCTTATATTATTATATTTTTTGTCTTGGCAGTGCCACAAAAGTGGCAAGGGCGACTCGCTCTTTCACCAGACTATTCTCTTATCATTTTAAATTTTAATGAGACTGACTTTGGAATGTTCGAGTGTGAGCAGCATGAACTTGTGAATCACATTACAACCACATATAAACTCTACAAAGGTAAGCTGAAAAGGTGATTCTTAAAACTTATTATATAAGTTTATATTTAGTATAAAAATACAGCAATCCATAGAAATCATATGATTTGTAGTCAGTCAAGTCAAGATTTACATTAGGAAGTCTTCTTATTTGTGATATACCCACACTCAGCACAAGTACGATACAAACATATTGTCTGATTAGCAAATAAACTGGTTTTATATAGAAAATAGCATGAGAAATGACATTCAATGGCTATTATTTTGTCCTAAAAAGTAACACAGTAAAGTTTTTTTTTTTTTTAGCAAATTATAGGCAAATACTCAAAATGTGGTTAATTCACATACGATTGAGAACATTAAAAACATTTTAGTAAGTTAATAAAATGTATGTATTAATTCAAATTGATAATGACATTAATGAATTTTTATCATGACTTAATTATTTTAAATTCAATTATATTTTCAAATTGACCTCATCAGTAATTATCGCAATATTACTTTCTTCTTCTAATATCCTTTAAAAATTTTTGCATACTGTAACTTGTATCATGTACAGTACATACATGTGACTTGTGTAATATTCCCTATATTACTTAAGTGTTTATGTGTTCATGTACTAAGTGCATATTTTATACAATTTCCCTTACTACATATTTAATCTATAATTGATAATCTGGTGTTAAATTAAATCAAACATTTCTATAAAAATTATGTGATTTTTAAAGTAATTACTAACTATATAAAAGGTAAAAGTAGTTATATTGAACTAAAACAAATATACAAGTGTATATTTATTTAATTGTTTAATGTGTGTTATTTCTGTATAATTCTGAATGTATTTTACATTATATATTTCTAGCTGTATTGTTGGTGGAACATAATTTGCACCTCAATAATCAGTATGATTTGCACAATCAATAAACAGCGGAATCCCCCATATAATTACAAACAAAAAATAAAATTTCATCTTTACTTAATCTGTGGTTGTAATTTACTGTAATGGACCTCACTGAAAAGGAAGTGTTTTTTATTGCGTGTAAAATAGTGATCCAGAGATGCATTTAAATCTAATTTCACCGCAATGTTGCAGAGATTGTGCCACTGGGGCTGTATAGTTGACTAAATTAATTTCTTCTCTTTCTCTCACTCTTAGTAAGAATTCCTCAACCAATACCACTGCTTGCTGGTTCCACAATCAATCTCTTATGTGAAATCGAAAAAAAAGGATTTGATCGTGTGCAGCCCATTATAAAATGGTTAGGGCCTGATAATAAACCTTATAGTGGAAGTTCAAATGGGAACACAAATAGTCTCGAGGTGACTAATGCCACTAGAATTCACAGTGGAAAGTGGACTTGTGCAGTGAGCTATGGTGATCGCATGGTGTACAATGCCATGACTGAAGTCACCATTGTAGGTAAGTGCAGAATCAATGTAATACAGTCCCATAATTGATCAAGCAGTTACATACAAAATGTAATATTTTAATTTTTTTATTTAAAACAGATAAAGCAATAAACATACTACATGGTTAATAGTATGCATGGCTTATATTTATATACTGTACATACATATACTGTATAGTGGATATAAAAATCTACACAACCTGTTAAAATGTTTTTGTGATGTAAACAAAATATAGAGCTAAGATACCAAGATAAAAAACTTTTTACACCTTTAATATGAGCTATAACCTGCGCAACTTTTATTGAAAAACAAACTAAAAACCTCTTTTGGAGGGGGCAGAGAAAAATAAATAAATAATGTGGTTGCATAATAGTGCACACTCTTTTATAACTGGGGATGTGGCTGTGATCAGAATTAAGCAATCACATTCAAACTTATATTAAATAGGAGTCAGTACACACCTGCCATCATTTAAAGTGCCTCTGATTAACCCCAAATGAAGCCCAGCTGTTTTAGTATGCTTTTCCTGACATATTTTTAGTCATCTTACAGCAAAAGCCACGGTCCACAGAGAGCTATTGAAGCATTTCTCATTGTTAAAATGTATCAGGCAGGAGAAGCCTACAAAAATTCCTAGACATTAGATATACCATGGAACACAGCGAAGACAGTCATCATTAAGTGAAGAAAATATGGCACAATGGTGACATTATCAAGAACTTGATGTCTCTCTAAAATTGATGGAACAACAATAAGAAAACTGATCAGGGAGGCTGTCTACAGCTTCCTAAATTTCTGGCAAGTACTGGCTATATAGTATATCTGACAGCAATCTCCCATATTCTTCATATGTCAAGGCTATGAGTTGGGGAGAAGAAATACACCAACGCCTGGCTAAATTGAGCAAAAACGAATATGGGAAATGTGTTATGTTCTGATAAAACCAAAATTGGCTTTTTGGCCTTAATTTATTTCCCCAAAAGAAGACCAAACCCACAGTAAGGCATGGTGGTGGCAGCATCATGCTTTGGGGCTACTTTTCTTCAGTTAGAACTCGGGCCATAGTCAAGGTGGAGGGGGTTAAGTTAATATTAATCTTGGCACAAAACCTTCAGGCTTCTGCTAGAAAGCTGGAAGGAACTTCCATGTGTTGGTATGACAACGACCCAAAGCATACATCCAAATCTACAAAAGAATAGCTTCACCAAAAGAAGATTAAAGTTTTTGAATAGCCCAGCCAGAGCCCTGATCTGAATCTGAGGGCTGTGTACAGGTGATGCCATTGCAATCTCACAGAATTTTTTACATTTTTGAAAAGAAGTGTGGGCAAATATGTCAAGATGTGCCATGCTGACAGACTCTTACTCAAAAACGCTGATTGCTGTAATAAAATTAGTCTATTAGTCTAAAGGTGTGCAAATTTATGCAACCACATTATTTCAGTTTTTTATTTATTTATTTATTTATTTATTCATTATATATACACACACATTCACTGTGCTAACAACAGAACAAGTAAAACATAAACATACATACAGTACATAGGACACACAAAACTAAGAGAGACCATTGAAATACTTATTTCGGGTAACATTATATATTTAAATAATTCTCTTCCTTATTCTTTCCCCAGATCTTGCCTCCTCTCCATCAGATCCCATCTACACATCTGTTTCCTCCACTGATTTCTTTATCCCTTGTTCTCTGTCCTCAAAAATTCCCTGGTCCATAGTAAAAGCCTTAGAGGTGAGCGGAGGCAGCTGGACCTTCACTCCAGTTGATGGTTCCTCGTCCAGACGCCTTCTCGAATTACATCCAGATCCGCCTGCCTGGAAGGCCCTCAATGACACGAACAACTCACTCAAGGGGACTGAGGTTAAAAATCATGTGCTTGATGTGAAGATTTCCAGGATGTCTATAAAAGACAGGGGGACGTACACCTGCAGTCTGAAGTTTAAATCAATTACTCTCAGCAGAAGCGTGAAGGTAGAGGTGCTGCAAGGTAAATTTGTCCTGATGAATGATGTACAGTACAGATACTGTAAAGCAAACAGTTTACAAATACATCTGTTTCTGTGTAAGATTTATTTTAAAATCGTGTTACTGAAGTAGTAACTAATTTACTGCAATTATCCACAATCTTCCCTTTCTCTCTGTAGTTACTTCATCAGGAAGTAAAGTTGTATATGAGGGTAACCCAGTGAACTTGACGTGCAGTCTGGGTCATTCCCTGAGCCCTGACTTGGAAGTAAATTGGATACCACCTCATGCTTTATCTATGTCAAATCTCAGCTATCCACATACCACAGTTCTGTCATTCCCTGAATCAAGTGTGACAGACAGTGGGCGATGGACATGTCAGCTCAAAAAGAATGGCACAGTGCTTACATCAGCTTCAGTCAGTATGAAAATTGGTAAGGATGGAAAGTAGTGGACCAAGAAAAACAGATCCCTAGCTCTGGAGTGTACTATTTTTGCATCAGAATTGAGAATATTTCTTCATCTAAACAAATTCTATTTACATAATACCCGATATGGCTTCCTCGGTAGCAGTATTTAACTATTACCCTAAAGAACTTATTAAACAGCCTCGTTCTGTACTAACAAATTATGTATATACTTATATATGTAATGCATTAAATAATTCACTATACACTTTTTTAAATGTGTGGGGTGAATTATGTATACAGAAAAACAAAAAACCCTGAACCACCACTTAAGGAGACTAGGAGGATACTGAAATGTTTTATTTTAATGCTGTTCTGTGTGTTCTGTTTTCCAGTGAAAGCTCCAGTAAATATTTGGCTTGTTGTAGCTATTGTTGGAGGTGTTCTGGTGTTCGTTTTACTTGCTGCAATAACTGTCATCATCTTTCGTAGGCGCAGAAAGGTGAACATTACTACAATATTAACATGCCAAAATGACATTGCTGTTTAATTTTTTTCTCTTTAGACTCTCAATCCCTCTCATTTTGCACAGGTCATGAAGTACACTAGGCGTAAGAGGAAATTCTGCCGGTGTAAAAAGTAAGATTTTTATTTTTATTTTTTTCAGGTATGCCACTACTTTAATCTGTATAGCCAAAGTATGACATGGCCAAAATTTTACACAAATCCAATAAGTATTTCATACTTAAATACTAATCCTAGAAAAATGTAAGTAACATTTGAAAGTGTGCAATATTTAAGACGCAATAAATTATTATTAACATGTAAGGGTTTTATGTTTAATGTTTACTGTGAATAATAAGAGCATGTGTGCACATTTATGTCTGCAGGAGAAGAAAGTACTTGGCTAATTCTGTATTCTTTGTCTAAGGTGGTAATTGTTAATTTCCCCATACAAGTATTTTTCCAAACATGACTCACAAAATGAAGCACAAATACAATACACATTATTAAATGTGCTTACTACCTGGGCTTTTGAGGGCAATTTGTGTATCTTAGTGCAGACCTGGTACAGCACACTTAACACTTTTAGGACTCTAAATGCAAAGTGCTATACAGTAGATACTGCGTCCAGATACAGTACTGAACTTTAATTATTTAAGAGAAAGAAAAAGAAATCTAATTTTTAAAGTAAGTTCTTACCAAAACTGTTGATTTTTTTTTTACTTTTAAAGCAACTACGCTGTTTTGCCTGAAGTCGTCGTTAAATTTCAGTAAGTTTGCTTGTGATATACCAAGTATTTGCTAAAGAATTGCTGCCTAGACAATTTATCTACATTTACATGCTAGTTAAGAACATTTATTTAAAGTTAACAAATTAGCAAAAATGTATCTCACCATATATTGTCAAATTAGATGGACTTCATGGCACCTCATTTAACATAGGTCATTGTTTTCTCCAGTATTTTGAATATGTGAATATTTTACTGGGGCACTCATCCTCAAGTTCCAGTGGCATATCCATGTCAGACAAATGACATGGCTATAATGACATGGCTACAATGCCAACTACATAAGAATGTTATAGCAGGAAGTTTTGATTCCTAAAATTTGTATATACATCGATGGCTGGATTTACAGCTATCAGCAAGACATTAAAGTGAGCACATTTGATTGTCCAATATAGTGTAAAAAGTTAGTTTATTTCTTTGAAAGTACAAGTATTTGAAACCAATATTAGTTAACTTTAGTAATGAAATGTAATTATGTTAATTATTTTCTAAACTTGCATAAAAAAGAAACTGTGATCATGTATTATTCAGCTATACATTATTATAATTGTGTATTTATTAACCAATGTAATGTGCTTTATAGTACAGTATATGTGCCTTCATAATTTCAAGCTTGACTAATCTGATAAATGTTAAAGCATTTTATTTATTAAGATAAGCTGCTCAAGCAGAAAATTGTCCATGTTCCACACTTAACCAAGCGACTCAACCTTTAAAGGATTTCTGAAGACACTCTAAAAATGCCTCTGTGATGGATGATATTAAAATAAACATGTATTATTTTTAAACTAAATTAATTATTATGTTTAATTGAAAGTTGTAAATCACTAACAAAAAAGCTATATTTGCATGTTAATACAGGCAAGACTAATAATGATGATGTCTTTTAGTCCACAGCCCAAAGGTTTCTACAAGACCTGAACATAGCCTCCTCCTGAACAAAGTCATCTGCTGACCTGAAAAAGCTTGATTTCCACAAACAAAGGACACTGAGCTGGAGTTTAAAATAAATAAATACATGAATAAAAAGCTACTTGAAAATACTGTATAAAAACAAGTAGAGAAATGTCATGTAAATGCACTTCCTTTACTGTTGTAAATAGATAAAAGTTTGCTCTAAGATGTGCCTAATGTACTATGGTACTGAGACAGTACTTAATTATAGTATAATAAACATTCATTAAATATTAGGCTATCATATAATCAATATTTTATATTTGAGACTATAATTATCATGTATACTGTAGCTAGGCTAACGAACTTACAGTATACTGTACATGCAGCATACTCTATGTGCTTAGCTAATATGATTATTTAGCTAAACTGATAGCAGTCTGTATATGTATTTGTGAGAAATTGTGTTTAGTAACATATTTTGTGTAAATAACTTCTTATTTTATTAACATTAATTCAATATGTATAAAAATGATCACTTTCAATAAATTTTCTGAATTTTAGAAACTTGAAATAGTCACTTGCTTTATTTTGTTGCACAGATAGCAAATTTACTCGAGTTTAAGCACACAAGGGCTAGGTAATATATGTTAGTGTATAAGGAAATAATTGTAAGCAGCCAAATAATAAAAAAAAGATATTAATGGTATTTGCAAACAATGCTTGTGATTTTATTTTGCAACACAGCAAACAATTTGAATAAAAATTCAAAAATTACAGCTGCTAGCACAATACAAACTATTCAATTAAATTCAATTTAATTTAATTAAATTAACTCACTCACACATCGTCTATACCGCTTTATTCTGTATTCAGGGTCGCGGGGGACCTGAAGCCTATCCCAGGAGACTTTGGACACAAGGCGGGGTACACCCTGAACAGGATGCCAATCCATCGCAGGGCACACACACATATTGTACACACACACTCACACACTCATTCACATACTACGGGCAATTTGGGAACGCCAATTGGCCTAATCTGCATGTCTTTGGACTGTGGGAGGAAACCACCAAGCACGGGGAGAACATGCAAACTCCACGCACACAGAGAGAGGAATCGAACCTGGCCCGGTATCGAACCTGGCCCGGAATCGAACCTGGCCCGGAATCGAACCTGAACCCTGGAGGTGCAAGGCAACAGTGCTAACCACTATAACACCATGCCGCCCAATTCAATTTAATGCAATTCAATTCAATTCAATTCAATTTTATTTATATAGCACTTTTAATAATGTTCATTTTCATAAATCAGCTTTACAGAATCAAAAGAAAATTAGGGAAATGAGTATGAAAATGATTGACATATGAATATAATTAAAGGGGGAAAAAAATTAGACCTCAGGAGAAGGCGCCCTCTGGCGGCATGATGATGCTTTCTCCACGGTTGATGTGACAGACCTGAAGACATTGAGTCTTGTTATGCACCTGGTAGGGATGTTCTGAAACCACTTGTCAGATAGAGTATGTATACAAACAACTCCATTTGGGAACTTGTAGATACAGAGTACCGATACCAGTACCAAAACATAGACATTAAAAAATAATCTCCCACTTCTGAAGCATATCATTAAATACACCTACTATTGCTTTGCTAGTGCATGAACCCTGATACTGCTCTGCATGTAAAGTGACTATGTGTGGAGCAAAATCCTCTTCACACACTTAATACACTTGAATTTCTGTTTTGATTTTAGGGCAAGAAAAATAACTGATCATATCTGATCATAGTATACTGTACACTATCTATATATACAGTACACTACTCACAATAAGTTAGGGGTATTGTGAGAGACTTAGTGGATGTCATACATATGGTGTTTGTTTCACTTCAGACATTTTTGGGATAGGGAGGCAATT
>JAQQZT010000033.1:9932220-9955603 GCA_030068275.1 Clarias platycephalus | reverse complement strand
TCTGCTGTACGGACATCTAGAGGAAGTTCATTCCACCACCTAGGTGCCAGAACAGAAAAGAGCCTGGATGAATGCCGTCCTCGATCCTTGAGAGATAGGGATCGGAGGGAACGTGGTGCAGTGCGTGGTGTGATTTCCCCCTCGTTCTAATATTTGATCTACACGTAGAACGAAAATCTTGAACTGTAACTGAATGATTATATGGTCTGTGCTGCTGCCACATGATTGTTCCTAATACAAATTCCAGTGAGTGTACTCTTACGCTCACTATTATAAGCTTCTATTACAGCTATCCAAATGTTCTCTACCTATGTATTTTATCTATGTACCCACCATTTATAGCACTTCTGCTTTAAGGTACTTTAAGGGATGGCTTTTCAATGGTGTGCCGTCCTTAATTTGTCCATCACATCCGTTTAGACGATCCTGGCTCAGTAGCTTGTCCAGACGATGATGGATGGCGAGGCAGATATGGCACTTTAAGGTGATGCATCACCTTCGACGAATCGTGGCAAAATAAATAGATAAGGACGAGGCATCCATCCATCACTAGGCAACCAGGAAACTGAAGATTATCAGCAGCTGTCTTCCTTTCTTGCTTCAGCTGAACATGCTGTTCAACAAACACAAACTGGAAAGAAGTAAAAGAGCAATCACAAGGCAGCATTTCTTTGTGGATCCCAGATTGCAAGTTTCATAGCTCTAGAAAATAGAGATAACACAAACCACTGTGGATGAAGTTTGTCATCCTTTTTGAGGATCCATATTAAAAAGCAGTGCCTTCTGTATATATCTGGATAATGAAGTGCGGAAAATACTTGAGTAATAGTACTCCATTAATTGTGTATTTTAATAATGTATCATTTTGAGGTATTTACTGTATACTTTATTTGCACAATAATTAAAATTGAATAAATATACAAACACAACACAATGGTGTGAAAAATAGCAGTTGTTTATGTTGTTTTACAAGACTACAGTAATCAAAGAGGTTTGTAAATATTCCTATATGCTAGCAAACTTGTCCTCCTTAAACTTGTCTATAAAACAGCTGTTGATCAATCGTGAACACTTCTTGTTGAATGACATTTTTCAATTCAGACGCCTAAGTCATTACTCTCCCATCACCACTTACCGTGTACTACTGTACCTGCTCTAAAATGTCAGACTCCCTTCAGTCACCTGTACGTGTGTTATTCAAACCTCTTGTGCTTTTTTAAACTCACCAGGACAGCAACTTACACAGCTCCTATTTTTTTTATGATATAATTTTTTTTAATTGTGAAACAATTGTGAATATCATAATTAATAAATTTAACTACACAGTTAAAACTGTAACTATAACCATGTTACTTATCACATCACGAATAGGGTAAAAGGTCATCGAGTGATGTGAAGTGATTGAATTTTATTAAGATCTAAATTATTTTTTATTGGTAAATGCCACAGCTCGGCATTTCCAAAAACAAACAAACAACAGAAACATAAAAAAAAAATGTTGCATAATTTTTCATGCCTTCTAACTCTCTCAAGTTTACACCTCACCCCACCCAAGGTTAACATGTATCCTCGCTGTACTTGTTTTCGCTCTTCAGACCTTCTACTCTTTGTTTGTTCGTCGGCCATCTATTTTCTTTTACAATGCAAATCCAGCATGTTGGCATGTGCCAAATTTTAGCATTGCTCATAATCTCCCATTAGGCTTTCCAGATTACATAAAAATAGGCATTGTTAAAAACCTATCATCTCTGATAAAAACAGGCTAAATTATAGTAATATAAATAAATTATTTATTAATTAGAGTAAATGTTATATAAATTATTATATCAGTATTAGAACTCATACTCATACACAGTTACAGTATATGTGAAACCTTGGATTACGAGCACAATTCATACCAGAAGTGGGCTTATATTCCAAAACACTCATTTATCATATTCCAATTATTCATTCCAATAAAACAAATACATAAAAATAAATAATGCAAAATATAAAGTAAAAATAAAACAAATTAACCTGCACTTTACTTAGTAAAATAAAAAAGTAAAGCTAAATCCTGACATAAGTGTTTCCGTTTATGCGCACAGGCGCTGTGTGTGTATGTGTGTGTGTGTATGTGTGTCTTTGTGTACAGTATGTGTGTGAAGTAAGAGGAGGAATCAGCCTCCCCCTTCTCATCTTACACAGTAAACATTTCTTCTCTCTTATTTGAATTGCACACACACACACACACACACACACACACACACACACACACATTAACAGATAGACTGTTTTGTCTGAAAAATTAGCAAGGAACATCGCTAATGACACTCACATGAGTGCACACCAACGGAATAACTGCTGTAAAGTAAAACAAACAAACAAATCAACCTGCACTTTACATTTAAAAAGAAATGTGACAGAGCAGTGTTTCTGTGTACGTAGAGTGTGTGTGTGTTTGTGTGTGTGTGTAACTGAAGCCGAGATGGGGTGGTGTAAAGGCGAGAGTGTTTGTGTGTGAAGGGGCACGGTGTCAAATTATGTGCGCGCACACATAATGACGGAGAGGGAGAAAATAGATCTTTAACCTCTTTAATGAGACTTTCTTTTGCTTTACGCAAGTGCACACACATGTGTTATAAGAAACAGTACACTCGCGCTGTACACATTCGCTTACAAACTTAGTAAACAGTACACGCATGCACGGATGTTTATTATACCAGTAAGAGATGTGCACTAAGACCCAGCAGGGGAGACGATTACCCACAATTCCACAGCGCAAGAGAGAGAAAAACCATTGGTTCAGTTGTGATCACGTGACGCTCGGCGTCAAAACAAGAAGCGCATGCGTGATACATAATAGTAATTCGTAACAATAATTTGTTTATCAAGTCAAAATTTGTTAAAAATCTTTGCTTGTCTTGCGGAACACTCACAAAGTATATTACTCGTAATCCAAGGTTCCACTGTACTTCATTTCACAACCCAACCCATTCCATTCACGTTTGTTTCATATTTCAAAACACTAGATTTTTTTCATCCCTCACATAAAAGACAGCTAGTGACATAAGGAGCTATTCTCCAAATTTGACAAAAAGCTTTATTGAATTAAAATTGCAAACCTTCCCTTTAATGTAATAGCTATGTGTGTGCATCGTACATTTAATAATTTACTGAACTGCAGTGTAGAATTTGAAGATGAGCACCCCGTGCTTCCGTTCTCACCCCTTCTCACTAGAACTGTATAAATCTGGACTCATCCGTTCTCATGACTTTTTTCATATTTTTTAAATGCCAATCTTTATGCTCCCTAGCAAATTAAAGTCTTTTTTTTTCTAAATAACTAACAAGTACTTTTCTCATGACCACTTATGACGTGTTTAGTCCCATGAGTTCTCACGACGTTGCGCATGTGGAAATCTTTTTACTTTCACTATTAAACATACAGTAGTTGTGATTTGTATTGTTGAATTTTTCCAATGCAATATAGTATCTCAAGCATTGAGATGACAATTATTTTCTTTTTAACTTCTGACCTGCTGATTGCAAATTTGTCTAATTAAATTTTGTTTTTCACTATAATTGACAGCAAACAATTTTTTATACACCTTTTATTAAATAGAAAATTCAGTTGTGATGTTCATAATAAAACATAGACTATTAAATACATTGACATTTTTTTTCCACAAACTGGACATGATTACAGGACTTTCTCTCATAAAAAAATGTTCCAGGTGTCTGGATAGAGATTACTCTCATCATCGTCATCTGTACCACTTTATCCTGTATACAGGGTTGCGGGGAGCCTGGATCCTATCCCAGGAGACTTAGGGCATGAGATTGGATACACCTTGGATACAGACTCATTCATAAACTTCGGGCAATTTTAGTCAAGGACTAGACCCGGATTCTAATGCTTTTTTTGTTGTACCGTTTTTGGAGCCCATGCATGTAAATTTGACTGTCACAGAATCAGATCTGATCAGCCAGTCTTCACTTAGTTCTGATTTTTTGGGTGACCGATTGGTGCATTCAGGATCTGCTTCCTGTGTCCTTGTGCCAGAAAGCACATCACACTCACAGAGGCTCTACAGGCCAAGCTCTGAGGGGTCAGCTCGTTTGGTGGCACAAGGTGAACCCTAAATCTAGATAGTTCAATGTTGATATTTTTAATCTTATGACTGATCAGTGTATATGTGTGCTGGGTAAAATGGGTTCTCATTCTTCTGAATATTGATAGTAAATGAAGTTATCCACAGTGTGTGAGTTTTAAAATAGCTAACACAGGTCAAATAAAATTCCAATTAGGCTTATAAAAATATTTATATTATTTAAATATAATAATATTCTACAAATTGATGTATTTCATAGCTTTCTTCATACATCCTGTATGTTCAGCCTGTGACATTTAAATGAATGGAAAAAAAAAAATCTTTCAAATCTTGACAAAACCCCCAAAACCAACTATGTGAAGAAAAAAAAAAGTAATTTTCCCAGGGCATGGAAAAAAGTTTATTATCATTTTCACTTTTAGAAAAAGGTACAAAATAAGTCATACCACTTCTTTTTCCTAGGAATCTATACAGTACAATTATATTATATGTTATGACCCATAAGTTAATGGACAGGCTTGTCACCATATTCTGTGAATTACTCAAAAGATTAGATCTCATTTGTCTCTTTAACATGAATTCTATCTAATTTGAAACAGTATGTTGGAGAAAGTTTTACGCGTTGGAAAAAAAACTATTTTAGATAAAGTAATATAACTTAAATTTTCAATAAAAACATGAAAATAACTTTAGTTCTAAATAGGTTTTATGACCTAAACACATTTAAAAGTAGGAGTTTTGAACTTTTGATGCTTTAACTTTTTGACTTTCAGTTGAGAACATTCTCAACTAAATAGTCCAATTTTTTATCAATACAAATTAACACATTATTTATATTTTTACCTAAGCATATCTTCTCTGGATCTTTCCTCTTATTGTAGAGGAAAGTTCTAGAGTCACACAAGTCAAGTCGTTACAGTCACATCTGTTTTATATTTCAAAAATCAGTGGCTATTTAAAACCAGATTTTTTTTTCATCCCTCATACAGAAGACAGCTAGTGACATAAGGAGTTATTCTCCAAATTTGACAAAAAGCTGTGTTGGATTAAAATTGCAAACCTTTCCTTTAATGTAATAGCTATGTGTGTGCATCTACATTTAATAAATTCACTAAACTGCAGTGCAGAGTTTGAAGATGAGCACCCTGTGCTTCCTTTCTCGTCCTCACACACCCTTCTCTCTAGAACTGTATAAATCTGGACTCATCCATCTCCATGGCTGTAAAATGTTAAAATTAGCTGAAAATGTTGCCTAAACAATTTGAGGTAATTTTTTTTTTCATTTATATTTTTTTGTATCTTTGTATCAAATTATATACAATAGCCATATACAAAATATAAATGAAAAGAAAAAAATCACCTCAAATTGTTAAGCCACATTTTTAGCTATAAGACAAGAAGAATTACAGTAATAAGTTCTTTTAAAATTAGACACTGAAACAAACTTTAGATGAAGTACTTCATAATGCATTTAGCTAATGTATATCAGGTCATCTTCACATATATTATTAAATATGGCAGCAAACAAAAACCTTCAAATAGCAAAGATGCTTAGCACAATCAGCACTAACCAACATTTCTTGTGCATAAGCTGATTTATGAATCATATCTTCCTCAAAGATTATGCTGACTGCCGATGTTAACATCTATTTCTGAGTTTTGGGAATTGAAAATAATTCAAATATTTGCATGGAACAAGTGAAAAAAAGCAAAATGCAAATGTAGCTTGTATGCATATACTGTTCTTGATTTATATACTGTCCTTGAAGTATATAAAATATTATTACAAGACACATGAAATTACCAGATGTAAACAGAGCCAGTTTGTGGAAACATCATGGATAACAATTTTCAAAAAGGTTTAAAACACAATGAGGAAAAATAAAATAAAATAAAATAAAATAAAAAAAACAAAAAAGCAGAATAATCACAAACAGAAAACACACAAATAAAACTCAGAAATGGCGGAGTCTCTAAGTGCACATGATTCAACAAACATTGATGATGATTTTGTTTTGCTCAGCCTAAAAAAATGTCCATACAGTACATGTTTTTATAATTATATTAGTATATGCAAGTCCCTTGGTTTTATCTTCTTAAGTAATAGCTTGGTTAGGAAGTTTGAGGTCAGAATAAGATATAGGTGATCTCAAAATGCATATAGTGGTAGTACAAGTCTACTGCGTAGCTGTTTCTAAATTTCAGTTAGGGTACCATGTATGATTGATATGATATCCTGCCTGAAGCTAGAACCGTAAAGCTGTCACTCTACTCAGTAGGCAGGTGGAAGTCTGTTAAATTAATACATTTCATTAAATCACTGAATTTAAATATTGTGAATGACTAGAAGATCTAAAGATCTTATCGTAAATCTGTGGTAACCCAGTTCCTCTCTCACTCCCTCCCTCCCTCTTTCTCTTGCTCTCTCTTTGTCTCTCTCGATCTTGCTCGCTCTAGGTCTAATTCTGTGGTATTGCAACTACAGACACACAGTTTTGGTGTGTGTACATTCATGAGCTGTTTTCGAGCAGGTTACATGCAGATATGTAAGTTAGAGTTTATTGATTTTTATTGATCGCAGCAGTTTTGGTAAGCAATGAACATGGTTTAAGCTTTGTGTTAAATGTGATTTTAATGCTTTCCGGCTTCCGCTAGAAATTAGAAACAAAAAATAGTTTCAGTGACTTAAAAAAAACAGATTATAGATTAATTTATTCACATTATATAATGTAATATTGTTAATGATGGTAGTATACACACAAGTTGCCCTAATGATTTTTAATTGAATGTAAATGATATATAATATAATAATATATTATATAATGATATAATGATATATATATATATATACTGATACACTCACAAACATGTGGGTGTTATTTAAACTTGCATCGTTACTTAGCCTGTTGCATTCAATCCGCCTACATTTTATCTCTGTCTGCAGTTGCTGGAATTCCCAAACTTAATTAGCTTTCATTGTAACGCATAATATAGAAGAAAATTATAATCTTTTTTTCTCATTGCTAAAAGCTTTGATTGTCGTATTACAAAAAAAAAAAAAGAAAGAACATAAACATAATAATTATGCAGTTTTTCTGTCGCACATGCAGTTGGAAATAATGAAATAAATGGAAAAACGAACCATATACCTACTCACCCCGACTTTTGGACGTTTTTTCAACCTGATGCTGAAGCGAAAGGCCAACATATAATTCAACCTGGGGGAAATACCGCTTTTAGTCATTTAACAACCTCAACAATTTCAGTTTTCATTTACTCTAAATTAGTCTGGTTCTGTGAAGATGATTTATTATTTAGAGATTTAAAAAACATTTGCCAGCACATGACATAAATCACACACCACTACACGGATTTAAATGCTGCTATATACATTGAACTCTATGTGGCATTCAGCGAGAACGATTCACAATTTGCAAATTAACAGCTAATATAAAGAGAGAATAGTGTATATTATAGGATAAAAGGGAAACATATATATGAGGACATTAGCATTGGCATCTTCTTATCAACTCCAAACTCATTCCTGCAGCTAGCAGACAATGCTAGATCACGTTTCGAAATGAGGAAGTATGTCTGTTATCACACAGTTTCCAATTGATAAAGAATGTAAAATATTACTTTTAAATAAAGTGACAGACTCCATGTGGCTGTGCAAAAGACTACCTGCGATGACTGACAGTATTTCTTCTGATTGATTTTTTTTTTTTATCTTGCAGAAAATGGCCGTGGTCTTTAAAGGCTCAGAACTATTTGGTTCTGGAGAGATTAATGACAGCTATGACTATAATTATAGTGACACATTTTGTTGTGGAGTGGTGTGTGATCAAAAAACAAGTATGCATTTTGAAGCCATCTTCATCCCCATTCTGTACTCTGTTGCGTTTGTGCTGGGTCTGATGGGTAACGGCCTGGTGCTATTTGTGCTGTGCCAGAAGAGGCGAACATGGAGTGTGACAGACGTCTTTGTCCTACACCTGAGCGTGGCCGACATTCTGCTACTCCTCACCCTTCCACTCTGGGCGGTGGATGCAACGAGTGGATGGAGTTTTGGCACCGGTTTCTGCAAGCTCTCTGGAGCGCTGTTTAGGGTAGGAGTACTGTATACTGTGTCCAATGTCCTGTCTAATACATATTTGTTTACACATTATTTTACACATATGTCTATAACAAAAACATTCTTTAATATAAATCGGAATGCTATTTTTATTTATGTTGCTTTGAACAAAATCTTTGGACATATAATAGCAATTAATCTTTGATTTTAGAGTCTCTTACAATTAGCAGAAACAAAACTTGACTCTTGGCTACCGCTATGTTGAAAACAGAACTGAAAAAACAGTTATGAGTTTCATTTGTTGCAAGATGGTGTTGATGCTGTTTAAGATTGCTTTTTTTTTTAACATACTGTAGGTAAAACCTATAAATGAAATATAAAACTGTACTTCCAACATGGTTTCTTCTGGAACTAGTGGAGTTTTCCAGTAGTGTGTTTATGTCCTCGCCATGTACTATTAGCAAACTGGTCACTTTGTAATTGCAATTATAACATAACGTGTAGTGTGTTGAAGGTCCCAGCTACATCACACTCATCCTCTGGCCATTCTTGAAATCTCAAATGGCCCAGAAGTCCTAGCAGTCTTATATTTACAGCTACAGTTATACAGCACACAAAAAAGAAGGGAACACATAATCCTGGTTTGACTTGAATACCCCTCGTATGTAAATCTAGCCTATGCTTTAAGTCAAACTGGAACTAAATGTCCCTTTAAAGTTTGAGAAGTACTGTATATATGGAAACTACATGTCTTTTTTTTTACATTCTGGACACACAGGACAGTGTTAAATCTTTTCTAATTAATGGAGGCCACATATCAAAGTCATCATGTGAGTTTGGAAGAACTTCCTGTAGCACAGTCCTGTGCATTAATTAAGAACATCATAAAAAAATTGCGAGTGCCGTTATCTATCAGAACAAATTACGGCTTAAAAAGTGTTGATATTATACCTCTTGGGACTAATACTCACTCAAGTGCGACACAGAAACTTTTTGAAAGTGAGATTCAATAACTTGAATTATGATACTGATCCTACTGATGATAAAAAATCCCTTATGTATACTGGCCTTTAGGGTGGATGAGAGGTAAATAAATACTGTACTTGCTATTAAAACTGCATTCTATAGAACTCACTACAGAACACAAAGTCAGGCATTATGCAACCAAAATCAGGTAAGGCGGAATTCATAGCACGTGAGAATTATGTTGAATTAATTAAAGGAATAGCTTGGCCTGCATACAGTTCATTTTATTGTGCTCCCCAAGGCACATAAACAGCTGTTCACACTGTCCATCTCATAAATAACACTGCATAGCACTGCATAATATCTGTTGTTGGTGACAACAAACAACCAACAACAGATATTACTATGTAGTCATATTTTCCCCTAAAGCGAAACCAGCATTCTGAAACACTACCACATTAAACAGCAACAACTTGGATTAAATGTTTTCTGTAGAAGTTTTATATCTATGGAACATTGATGGGTCGTGGGTGCAAAACAAACTGAAATGATCAACACCTCCAACACCGTGTTTTACTGCTGGTACGTGGTATTTGTGGTAACATATGTGAATTCTGGTTATCAGAGCAGCTGTAGTAATGCCTCCCCACCCACCGCATGGCAAAAAAAAATAAATTCAAATTAAGGCCTGGAACAATGTCCAGGTTCCACTGTGGGACCACTGCTTTGCATATCATCCTATTCCATCACTACTTTATGGTTTGTCTACTTGTACCACTGATGAGGACATTGGTCTCTCTCTGCAGCCTTGTGCTTTCCCCATCTTCCACTCCAGTCATTAGGCGTGCTTATAGAGCAGACTGGAAATTCCCTGCACTCTTGAATGCATATATGGGCTCCTTTATGAAACTGGTGCACTGTGGAATATATCAGGGCTGGCAAACCACAAAAGAGGTCAAATACTCAATTAGTTGCATTAGGCACAAGATGAGGCTTAATTTTATCAAGGTTGCTTTGATACTCTCTGGCCGTCCAAAAACTTAGCAGGTGAGCTACTGGTGGAAAGAATTATCCAAGGCATGGCTTAAGCTTTAAAGTGCATCAAGGGCTGTCTATACATGAGAGGCAGCTTTATCAAACTCTGCATTTGACCCATGCCCTCTAGTCAGAAATCAACCATGACGTAATTTCAGTGTTCAAGTCTGTGTTTCAACACATCAAGGATGACTGGTCTCTCCCCTTAAAAGAGCTGAGCAGCTAACGTATTTGTTGGTTGCTACTTAGTCTTTTATTGCCCACAGATGAGCTGCCACTTCTTATGTAGGTAGGTTATGTAGTAGGTCCTGTAGTCTCACTGGTTGTTCACTTTTGAACAATTTCTGAATAGGCTGAAGTTCTCCTATAGTCTACAAGGCTTCCACATTCTGTAGCAATTGGGAATTGGCCATGTCCACTACAATACTTTTTTTAAGGGCTTGGCAGAGTGAACACGTCTTTGTGCCCTGGAATACAGTAGGTGCCCTGTGTCACCTATAATATTATCCAATCACTGACCATTGTAGATTTTACCATAATAATTTACTGTAAAGTTTTAACTATAACAATCCTCAAACATCTTAAATCCACTTCTCGTGGCAACTTTACTATAAGAATTCATCTAGGAAATTAGCACACAGGAAAACTGCTAGTTCCAGAGAGAAACCATGCAGGTGCCTAGAACATATGTAATCACTATACAGTATTTACATTTTGTCTTCTGACATCACACAATTAAATACGACTCATTGTTTTTTTCTAGATCAACTTCTACTGTGGTATCTTCCTGCTGGCCTGCATCAGTCTGGATCGATATTTTTCCGTAGTGCATGCAGTGCAGATGTACTCACGCACAAAACCACTATTGGTGCAGTTGAGCTGCCTGGCTGTTTGGATCTTCTGTTTTCTTCTCTCCATCCCTGACTGGATATACCTGGAGGCTGAAAAAGACCCTAGACGAGGTGAGAAAACTGAGTGTACTCACCATTACTCATCCACAACATGGCGAGTGGCATCACGTGTGCTGTACCATTTGTTGGGATTTTTGCTTCCCGCCATTGTTCTAGTCTACTGTTACTCTCGTGTCCTGCTCCGGCTGCAGTGCGGATCTCAGGGTGTGCAGAAGCAGAGGGCTGTACGAGTCGTCCTCGCCTTAGTTGTGGCATTTTTCATCACCTGGACACCGTACAACATCACCCTGCTGGTCG
The DNA here is from genome assembly GCA_030068275.1 of Clarias platycephalus. Classification (NCBI taxonomy): domain Eukaryota; kingdom Metazoa; phylum Chordata; class Actinopteri; order Siluriformes; family Clariidae; genus Clarias; species Clarias platycephalus. The sequence goes on along the minus strand of JAQQZT010000033.1, from coordinate 9,944,225 downwards.
ACACTCTCTACACACACAAAAGTACGAACAATATCACAACATGTGAGACTACAACAGCACTGGATGTTGCCCTAATTGCCACCTCCACTCTGGGCTACATGCACTGCTGTGTGAACCCGGTGCTCTACGCATTTGTTGGAGTGAAGTTTCGGCGCCACCTGCTGGACTTGATAAAGCCATTGAGATACAGGCTGCATAGCCGCGTGGAGACAGTGTCTCGCAAGAGCTCTGTGTGGTCTGCAGACACATCACAAACCTCAGCTTTCTGATGGAGCAATACACATTCTCCTGAAACAAATTTGGATTCATTTGTATTGAAGACACCACGAAATATAGAGAAGAGAATATTCTCAGTAAAGCATGGTTCAAAAATCTTGATTCTCCGACACAAGAAAGTTTTTATCATTCAAACATAAAAATATTGCTGTCAAATTGTTTTTTCTCGAACAAGGTTACATTGTTTTATATTATGCAAAAATTAACTAAAACTAACAATAACCAACAACTGAGCCATATTAATAGAGTTTATGAAACAATTAACATTGTGTCTGAAGTGTATGTGTTACCATTTAAATGAAGTACACAGAAAAATTCATAGCAATATATGATGTGTGAACAGATTTTTTATGAGAAATTCTAATACTATCAAACAATGAAGTTTTGGAATATTAGTTCTTCAGAAGAACTTCAGAAGTTTTCAGATCATAGTAAATTGACAGAAAGTAAATCTATATAAATAGTCAGTGCAATCTGACTTGCTGATGGTCTAGAAAGTTGTATACTGTTTAATATAGGTTAAAAAAAACGTGGATGGTTGAATGAAGGGTCTTCTGTTTAGCTGCAAAAACAAAAGGTCCTTAGACAGCTAAAAAGTTTCTAGATTAGTCTTTTGCACATTTGGACATGATGAATTTCATTACAGTAGAAAATTCAAGAATGAATTCTCTACAGTCCTTGGAAAAATGGAGCCACTAAATAGTGACACATTGCAAATCAAACAAGGGTTATACATTGATCTGTTATTAAGAAGGACTGGAGCACTTTTAATGTTTTTAGAAACATAAAAAAAATTCGGCTTAATGTGCATAATGGTAAGATACTAAATAAGGACATACATCAGTTTATATGTAATATTCCCCAATACATATTTTTGCATTGGACCACGAGCACCTTATATGACAAGTATTAGATGATAAATGTGTAAGAATTGAATGTAAATATTATTTTTAATCAATACAGCAAAATCTATTTCCTTTGCTTAAGAAGATATGTCTATTTTCAATCCAAAATCTCACTTATAACCAGTGTTTGGGGAAGTTACTTTTTAAAGTAACTAATTACATTTACAAAATTACTGTCATCAAAAAGTCATCAGTTACATTACAGCGTTACTTTCTGACAAAAGTAATTAGTTCGAGTATTTTTCCATTGCCGAAAATGAAAAGTCCTTTGTGATTCCTCATAGATGTTGTTTTAGTCAAGACCTTTATAATTATTCTACCATCATCATTCAGCGAAGTTTGGCCCATAATCTATTAACTACTAATACCCCTATCTCATCTACGCGGTTTTGTGCGGTGGTCGTAAGTACGGTTCATCATGATTAGGTTTCCATTGTTCCCCGCGTCAGTCCTCGTATAGTCAAACCGCATAGGTGAGATAGGGGTATAACAGCAGGAATAACGGGTTATCGGGGACGGGCTTGTAGGACGACTTGTAGGACTCACACACACACACACACACACACACACACACACACAATAACAGATTGGGAATGACTGCTGTCTGGCTCACAGATTGCATAAAGTGCATGAATAATGGATTACATTTTTGAAAAAATAACTAAGTACTTAAATGGCGGACCTAACGCGTTAGATTACTCGTTACATCAAAAAAGTAATCCAAGTACTCTAATGTTACACCCAAAACCCAATCCTGCTTATAACAAAACTCATCTACTGATAGTAGTTTAATCTATTTTTAAAGGCTTGATTAGTTGGATGTTGTACAATGGAAATGCATTTGTGTGCAGAACTGCATCACTGTACACCCACATTGTATCTGTAGAGGGCAGTATAACATATTACAGATATTAGTTGATTAGAGGCAGCAAGCTTAATCTTATCTAAGAATAAACAAGCTAAGCATGTAACTCTGTGTCTGTTATTATTATAATTTTTTTTATATATAGTTATATAGTTTTATTTTAGAGTTATTTTGCTGGTTTCGGATATTGTAAAGAAAACTAAGATAAATAAAGACTTCATTGTTAGTATAAACAGACATGATTCAATCATTCTGGTTTATGCTTTTGGGGAAAGCGTCTCACACACACGCATGCGCATACACGCACGCACATACAGTACACACACGCATACACACTATCACCCACACACACACACACACACACACACGCACACACACATTTGCATATACTGTATACATAAATACACACACTCATACTTCTAGTGTTGACCTTCCACTGACATCAATGTTAACATAATACATTTAGACTCATGATAATTAAAAAATTATCATTAATTAAAAAATTTTAAAGCACATGGCAACTTTTAAAATCCTCATGTATCACCTTTAATCAGCTGTCAATCTGCATGTTAAAGCTGACTGAGTGCAAAAGTTCACCTAGAGCGAACAGGAACTGCTGTGTGAATTTTTTTTCTTCATTACCAAGAAATGCACTACCAAGAAGGACAGCCAAGGCAACATATGCAATAAACATTACTTTTATTTTCTGTTTAAGAAATCCAACTTGTCTACAATGGTTACTTGTGGAGTAAAGTGCATGTTTTAATTGTATATGACAGTATAATGCAAAACAATGATTCTCCATGGTGTCTTTCCATTTCGTTCTTTTTAATGCATTACTTCTCTTTCCTTTTTAATAAAACATATATGTATGCAGCCCACAAGAGGGATAAAAACTTTTCTGTGCTATTGCAAGTCTTTTTTGTTAAATGTCTGTAATATGCGATAGCTATTTGTCAGTTCAAAAGCACTCCCTGTTTTCCCATGTTGCAAAATACATTTCCATGGGAAAGCCCAAGAAAAACCTGTTCTAGAGCAACTGATATGCCTTATGCAATACTGGAAACAACACTGACTGTAAAGAAGGAAGCACATGACTCTGGCTCAGAAGCAGAGCTGCAGCAAAAGGAAATCATTTCATGATGTCAGAGAGGGTATCATGATGATTCAGCTTTTCTTGTAAGTACAAGTAAGTGTGAAAATCATTAATGTGAGGTACAGAGCTCTCCCAGTTTAAGCACATTAACAGACAAAACAAAATCATATTAATAGCTGCATAGTTCACAATGCTGATATCAAAATCAGTATATATTAAGCCATACATTTTTATATTATATATATATATATACGGATGTAACTTATAAATTCATATATATATATACGGATGTAACTTATAATGTATTGGGTTTGCATATGACCAAATTTTCTCAAGAGCAAAAAAACAAACAAAACAAAAAACATTCCTTATTCCTTCCATAATAGGAATGTGCCATCAAAGCTTATACAGTATATAAATGCACTACACATTGATCAACCACAACATTAATGCCACATTACAATAACATTGTAGAAAGTAGACTGGTGACATTAGTCGTCCAATCTACCAAAAAGTCAATGCAGCACAAATTCGGTTTTATTGGCAGAAGGGGAAGTCTGGGATATAATGTTTAAAATATATAGACCTGTCAAAAGTTTGAAGACATGTTTGGATGCCTTTTTTGCGTTCCAAACCAATACTGTTTGTTTTTTTCAACTATGAAAGAACACATTAGGTAATTAAGTAAGAACAACAGCAACAGTCTGTTATTATTTTAAGGCACGAAGGTCATAGTGTTCTGGAATAGTTTTTGCAAAAACAGTATTGACAAGTGCATTTGCAAAACTGATGCTCATGAAGATGATATCATATCAGGAAAGCAAGAGCAAATATCTTAAATTGTTCATTTAGAGTCACCAGCCTCAATTACCAGCACCTCAGATTAGAGCCGTTATGAAGGCTTTACAGAACATAAATAGCAGACACATCTCAATATCAACTGTTATTCAAAGAGATAATTCAAAAGAGGACATACACATACAAAGGTTTGGGCACACCTGTTAAGTTTATGTGTATATATGTGTACGTCGAGTATATCCCAGAAAACTAAAATTGCAAACCCCACCTAGGAGAGGAGAGAGAAACAAAACAAAACAAAATAAATAATTATAAAACTCTATTCACATTACAGTCTCCTTATCTGTCAATCTGTCATTAGACTCCATGCTCATGAAATATGCATAAAATGTACATTAAAAGTAAATCATCTATTATTATGCCTTAAAAAAAAATCATGAATAATTAGTTGCCTTGTTTTGTTAAAATGGCCTACTGTGCTGTGGGAAATGAGAACTTAAAAAAACATTTTAGCTTACAACAAAGTGCTTTTCTTTCATACAAAAAAACAAAACAAAAAAAAGTTATACAAGAAATACCGAGACATTAAAACTGTGCTCAATTCCGGAAATTATGCATTATATTTGTCACAAGCACTGTACACACACTGTGTCTCACTTATCAATCATGCATAAAAACTCTGTGCATATGCTTCTGTGGAACAAATGTGGTTTATCAAGTTTTTCTTGTGCATGATGGTACAGTATATATATATATGTATAATTATTATTATTACTATTTGAAAATTCTAACTACTTGTAAAATTAGAATTAAAGCTCTTGGCATTACTCTACTGAGTGCAACAATATCTTTACTTTAAACTGCAACATGTAGTACCTTAATCAGGCTGCTGTGCATTTTAAAGAGACATTTCTAAAAGTATATGTTCATCAGGGAAGCAAAGGTCCTTTGATGTGATAACCTGGTTATTTAGCACATTCAGGCTGTTCAAATGGGAGGGTGTTTCTTTCGTTGTTCACGAGTAGTCTCATTTAGAATGTGTGAATTTATCACAAGTTATAAATTATGATGTGTGTACTGGAGGCTCTTACACACAGATTTAAAACTTGTTCTATGGCTGCTTTGATAAATGAGACCCCAGGTTCGTATTTTTTACTATTGAAGACTTGGCACCAACACAGTCAATCAAGTCGTATAGACTTGTGAAAGCCATCCCGTTTTACAAAACTGCTTTTCAGTTTTCAGACATCCACTCTAAGTTTATTTTCTCACGTGAATATGTTAATGTGTAAAACCTTTCAGTCTCTATCATGATCTAGTATTCAAGTATTTCATCACTCTGCTTTATTAGTATTTCCAATCTCAGTCACTGGTTGTAGTGATCCTTTCTCTTCCTCTGTGGCAGGAGTAGCATTGTCAATTTCGTTAGAATCCCATGGGAAAAAATCATCACTGTCCACTGCACAACTGCCACACTTCATGACAGTTAACATCCAGCATCTGAATTTTCTGGAAAAGCCAAAATAGATCAGAGGGTTGAAGCAGGAGTGAAGGAAACCTAGAACAGCTGTGCTTTTCACTGCAGTCCACCTTTGTACTTTACAATGCTCTGGGGAATTGCTGGATGGCGAAGAGAAAGCGTCCACAAACAAAGCTATATTGTAGGGTGTCCAGCTGATGATGAAGGCCAACACGAGGGCAAGAATGACTCGCACGGCTCTATGCTTCTGCACACGCTGATTAGATCTGCATTTCAGCAGGACACAAGCGTAACAATAGAAGAGCGCGAAGATAGGAAGCAAAAAGCCTACCACATTGCAAAGCAAATGTGAAGCGAGACGTGATTCTCGACATGGGTACGCATACATGCACTCAATCCTTGTTCCTTCTTGTCCAGGGTCACCTGGTGCCTTCAGGTACATCCAGTCAGGAATAGAGAGGAGAAGACTGAAGAACCAAATAGCCAGGCAGATGAGCTGTACTAGCCAGGGCCTTTTGCGTGAGCGCATCTGCACTGCATGAACTATGCAAAAGTATAGATCCAGGCTGATGAAGGTCAGTAGAAAGATACCACAGTAGAAGTTGATCTGTGAAGGGAAGGAAAAAAATGTCAGTGTAAATGTTCATATTAACAGCAAACCCAAAATTTCCTTCGAAGTATGCACCTTAACATGGCTATCTGATGACCTGAATGTGCTAAATAACCAGGTTATCACATCAAAGGACCTTTGCTTCCCTGATGTCATGAACATTCCAGGGATTCCAGGATTGTAAAAGAGTGGGTGCAAATATCTTGAAGTTAAAAGATAAGCCTTTATTTGTCATATAACATTACAGCACAGTGAAATTCCTTCTTCGCAGTGTAACTCGGGTCAGAGCGCAGGGTCGGTCATGATACAGCGCCCCTGGAGCAGATAGGGTTAAGGGCTTTGCTCAAGGGCCTGGTGGAGCTGGGGATCGGACAGTCGATCTTCCAATCAGTAACTCTGTGCCTTAGGCCTCTCAGCTACCACTGAGCTACAAAAGGTGAATAACCAACTGGAAAAGGTTCTGCTCTTACCCTTAAGCAGTATGCCAAAAGAAAACAAACATGCTTTATCTTTTTTTTTTTTAGTTTTTGCCAGATATATTTGTTCTTAAGTAAGCAGGGCATGCGGTTTCATGTAAAATGGAGATAAGATCTTGCAACCATGGTTGAGTAAAGAGAAAATGTAGCAATAACCAGGTTTAATATATCTGTTGTTGTATGTTTACTAAATTATGTTTGTGATTTTCGCCAAGTGATAGTTTGTAAAGAACCAGAAATGGAAACAATGTACATTTTCAACATACAGTATAACACTGTCATATTTATAAGTCATTTTGTAAGACTTCACAAGTTCATGTAAGATAAATGATCAATTATGTATTTTCTGGTAACACAACTCCCACAATAAGAATAGCAGTTCTGTGATGTAATTTTTAATCATACACAATGAGAAATAAAAATGGCATGCGTCATAAAAATGTATGCTCTACTACTGTCTCACTCTGACTGTTGGTTCTCTTCACAACCACAACCCACACCCATGTATACCAAACAAATGAGCGAGAAAAAGAACAGAAGCGAGAGGAAGTGAGAGAAAGAACAGAGAGAGAGAGAGAGAGAGAGAGAGAGAGAGAATGAATATGTACTGTATAAACTGTATAAACTCCAAAAGGCTTATTTCTATAACTAAACAAGACCCACAAACAAACAGTTTTGAATTTTTTTTTTTCATATTTAGGCTTAATTCTCAATGACTATGAATGCCCAACTGTAAATTATAAATTTACAAATTTCCCAGAAGGTAATCATTATTATCATCAGGGTCTCAGTTATATGGCCAATCCTTAAAAATATATATGCTGTTACAATGCATTATCTACCTAAATATAACTATTTAAATGTCATCTATCAGTTAGCAAACACAAATATAAGTTTAAAAAATGTAAACGTAAATACTGTAGGATTTTTTCGATCAGTGAACTAGTGATAATATTTTGAAGCATCGACTATATAAATATTAAGCCCACTAAATAACATAGCACATGAAGACACCATCATCAGAGGTCAAAAAGAAAGCATGCATCCCTCTGAACCACAATGATACCCCACTTTAAATTCCAGCAAACTGGATTACATTCCTACCTTAAACAGTGCTCCAGTTAGTTTGCACCATCCAGTGCCAACGGTCCACCCTTTATTAGCATCCACTGCCCACAGTGGTATGGTGAGAAGAAGCAGCAAGTCCACTATGCTTAAGTGAAGCACAAAGGCATCTGTCACGCTCCAGCTGCGCCTCTTCTGCCACAGCACAACCAGCACCAAGATGTGACCCGTCAGCCCCAGCACGAGTGTCACAGAGTATAGAATGATGACGAATATGGACACAAAGGACCTCAACTTGATGCAGTCTTCAATAGATTCATAATCGCTGTAGTCGTAGGTGGCGTTGTGTTCAAACAGCCCATGTAGATCGAGCTGCATATTTGATGACAAAAAAAAAGAAGACAAAACTATTTATTCAAAGAAGTGAACTGACTGAAAAGTGCCTGTGATGTGATGTGATGTGTGGTACGAGAGTGCATATGCTTTATTAACATACTGTATCACATGGTTGGGTTTCCCAATTTGAGTCACAGTGTGAAAGCGAGCTTCCTGTCCACAGGGTATAGCAGCTGACCGCAGTAAAAAAAAAAAAAAACATGATATACATTTTTGCAAACACAGTACTCAAGCCATTTTGTTGACCTTCTGTAACTTCAGCTGGCTTAGACTGCCAAATAGAAGATAACTAAACTGTCAAACACGGGAATGCTTCTCACAATTGTGAATTTTCTACAATAAAAGACAAAAAAAAATTTGTGTACCAGACTGACAGCTGAGAGATGCTCCTAGCACTATTTAATACGTTAGAACGCAGATCTGGTACTTTATGAGAAGACAAGGGAGAAGTCAAAAATGACTGGTGACCAGGTCTGTAGTTGTGAAAAAAAGAGGTGGGTAAACTATGAATTATATGATCAAGATAAGGTGAGCCATGTTGTACTGTTTTTTTGGTTTTTTTATTTTAATTTTGTTAAAAAAAAAAACCCAAAGCTTAGGTTCATGAAGTTTGTTAATCAACATTAAAATATAAAATAAAACATAAATAGATATTTTTAACATTAGCCACCATGTAGAGAAATAAGCTAAATATTATAAAAACTATAGCTGGTAGCCCACTAGTAACATAAAAGAATATTAAATCGCTCATTACAATTCTTGTTGTTATTTTCTGGCTTTCTGTTGGCAGGAGGTTTGCCATTTACGTGCTTCAAAAATCGCCTTATATCTGCGAACTTTAACTCATCAACTGGTTGGCACAATAGACGATGTGATTAGTTACAGTAGACAGTAGAGTTAATATTGTAAATGCTGTTTAAGCAGTGCAGAATAGAATACATAAAGGTTTGCTCTGACAAAACTGTATGAAAATTCTGAGCTGTTGAGAAGCCATTCTAGGAGTAATTTTAGTGGCAAATTTGAAGCTGCGTTAATGCTAGTGAGAGGTGGATAAACATTATTTCAGAAATTTAGGAGGTGCATAAAAGTCGTTCACTGGCATTTAGCCTCCACTATAGCTCTACTGGTGACCTTTTATACTTTTATTGTTGAACACACAAGCTTTTTCAAGGAAACAGCAACCCTGAACCACATTAAATATGTTTGTATTGACATATCTGTGTTGTTCTTAGTAATTCTGAAGTTCAACTGTTGGTTGGTTGTGCAGTTTCATTATTCTTGTGAAAAGTTAGCAGTTTTGTGTGAGACTGACATCAAAGGGGAATGTTGCGAGAGTAGTTACAGTGCTGTTCAAAATGATTAAAATGTCAGAACAAACATCTGATTTTTCACTAGTTCATTTCAATGTCTAAAGAAAAATTAGGAGAGACATTAAATGCAGCAGAGACTCGGCTCAACTTTCGTAAATACAAGATAACAAACATGATAACAGTATAAATGTCAATGTCGGAACTTTGGAACTTTATCTGTTTCAGTGGAGTCTAGAGATGAAGAGTGAAGAAAGATAGACAGACAAGAGAACTAAGGCTACATTCACACTGCAGTCTAAAGTTGACAAAATCAGATTATTTATTTGTATGCTTGCTTGTTTGTTTATTTGCTCATATGTGACTTTTCATAATAGCATATACATCACAACTCAAATGATCTCACCATTTTTCAAATATGAATTAGGGCATTTCCATATGTTGTCCTAAATCAGATACAGGTTTGATTTTTTGCAATTTGACCTTAGTCTGAACAGTAAAACTCATACTAAATTCCATACCAGTAGAAGTTGCTAAGTAAAAACAGGAAAGACAGCTGACATAGAGGTAGTGAGTGGAAGGACAGAGTTAGACCTCAAATATTTTGGTAAAAATTCTGTAAGAGCAGAACCTGAAAAGGTGTACTGTGATCAATCGGAGCCTAAATGCATACTAAAAGAAATAGTTGAATGGTTCAACAGAAGAATGTGTCTGTGTGGTATCAAAGAAAAGATCCTTAGAGGCAAGTTTAAAGAAGCTAAAGACACAAACCACTGAAGTTGTTGTGGTCAGATCACCTGCAGTGATATTGCCTGTCTCATGTTTTACACTGATTGATTCATGTAGTACTTGATCTTCGCAATGTTGATTTGGTCCACTCACATATGTAGTCTTAATTTGGACACTATAAACAGTCAAATCGGAATTTATCATTCAAATAAGATAACAATTCATCATGGTTTTGGACTGAGGAAGCTCAGTAGCATAGTGGTTAACACTGTGGCCTTGCACCTTCTGGGTCAAGGGTTTGAATTCCACCAGCATTTTCTACCTGTGCTTGGCAGATTTCCTCCGTGCACATCAATTTCCTCCCACAGTCCAAACACATACTGTAAACGATTTCAAATTGTCTGTAGTGTGTTAATGAATATTTGAGTGTGTGCTTGTTCCCTGCAATAGTGCCTCACCATGTGACCAGACTTCCCTTGGATAGGCAGCGGGTTTCCTATATCCCTATACAACAGTGGTCCCCAACCAATGGGTGGCGGACTGGTACCGGGCCGCACAAAAATAATACAAAAAATATTTTTAAATTTTATTTCTATTTTATTGACTATCGGAATCTGCAGAGTGTTTTATTGGGGAAAAAATTTGATTATTTTCCGTTCACTTCCATGTGTACCTTTTTACCACATGTCTCTCTGTATCAGTTTTGATGTCTGAACTAATGTTACAAGCTAAAATAAAAGATATAATTTTATAATTACAAGATAAAAATAAAAAAAAAGATCTCTCTAGAAAGCTTCTTTAAAAAGGAAAAATACCCAATTGATGAGACAGCAGATGAGAATCTAAGACTGCTAATAAAAAGGCAAATGCTATGAGTTCTACCTAAATTATGGGTCCATTACGGGTGTGTATAATAGATGTGGCCTTTAAAGTATGCTTGAGACGTTCTGGATTAAAATCAAGGCATTATATCCTGAAATCACCACAAAAGCACTGAAAACCCTGTTTTGTCTCCAGTGACAGCAATAGAAATTTTAATTGTGGAATGGGATCATCTTGTCATAGGGAAACATGTTTAGGGCTTCTGAGTTTTTGTAGGATTCTGTGTTCTGGTGTGTTCTATTTATTATGCACTTTATTATGCTTTGTTACAAGCATGCGATGGCCAGTCTGTGGAAAATTGTCTGACATACTGTAAAACTGGTCCATGATGCAAAAGATTAGAGACCACTACTATACAGGATAAATGGTATAGAGAATGAGTGAGCGGGTGAGTGAGTAGATTTTGCACTGGGAAAGATGGATGATGACAGCGAAGGAGGAATTCATTGGTGATGGACCTCTGTGATGGAAAATTTTAAAAGTGCATTGCTGTCCAAGTGTGTGCACGGGTCCTTAGAGCAGTTACAACCACAGACTCCATAAATAATAAAGACAACGAAACTCTGCTCTCGGCTGTCAGACGGAGAGAAAACATGGGAGTGTGTCTCTGCCTTAGTGTGGAAGAGTTAAGGATGTGCACATAAACTTTTTTGTTTCAGCGAGGGGTTCTCTACTCTTATTGTATTTCCACCATAATCATAACCATTTGGGGTGATAAGTAGCTGCTTTGAAAGCAAAATTAGATATCCCATATCACAACCGCATGGTGTTTGAGGAGATCTACAAAGAAATGGCCAAACATATGTCAGAGCTGGACCTGGCTGCAGTATAAAAGAAAAGATAAAAGTGAAAATGAAAGAACCCAAGGGCATAAACCAAAGCAGTGGCTAAATAACACACTCGTGTTACAGTGAGCTTGAACACATAAAGTGACACTTTCCTTTTAGCATGTAGGTCAGTTCAGGGGCACAATCTGTTCAGACTAATGTCTGTTCAACCTAGTATGACCATCTAAATAATAATAATAATAATAATAATACACACACACACACACACATATATATATATATATATATATATATATATATATATATATTTTTTTTTTTTTTTTTTTTTTTTT
>JAQQZT010000033.1:9919880-9931699 GCA_030068275.1 Clarias platycephalus | reverse complement strand
ATATATATATATATATATATATATATATTTATATTTTTTTTTTTTTTTTTTTTTTTTTAATTATTATTATTTTTTTTATTTTATTTATTTTTATTTTTTTCACGCACAAACGAACAATAAGCATGCAGCTTTTGCTTGAGCAATAAATCTGAATTTGAGCACTTGTGGTTTGCAGTGTGAACTTGCATTATTCTCTTTAAATAGAAGTGACTAACTCTTAGTGGCGCCACCAGCAGGCGGTCAGGAAAAATACCGCAGGTAATATCAAAAACAGGTGTAAATAAGACGTTTAAAAACAAAGTGAAAGTAAAATTCAGAAGTTGAAACTCAGAACTGATGACTGTTGGACACAACTGAAGATCAGGTATTAATTAGAAACAGAATGTCAGTATGCACCACGTCGTTCGGGGTGGATTTTATTTTCCCATTCATACAACATCACTTATTTCTGATCGCTGACATTCCTCTGTTTCAGGTTACATTCAGATCAAGTGTTCTTACCACCACTAGATATGACCTTCAAACTTTGAAAACTTTGCAAAATTCCTGTCTATTAAAAAAAAAAAGGTTTTATTTTAAACTTTTGAACGTGATTTGTGTCGCAACCTAGTGTCAACCCAATGGAGAAAAACAAGAAAGAGAAGTGTGTAAGGCGGCGTAACTCGACGGAAAGAGGAACAGCTGCATTTTGAAAAAGTGTGTGCGTGCGCGCGTGTGTGTGTAAGAAGAGAAAAAAAACTCACGTCATTAGCCATGGTTCAAATTCGTCCGTTCAGTCGATACTCGTCGTGCTCCTACATTCACTCGACTTCCGAAGCAGCGAGGTCATTGTATCTAAGGCGTTTCTCAGCGGCGTACTGGGTTTCGAGTAGCACTTCTTTCTCATTACTGCGCATGTGCGAGTTCGTCTCATTTTACTTGCTGCGCAGTAAAAATGGTTTCCAAGTCACCAGTGGGATAAGGGATCAGGAAAATCTCACCCTTGCCTGGCCAAAAAATTCAGAAGGGTCATATTATTGGCTAGCATCAAGCACTAAAACCAAATAAGGAGATTTGCAGTTAGTGGAAATGGGTTAAGAACTGTCCACACATTATTATGCTGAACCTCCAGATTTATAGAAGAAATGTAGTTAAATCATGAACCGAGTTCACTTACAGTAAAGCTTCATGGTAAAAAAAAAAAAAAAAAAACTGACCACAGCTGAAACTACAACTATGTCTAATAATGAAAGTAAAAGAATTCTCACATGCACACTCATGATTTAATTCAAACAGCTGTGTGACCCTAACCACTGGAGATTAACCAGAAAAAGCCCACTGATATTTGCTAGGGATCATAAAGATTGGACTTTGGAGCAATTAAAATAGAGAGTGATGAGTGCATCAGAGTAAAAAAGGGAAGCTCATGAAGTGATCAAAGCATCATGCATATACTGTAGTGGCCACTGTACAAGATCTAGGCTCAGCAACATTATGTGGCAATAAAATGAAGTCAATAAAATGGATTCAGATTGTGAAAGTGTGGTTCTGGGAGCATTGAGAATAATTTTCACATAGAAATCCACGACACAGCACTGTGCACCGCAATCAAAGCTAAAGGCAGTCAATGAAAATGTGTGACTGTACTTCCTTGTTACAGAGAGAGCCACCAGGGGTCAACAGTGGTATACTGGTATACTGTACTACTCTCTTGGTGCTATTAACATATAAAGACACACTTAACACACTTGAGAGAATTATTTTAAATAAAAATACCTGTTATTTCTTATACCATCTTGCCTTTGTTCATCTTCATTGTATACATCTTGCTTTTGCCAGACCCTCTTTGTAATAAAACACGGGGAATAAAATAAACTGTATTTTTATATGAACAAATCAGATAATTTAATAATTAAATAAAATAATTTCAACTTATTTCTTACTGATGATATCTGATGCATTACTGAAAACTTGTCTTACTGAACAAGACGTCTGTTTATGCCTTGATGAAGGTCTCTGACTGAAACCATGCATGTATTAAAAAGACTTTTGCATAGATTTAGTGTGCGGATGCTTCTTTTTAAGGTTTTATTCCTGAAAATGTAAAATATGAATTATAGAAAAATATTTGATCATTATAATTTAAATAAAAAAAAAAAATACATTGTAATTGTTTCATTTGTTTGTTTCTCCTATATAGAACTTGGAAGAGGTGCCTTAAAGATATTTGTTGTTGTAAACAACAAATTTCTGGACAATTGAGCAGAGGGCCAGGGTTCAATAGGAAAAGATAATTTGATGCATGCACATAGTCTGAGTTATCTACAGTAGTCGACACATGAATTGCCTAGTCCAAAACAACTAGTATGTATACTAGTTTTATGAAGAGGTGTCCATACATGTACCCATGGTCAAATAAAGGAAAACAATAAAAGAGAAAAACATTAGCTTAGAAGCAGAAACATGACACAAAAAAATCTAACTAACATGAACCAGGGTCGGTTCTAGACCAGACCATATGGGGGGGCAGTCAGAAATTTGAAGGGCGCATCATGGTCTATCATTGTTTTCCCCCCAGATCATGCGATCATCCGTATAGTGTCCCTTTTTAGGCGGATTTTTCTGCTACCGCAGATAATTTTATCAACTTGTTATAAATTCTTTTTGTGAGTATATTAACATGTGCTGTGTCAACATTTCAAAATTTTTATTTGAGGGGGCAAGACATTTATTTGAGGGGGCGCTGCCCCCTCTTGCCCGCCCGTAGAACCGGCCCTGACATGAACCATATTTAATGATTGTTATATTCTGTATTAATTATCATAGAATTATAGGGAAACCAGAAATACATTTCACCATGTAAACCTAAATTCTTTAAGACCTGCATGTTTAACATTTATTGAAGTTAATATTATGAGACAAATGTACTGTAGATCAGAAACCCTCAGTTATGTGCGTTTGTCTTTCAGATCCTTACACTTAGAGGAATTATACAGTAGATGCTTTGATGTGCTAGTTATGAAAAATAGAGTCAAAGTCCACACATTTTTGTCAACTTACTCCACTTTTATCAAATTTAAACAATTTTACTGTAAATCCAAAAAGTTCGTTTTGATCTTTTTCTGGACTGCAGGTCTCTAATTGAAGTAGATAGGGCCTAGTCATGTGATCTAAGTGCCAAGAGCTTCGATAAGATAGACAGAAAAGAGGAACTCTTGTGTTTGCTTTTTAAAATTGGTGTACAGCAGTGTTGGGGGACGTTACTTTTTTACCTAATTACATTACAAAATTACTGTCATTAAAAAGTAATCAGTTACATTACAGCATTACTTTCTGATAAAAGTAACTAGTTAGAGTACTTTTCCATTGCAGAAAATGAAAACTCCTTTGTGATTCCTCATGCATGTTGTTTTAGTCAAGTCCTTTATAATTATTCTACTATCATCACTCAGCCAAGTTTGACCTATAATCTGTTAACTACTAATACCCCTATCTCACCTACGCGGCTTCACGCGGTGGCCATACGGTTCATCATGGTTCACCGCAAGTTTTGGCGCCTTCGATTAGGTTTCCTTCTTTCCCAGCATCGGCCCTCGCATAGTTAAACCGCATACAGTAGGTGAGATAGGGGTATAACAGCAGGAATAACAGAGGGGGGCGGGGCTTGTAGGACGACTTTCACACGCACACACACACACACAATAACGGATTGGGAATGACTGCTGTCTGGCTCATGGATTGCATAAATTGTCTGAATAACGGATTACATTTTTGTAAAAAGTAACTAAATAACTGACTACTGTACTTAAATGGCGGACCTAACGCGTTAGATTACTCGTTACAGCAAAAAAGTAATCCAAGTACTCTAACGCGTTACAAAGTACCTTCAGCACTGGTGTTCAGTACATGTGACTCACATTTATTTGCACAGAATTGAGAAAATATTTACAGAGTGTAAATGTATAATTGAGAAAGCATCAGATTGTTTATCTTTAGAGTCACCAATGCTTGCTCTGGATCTCATGATGCATATGACAGAATTCTAGTAATAGTATTATTCATATTGCATTATACCGTCATACCGCTACTACTAAAAGTATGTAGTCAATTCCAACTTGCAGGTATAGATCAAATGAATGGAACAACACTGTAAAAACTGAGAACAGGAAGTTATGCCAAATTCTGTTTATTTAATGTAACTGTTCAAATTATCATACTTTACATTCATCACAAATAGTCCATTTGCTACAGTTAAGGCTTGTCAAATATTACACATATAACACAAATATAACACACACCTTTTATTGATCTTTTAAAGATTATGACTGGTTTATAGAGCAGTTTATTTCTGCCTTTATAGTTAAGCTTATCCCACAAAAGCTCAATAGGACTAAGTTATGCCAACCAGTCCATCAATGACAATACTATGGGGAAAGAGGTTGTTTAAAAATGCTTTTGCATAGCTTAGAAATAGGCTTTAGATTGTTGTCCTGTTCATTTACAGATTACTGCTTTATTCTGGTCAAGGTTGCAATGGATCCAGAGACTAGGCTGGGAGCACTGAATGTGAGGCAGCACTTAAGGGATAGCTGAGCCACCTACTGACATGTTGCAGTAATTACCTAAAGAAATCGAAGGAGATATGAGAACATGCACAGAACTTCCACACAACCAGTAACCAAGCTCAGCATTTGTCAGTCCACTTCACTTCTTACAATCCAATTTTTTTCCTTCTGTTTCTCTAATAACCAATTAAAATCAAAAGATTGCTGAAAACAGATATAAAATACATATTTAGCATTAAGGCAGGTAGGGAGTGATGAAAACAGTGATGAAGGAAGCAACAGAAACATAACCATTAAAGGATATGATGTATACTATGATCTGATGATGATTTTTTATAAAAGGAAAATGCCACCAGCACCCATATTTCAAACCCATTTCAAATTGTGAATTAATGCAGTTAATATGGTAATGTATTTCCCCAAATACAATGCTAATGTGATTTTTTTTTTAAGCCTTTGGTTTGGCTGCACCAGTAAAATGTAAAAGCACCTTTTCATAAAAAAAGAAAGAAAGAAACAAACAAAAAAATCCTAAACAAAACAACAACAACAACAACAACAAAACGGAACTGATGCTAAAACTTCTTCATAATTTGCTTGGAAATTTTCTTGGGGGGAAAAAGAGAGAAGAAGGGACAAGAGAGAAACTAAATATGAGAGTCTTACAATAGTTTCACTTCCTGCTTAAGAGCACATTTTTTAGCAATGGTATTAATGCATAACCAACAGATTTAATCAGTAAAATATGAAATATATTCTTTCTTTTTTTCAATAAAAGAGAAAAAGTTAATTAAACTGTTTGAAAGGTGTAAAATGCGGAGCTTATGTAACAAACAAAATGCAATATAATATCGAGAAAATAATCATTAAAAAAATTTTTTTTTACAAAGATCATGTACAACAAACAAGCAAACAAAAACAACAACAACAACAACTCAGCAATCACATCACTTATGCCACAACTGAGAAGTATGAGGTGTTTTCACTCTCCGCAGAGCTGAAAGAGCCTGTTGGCCTGCGACTTATTCCTTGACCGTGGACCCATTCGGTCATCCCGAGGCACCTAACAGATCTCAGAACTGTCTTGAACATCTGGAAAAGTTCACGACGAAATTTGACACCCACAAATCCATATAGTAGTGGGTTGAAGGCACTGTGAGACAGTCCCAAGGTCTCTGTCACTAGGATGCTGATATCAAGCACGTAGTTCAGCGTGCAGCTGGGGGTCACTATTTTCAGTCTGTTTAGGCTGTCAACCAGCTTGAAGATATTGTATGGTGCCCAGCAAATCACAAACACAGCCACTAGGGAGATGATGAGCCTGAGAGAGCGTCGCTTCTGCCTGCGTGAGCTTGTGCGGCACAGTGAGTGAAAAATGTGCAAGTAGCAGTAGAGCATTACCAGTAGCGGGAGCCCAAACCCTAACACCAGGCTGATGACCTGCAGGCTAAGATGCCATTTTTCAGAATCTCCACTGCTGAAGTCTAAAAGGCATACATCCTTTTCATAGTCAGGTAGCTTCACCACATTTCGGAAGTGTATGTCAATGACAGCAAGACCGATGCAGCAGATCCAGATCACTGTACAGGCTAACTGAGCCAGGCATGTATTGTGCCTCCAGCTGGTGTGGACAGCATGGACAATGGCCAAGTAGCGATCGAAGCTGATACAGGCAAGGAAGAGCACTCCGCAGTAGACATTCAGGGAAAAGAGTGCACCTGCCACTTTACATATTCCTATGCCGAACACCCACCCATTGATCCACTGGCCCGCAAAGAAGGGCAGCGTCAAAGCTAGAAGAAGGTCTGAGATGGCGAGGTGAAGCAGGAATGTGTCGGTCAGAGAGAAGGAGCAGGGACTGTGGGACCGACGATAGCGGCGGATTACAAACAGCACTAGCACATTTCCCAAAACAGCCAGGATGAAGACTATGATGTAGGCTGTTGGGGCAAACAGACGAGTAAAGCGCCATGTCTCTGCCAGGTCACAGGGTGAGGAATCCTTATAATCCTCGTCACCGTACGAATAATCAGATAAAGATGGATAACTCTATGACACAAACACATCATGGTTAGGGTTGTCTTCGGGAAAGATCATGAACAAGTGAATTTTTCTTTGCTATTTAAGGGAAATTATCAGGTAATATAAATCTTTAATATTTTATGGAAATTGAACAGCTTGATAAAGTGGTCAAACACAGTTAGGACAGTGATTTCAGTAAAAAAAACAATGAAACATTGATTTGCCTTATGTTTATTACAAACAGTAATAAAAACATAAAATTGTAAATTCAAATCAAATTGAAGAATTATAATAATGATGATGATAATGATGACTGGCCAGAATTAAGTTCAGTTTATCATGGCAGAAGGGGTTTACCTATGAAGGTATCCTGTACTCCTAAACATAAACTGAAACTGCACTAAACCCCAATTCTTTACCACAACCCACTCTGAAAATGATTTGATGCAAATTAGACAAGATGGAGAATATAAACATTATAAAGCAATAACCTAGACAGAGTTTGTTTTGTGGTGTTTCTTGAACATTGCTAATAGCAATAGACATTTTTTCCCTAAAAAATATTGCTAATTGACATTTCAAACACTATACACTATAAGAACAGGAATCCTAAGGGCATATAAAGGGAATTCCATTATTATAAAGGGGATAATATTTTGGTCATTTTTTAGACCAGGGAAATGGCATCTTGTGGCACAATATCATTTGTTCAATTTCAATACTTTTGGTGGCCAAAAGTAATGAGATAAAAGTGAAATTTATTGTTTTAATGACTTACACTTTTTTTTTTTTTTTTTAAATAATGACAATCAAGATAATAAGAAACTTTGTTATTTTATGCACTGGAAATGCTAAACATCAATCAATCTTTAAAGTCCTCTGTTCTTCAAAACCTGCTCGATGCGACTGGGCATAGAGTCAAAAAGACTTCTGCAGTACTCTAGTGTCACTTACTTAATCCATTCCTGCTTGATTGCTTTCTAAAAATCATGTACAGGAATTTGCCACATAAGTTCACAATTCACTTCCCTGGTGTTAACCATTTTTGTGCAGAGATGGACATCCCCACTTCAGAAAGTAAATGTTCTGTTTTGGAAATCACTTGTTTTTTGCACTGGGAGAACTGTAATACATGATATGTGTTGTCCTAATACTTTTGGTTATTATTATATGTATGTCTGTATGTATATATGTAATTTCTCTTTATCTGTGTTTACAGTATAAGCTCTCTATGCAGCTTGCGTTTTTTCAAACAGCTCCGTGTTTGTGCAATCATTATTATTTTTAGCTTGCAAGAAAATCATATTTTAAATATAAAGCGGGTTTGTACTGTCATTAAACTAGCATGTTTCATTATCTATTAAAATGATAATATTAGTTGCTTTGAGGTTTGTGACTGACACCTGTTTTTGGTGCATGTGTCAGTGTGATTTATATACAGTACATGAATATTAATACTACTACTACTACTATTACTACTACTCATTATAATAATAATAATAATAATAATAATAATAATAATAATAATAGGGAACCTTTTAATTTAAAACTTTTTAACAAAATTCTATAATATAAATGTAGAGCAATAATTCCAGACCATATATTCTAGAAATAAAAACTGATACTTGTGCACATAAAATTGTATGATACTGTATGCAATGAATTTGCAAGGTTAACTGCTTCTTCAATATAGAAAAGCAAAATCTTATTGTTATGGCATCCTCTTTAGAGTTTTTCCGTAGTTCATCATAGTACTTCAGTAGTTATCTTTCTTAGGAGCTTGTAGAGTTTTTAGTTAAATGATGCGGCACTTGAAATCGAACAACTTACACTGGTTATAGTGGTTATGAAATGACACAGATTTAACCACCAAGAGGCAAAAACAAGACAAGGCATAGTAACAAAACAGTAAGCAGGCTATACTGTAGCAAAAACACTAATTGAGATAGCTAAAAAACAAAGGCTTGGAACCACCACAGGCACAATACCAGAACTAAGTCTGTTCAGCAGCCCGTGATATTTAAAGATGTATATAAAAACCTGTCTGCAACCAGATGAGTTTCATTAGTAATCAGGTGAATGGGGACAGAGGTAAGACCTTATTTAGTCTGCAATATTATAATAATAAAAAAAAACCCTCCTAACTCAGGGGTATATTAAGCTGAAATTTCAAAGGAATTTCTAGGAATCTAGTCAGATTCTCACTCATAGCTCCACCATACTCCAGTCAATGACATGATAACGTATATGCAGAATTCTTGTAAAAATTAATATATGAAGACAAATATGCCAGCTGACTTTGGCCCCAAACTTTTTTTCCCATTTTCTAACCATATTTTTCTATTCGTTGCCTATCCAAGTACCAAAGAACAGCCAATATCACCATGCATCACACAAAACAATCTTTGTAATCTAATAAAAATGAACAGTTTTTCCAACGAACTTACAAGTGGTACTGTTGTCACCAAATCTTTAGTTTCCATTGTTACCAAGAAGACTCGACATTCAAACGTGCCAAAAGTGGTTTCACTGTCTCTTCTGTCTTTTCAGCACATATTGCACAGAGCTGAAGAGTGATGGGAAGAGAAAAGGGAAGTGAGGATTACAAGAGAAGAATTCTTACGAAAAGCATAAACATGACAAAGGGAAGTGGTACCAGGTTTTGTTACACAGTAGTGAAAAATGCATTAAAGAGAAATATAACAAAACAACAACAATAAACAACACAGGTACTGTAGATAGATATAAAATACCCCATTCAGCCAGAACAGAAACACCACCGTAAGGTGAATTGAATAACATTGATTATCAAATATATTCTAGTAAACTGGAGACAGGATTATGGGCCCCCGAGGCAAGGTCCCTAACCCTAACCCTGGCAAAAGCCAGCCTGTCTGGTCTGATCCTCTAGAAAAGTCAATGTAGCACAAATTGCTGAAAAAAAAAGTTAATGCTTGCTTTAATAGAAAAGTATCAGAATACCCATTGCATCACAGCTTGCTGTGTATTGTGCTGAGCAGGCAAAGAGTTCAAGGTTTTTGATCCAGCCTCCAAATTCTGTTGCTCTGGTTAAGACTGCATGGTACATGCTGGACAAACAAGTCTGGTCCATGGAAACCCCACCTTGCATCTTGCAGTGCTTAAAGCAACTACTGGTAACATCCTGGTGCCAGAAACCACAGCACACCTTCAGAGGTCTTGTGGAGTAATGCCCCGAGGTTTCAGAGATTTTTTTGTGGCACAAGGGGGAACTACACAATATTGGGCTTAATGTTTTGGATTTTAATGTTATGTCTGATCGGTGATATAATATTAGCAATATTAGCCTTGAGCTTTGTGTAGGAGGGATAACATTACTCTCTCTCTCTCCTCTAACAATCAGAGTAAACTATGCAGTTATGAGCATTTGTCAGTTCACGTATGGAGAAAGATACACGTAGTGCTTAGCTGCTCTATAATGCACTATGTACTGCAAGTTGAAAATAAGGCTGTAGTTTAAGGTGCCTCAGAAGAAGCAATAGGTAGCCTTCACTTTCCCTTGTAAGCTGGCAATAGCTCAAATAGGGGGAAAATGGTGTAAAGTAAAAAATAAAATAGCTGGGTGGATGGAAGGATGTATGAACGGACGGACGAACGGACGGAAGGACAGACAGACAGATTTTTATCTATCTGTAAGAATGTCAGCAAAATTATTAAAGGATGTCATTCAATCAAATGAAAGCGAATAACTGAAAATAAGTAAAACTGAAAAAAGAGGTTGTAAGAGCAATTTTAAAGGAGTATTGACATCAGAATTACAAGGAACAACTACGGGAGAGGAAGTGAAAAAGCTGAAGATGCAGACAGCAAAGGTATGGTTTAATGACTTGCTTAACTGTAGCTGCAAGTTTACAACAACTGTCTGACCACAGGCTCGGCTGTGCTTTTAGTATTCCCTGACATTTTCTGTTTGCTTTGCAATTTTTATTTATTTATTTTTTTTTTACATTAGATATGCATGTCTTTCCCAATCTTTCACAAACTACAGGTTATGTAATGTAAATTTTAAGTGCTTTAAAGTAATTTACTATTTATTTCTTAAATGTAGTGAAATTTGCCTGTGCAGGTTATTAATCTCAAGGATTCTTTTCTGTAGTTAACTCATTTAGCACAGGTTGGTACTGTTGCTTTAAATTTTTATATTTAAAATAGAAAATATATGTACTACAGATGTACATACATGTAAGACTTGCTTCAGAAGGATGTAGTAATACTTTTCAATTTTGTTGACATTAACTATCATGACATAACATTAAATTCACTGGTGGTTTAATAATAAACAAAATATTTTAGATACCATGATTAATTACAATTTAATAGGAGTAACCTATGCAAAATAGCAATATATATAATGCAACACTGTTGTTTTAATGGTGTAAAAAAAAACAGCAGATGTGGTTGCCAGAATAATTCTGTAAAAATACTGCAGAAATGTAAATAACTTTACCTATAAATTTTACAGTTTAAAACTTTTGTCCTAGTTAAAAAATCATGCTGCTTTTAAAAATCGTGTTGTAACTTTTAAAAATAAATTTTTAAACTATAAACAACTTAGCATAAATTCAGTACTGTTTACATGCAGCACCTGTTTATTGTAAATCGAATCACATTTCAAAAATTCAAGTTGAACAAAAGCATTTCACAGTATAAGCCCCATTATAAGATTACTTTTTGAATTAGCTTTCATAAAAAGTTCCTCTTAGGCCTGTATGTTCTCATTGCTAGCACTAGTTACACTCTTTGTGTTGTCACTAAAACCTAGAGCTATTTATATAGTTTGACATCTTTACTTTGCAGTTAGAATACAACCCAGCATGTGGTTTCACACTGAAAACAAGATTTCAAGAACCAGGGATTGACAACAAAATACCAGCAGGTATACAAAAATATCACTCACCTGATCCAGGAAATCCCGGACGAGCCCCCAGACTGTTAGGATTATGGGATTAACCACAACCTTCATGCACCAGCTATCTATCAGGCTTGCTCTGGAGCTGATCATCTTGCTCTCAGATCCGGAGAGATCTCACAAAACAGCACACAAGGTAGTGTTCAGAGAGATATCCAAAATTTTAATGCACAGACAGGGGTATATACAGTATAGAGCAGTACAAACATACACTACCGTTCAAAAGTTTAGGGTCACTTTCTAACTCCATGATCGTTCCTGATTTTAATTTCTTTCTACATTGTAAAGGAATGCTGAAGGCGTGT
>JAQQZT010000033.1:9865259-9877893 GCA_030068275.1 Clarias platycephalus | reverse complement strand
GCCTCCTGGGATAGGCTCCAGGCCCCCCGCGACCCTGAACAGGATTAAGCGGTATAGAAGATGACTGACTGATGACTGACTTTGATTGTCAGTATTATTCACGTCATACTCCACATCATACTTATTATCTGAAATATAATCACTTGCGCAGGATTTACTGTGCAAGCTTTAATCACTCCTGTATTCTGATTACAATCTCAGTTAATCAGGTTCTCAGTTCTCAGTTAATTATATTCATTTTGCTAATACAGTATTTATAATTTACTTTAAAAACAAACAAACAAAAAGAAAAACAAATAAACTCAAAAATGTGATAAAAAATCTAATAAAAACTCAGCTACAACACTTTTAGATTTTTATATGTTCTATCTGTATTTCTTTTCACTGTCTTTGTTAAACTGGATTTGTACCCAGTGTAGACAGCCAAGGCAATGTTATGAATTGGTCTAAGTGAAAATATTCCACGCAAGTTTGGTAAAATACAAAATAGTTATGTTTTCTTAAACTGGAAAGCATTACTGACAGATTTTTGGCAAAACATTAGTTTTCATTATTTTTGGGCTGTTTTGCCAGAATTCAGATATAGCATCATCTCGCCTTTTTTCCATTATGCCATTATTCCACTTTCTTTACACTAGTTCCAATATAAACAAAATAATGTGATAATATATGATTCACAATGATAAAGGGAAAGGGGCACTTACAGTTAACTATTAAACTGTACGGCTGGCTATGATGTGATCGAAAAATATTTGTGGCAACACACTGATATGATCCATCATCAGTGATCTGAAGAGGATGGAAATCTACAGTGGTGTCATTCATGGATATTGTGGTTGTTGCATTTAATGGCTGGCTGTCTTTTAGCCACTGGATTCTTTTAAAAATGCCAGTCACATTACAGAGGAGCTGCATATCCTTGGATGCCACAGGGATGAGAGTACTAGGAGTCACCACCACTGAGGAAATTCCCACTGAAACATAACAGTATAGCACAGTTGTGATAGAAATGTCACTTAAAAAAAAAGAAAATCTATTTACATACAAGAAATGTAGTAGTGTAGTGTCTGTTTTCCTTCTGTTGATGTGACAAATTGAATTAGAATATCAAGGTAGACCAAATGAAATCAGGATGTACCGATGACAGTTAAGTTCCATGTAGCACTGCTGTTTCCTCCTGTGATGTTATTTTGGGCTAGACAAACGTATTCTCCACTGCTGTTTAGTGAAAGAGAGTAAGCCTGATACACAGCGCCCTCTGCCACATGAGAACCTTGGAAGAACCAGCTGTATTGACTGGCAGGTTGAGAGGAAGCAGAGCAACTTAATGTCACATTAGAACCTACTTCAGCTATGGATGGGCCAGAAATTGCAGGGGACCACGGACCATCTAGATAGTTAAGCAGAAAAAGGTGTAATAATTAACAATTGGTCAAAAATAAAAAAAATATACGCACACAAGAATTAATTCTAATTATTTCAAACCAGAGATTTTTTTTCAGTTTTATGTATCAATTAAAATAATGCATCAACCTCAAACATCAAACCTCAGACTGGGGAAAATCCTGGCAAGTTTAAAATATATAAAATATATCATCTTATGTTTTTTAAACTTCCAGTTTGAGTGAAACTGTGCCCAGTTAAGCCTCATACTTCCTGTTCTTGATGGACAGGTGACCGAACCTACCAGACGCAATGACAATGTAGTACACGCCTGATTATCGCATAGTGCAATCTGATGGGCCATAGTTATACCTTGCTATACTTAGTTATACTTATACTATATATACATAGTTTTTTTTAATTCTGGTGTTTATTGTAAACATTTTGACATGTATATGGGTGACCACATGATGGACTGATTGGATAATTGCATGAACGAGCAGGTGTGGAGAATCAAAATACAATCACAACTCCTAGAAATACAATCACTGGACACCTTATTAGGACATCCAGTGAGTGTAAGCCTTTGTCTAGTAGCTATACATTTAAAGTCTACTACTGATCTAATCTAAATAAAAATGTGTTGTAAATCAGAAGGACATTTCCTCATATGCCCTCAAATGGTGATTGGAAAGGTTAATGAAATGTGGTATATGCTACTCACAGTTAACTATCAGAATGTAGGCTATGCTGGTCACATTGCTCACAGAATTGCTTGCTGCACACTGGTATTTTCCATTATCAGACAGAGACAGTTGATTAAATGTAAGTGTTTTGTTTTGGTTGGAGAGAGAATGTGTGCTATCAGGAAACAGGTCCGCGCCATCTTTTATCCAGTAAACAGAGTCCACAGGTCCCGTGATGTCACAGGTCAGGGCAAATGAATTGTTGAATATTGGTGGTTCACCAAGAGTCACAATTGGAACAGCAGATAATGGGTCTAAATAAAAAAATAAGATCTGGTAGTATTAATTATACAGTAGCATTGATTAATCCTGCAGTACTTTGTTGTACTTGTTGCACTGTTGATAAGTTTACCATTTTTTAAATCTCACCAGTGATGTTGAGAGTTCTGGCGATTGTGTCATATCTGAGAGTCACATTGTTATGGGCAATGCAGACATAATCTCCTGTCTGGTTCTGTGAGATGTTGGTAAGCTGAAGGGTTGGGCTAATAGTATTTAGTGAAATGCCATCGTATGACCATTGGATTAATGCGGGAGGTACAGAGTCACAAGAACAGGACAAAGTGATGTTTGATCCTGAAATGTACTGCACCCTGTTTGGCAGAACTGTCATTGCCAGGTTGCTGGGACCATCTAAAGGGGATACAATGAGTTAGATCTATTGAACAGTGAAGCAGATGAGATTAGAAAGAATAAAGTTCATAGAATAGAGTCAATGTGCACTGTTAAATAATGGTTTATCACAGACACAGAGCTGAGGATATTAGAATAATGCTATACTCACAGCTGACATGGAGATAAATTGAACTGCTTACTCCAGTGCTGATGTTATTCGCCACAGAACAGTGGAAAGGCCCACTGTCATATCTTGTTACATTGTTAATAACGAGACCACCTCCATTATTAATGAGTTGAGCTTTGGCAGCTGTGACCTCTGAACTGCCATTATACCACGTGTACACTAATGGTGTGCCACTGGCAGTGCAGGTGAATGTGACACTGTCATTAAACTCCACCAGGTTTGTGTTACTTACTGTCAGAGACACATTCGTGATTTTCTCTGAAGGTGAGAATATAAAAACAAGACATTCAGTTTTAAACTACAATTCACAGCCTATTCTGAACACTGATTTTATACATAGGACACTAATAAATAATAAAACACAATGTATATACAGAGTATTTAGACAATATCTCACTATATCTATTTTTTTTTTTTTTATTGCAATGATAAATTGGTTCACAAAAATGTTTAAATATAACAAAAGTGGGAATTTTGCCACTCTTTCTGATACATGTTCAGGGCTTTGATGTCTGCTAAATAAATAAGATAGGAATTGGAAAATGAAGCTCGCCAAGTGTACACAGGAAGTGAGTAATGGTAATGTTGTATTTTTATAAAGATAGCCCATAAGACCTGCTATGACTACAATACCCCACCTTAACCCTCTACTATTCCCACCTTCAATGGATTTACTCTCATAAGTGTACAAGATAAGCTTATGTCTGTGTTTGACTACAATTACCTTGTATGAAATAAGTATGAAATAAAAATTTAAATATTATTAGATTTTTAACATGTCTTTTTCTTAATAAAATATTGCCAATAAAGTCCAACATAATTTAAATTCACATAATTTAACTTTCACACATTAAAAAATGTATTTATTGGTTTACACATTTCTCATGTAATTTATTTTTATAATATTTTCTGTAAATTGGCTATACACTTAAATATTTCCTGACCAGAAGAAAGCTTGATTTTTCCTTCCCTTATTTATTTAGCATTTTAAAATCATATTTTATATAAACTATTACTAAATTCTTTTTGTTGTATGTGTTTAGAAACTTACCCTGAACAGACAATTGAAGTTGCACGTTTACAGTCGGGACAAAGGCTTGCAGTACAAAGAGACCAGAATCACTCACTTGTACTGAGTACAGAGAGATCTGACTTGTGGATGTGTTAAATGAAATTCGCCCGGCGTAACTGCCATTCAGTGCAAAACCACCTGGGTAAAAACTCACCAGGATGTTCCCACCTAACAACCAACTTCCAACAGTGATGTTCATCTGAGGATTTAGAGTAATAGTGACATTTTCTCCCACAGCCAGAGGATTCGCAGATGGAATCAGACTCACAGAGGTGACTCCTGAAAGAGGAAATTTTAGGTATATTAAACCTAAAAATATGAGTTAATATTGAATGTTTATCATTATATTTGCCAGGTATTAATGAGATACTGGGTGGCACGGTGGTGTAGTTGGGGTCCGGGTTTGATTCCCGGGCAGGCTCGATTCCCGTCTCTGTGTGCATGTTCTCCCCGTGCTTGGTGGGTTCCCCTGGGTACTCCGGTTTCCTCCCACACTCCAAAGATATACAGGTAGGCTAATTGGCGTTCCCAAAATGCCCGTAGTGTGTGTGTGAATGTGTGTATGTGTGTGTGCCCTGCGATGGATTGGCACCCTGTCCAGGGTGTCCCCCGGGATAGGCTCCAGGTCCCCGTGACCCTAAATACAGGATAAAGCGGTATAGATGATGAGTGAGTGAGTGAGAAAGAGATACTGCTAAAATGAGTATTCTACCATCATATATACTATAGCATTGCTATTTGTCTACAATAAACATTATTAGAATAGAACACCAAAAAGTGTCACCATTTAGTTTCCAGCATCTTTATTTAACTTCAATATTGAAGTTCACTATAATATCCGTATGTGTTTTTCCTATGTCTCCCCCTCACAACTTAAGGTAACAGTCAATGAGTCAATATTACTCATTAATACATATGACAAATGTTATGCAGATTTAAAAGTCAGTGCCCCTTTCTTTTAATCATATGTATTTTTTGTGTTAAAACATACTAAAACTCTTCTAATTGTAGCAGCTCTCAGTATTAGGTAAATGAAACCTCAGTTGAACAACAACATATAAGTTTTCTTTATCGTGCCATTGACCCATATTTACCCCAAGGTCAGACCCTGCAGTCCTCAGAGAAATACCAAAAAAAAAAAAACCAAGAGCTACATCTCAAACCCTATAGGCATCACCGGGCATGTTAAAAGTTAAAGACCATGAATGCTTAGTTTGAAGAAGACTAATACATATGTTTTTTGGAAGGATTAAAATGGAAAAACCTTTTCTGATGATCTGAAACACGCTAGTAAATCTACATCAGAATGGCTGCAAAATATAACAATCATGGTTTTGAAATGCCCTAGTCAAAGTCTGAAAAAAAAAAAAAAAAAAAACTGTGGCAGGACTTTAGAGATGTGCATAAGGCCAAAAACCTCAATGAACCGAAATAAGGTTGTAAAGAAGAATTGACCAAAACGATGGAAGAGACTAATAAAGTCGTACAGGAAAGTTATTGCTGTTAAAGCTGGATCTACATGCTATTGAATCATCGGGGGTTCTTAGTATTGATTTTTTTTCTTTTTGGCTATATTTTTGTTAAATAAATAATGGCATGGAGAAAAAGGGTATATGTTGTTGTTTGTCTGAGGTTGTATTATACTACAGTGTCACAGGATTAGACTACAGTGTGATTTAGACTACAGTGTGAGTACCCCCTGGACAGGGAGGCAATCCATTGCAGGGCATACACATACACACACTATGGGCAATTTGGCCAGTTAGACCAATCTGCATGGTTTTGGATTGTGGAAGGAAATCCACCAACCACATTAGAACAAATTCCATGCAACCGGCCCTAAGGTGGGAATTGAACCCTCAGTTCTGGAGGTGTGAAGCCACAGTGCTAACCACTATCCTACCATGCTGCCAGTTTGTAACATTAACCTACTTTTAAAAAATTAAGGTTGCAGATTTGGGTAGAACACCTACAGTATCTGTGAATTCATAGGCATTATACTACCATTGTTTTAAAATACACAGAATGAACAGAAGATTTTAAAATACAAAATACATCCTGTATAAACAAATGACAAATTTTAAAATAAGCACCCATCGAAGTGAATATCATGTTACTTACTGTTAGCATATATGAGGTGGTATCAAAAAGACTTAGAAGGAACCGTATAGTCACAGGGAGCACCAAATTTCATACAGTAAGTCAGCGCTCCAAAATTCATTGTCAGGAGCTATGCAACTGTGATATTCTGACTATGTGCATTATCATGTCTGCTACTTTATCATGGGTAACAAATTAGAACAACCACAAATGTAAAATTTAGAATGAAACTGGGCAAATCTCTTTACGCTAATTCTGCAATAGATCATTCTAGATGTTTTGAGTGGCACGCGTGGTTCAGGAGCAGAAGAACATCCCTGGAAGTTGATGAAAGATCAGGAAAACTTTCAAGGAGCTCAAACCTTGCAAATGTCGAAACCATGCATGATAGTTGGAGAACAATCCACAACATTACAGCCATTGTTGTGTGTCATAGGGAACAGTCCAGGCAATCCTCACATGTGATTTAAACATGCACCGTGTTGCTGCAAAGTTTGTCCCCAGACTGCAGACTCATGAGCAGAAGGAGCAACAATTCAAAGTCTGCCAAGAACTCCATCCAAATCAATGACCCGTCAATGTTGAGGATCATTACTGGTGATGAAACTTGGGTGTATGGGGACAACCCTGAGACAAAGCAACAGTCTTCACAGGGGAAGAGTCCATCATCTCCATGACTGAAAAAGACAAACATGAACAAGTGCATGCTCTTCGTCTTTTTCGACATTTGCGGCATTGTGCATGAATAGCGAATTCTACTACCAGGTTTTAAGGCATCTGAGGGAAGACGTACGGCAAAAGAGACTGGATCTGTGGTGCGCAAATCTGGAACCTTTTTAATACCCCCTAATAAATGCATTATTAGCATTTTTTACTTTGTAAAATTTACTTTGTGAAGTGTTTTACCAAAAAATAATCAAGTTATGGTAGTAAACAGTTCAAATGACAAAGTTGGTATTATTGCTTAATCTTTGCTTTGGAGAAGGGCGCATTTTTCTCCACATCACCTTCTTTATGTATCGCTTAGAAATATTTAAAGTATCAGTTAATATTGGTCATTATATATAATATAGTACTCTGTATAACGAAGTATAGAAATAAACTAATTTCTAGAAAAAGTTAATTTCAGTAATACTTATAAAAATACTGGGTCTGAAAGGGGTATGAGAAAATAAATACTGCATATATACAGTATAAGCAACTTCAATTTTAAAACAATACATAATAGCTAGAATAGAATGAACACATATTAGGATGGTAATATTAGAAATACCTGTTATGTAGACTGTGATGAAAAAGGCAAAGCAACAGAAACATTTAGACTCCATTTTGGACCTCCTCACTCCTTACTTGCTTCCTTATGGTTCCTATGTAAGATGTGTGCCAGGGGTTTTGACAAGTAAAAAAAAAATAGCTGCTGCTTGTGTGTATGCTGAAATACATCAGCAAATGTTTGTACAGTTGTTACAAAAGAATTATGTGATACCTTGCGCACACACACACACTGCAAGGTGTGTAGGCTATATTGTTAACAGAAACCTTATCATTAGTCAAATTCTCCACCAATCATCATACACAAGGCTCATGGTAGTCATGGTTGGGGAACAGAACTGACCTGATATAGCTATAGTGTGTATTTGCACAAGATGAGTCATTGGTTTTTGCTCTGTGTCTGCTGACCAGCTTTTGTTCTAACTATGTAATATCTAACTATAATAGCCACTGAGTCTAGATCCAAGTAGGAGCCTTGGACTGCTAAAGCAAGGAGGATACACACTCAGGCTTGGATGTACCGGCCCATCAAAAGGCAGCACACACCTACTAGCATAAAAAAAAAATTAAAAAATCAAACCTCAGACTTGTCGATTCTTTTTTATTGTTTAGAATGTTTTTCTTTAAAAAAAAACAAACAAAAAAAAACACATTTGTAGAGGAGTTTATACAGTATCACAGTTTAGGGGGACACACGACACACGCAAACTCCATGCACACAGGGCCTGAGGCGGGAATCAAACCCGGGCCGAGGTGCAAGGCGACAGTGCTAACCACTAAGCCACAATGCCACCCATAATATAGCTGTAAGTGTTTAATTCAACATTGACAGTATTTGAACTTACTTAAAAACACTCTGACAGAATAATTTACAAAATTTAATATTTTGAAACTTTGCATAAAGGAAAAGATGTCAGAATACCATTGTGAAGATCAACTTCGATCCAGTTAAATTTTATTTATATAACTTTAACAATAAACATCGTCACAGAGCAGATTTACAAGTAATGTACAGTATATAAAGCTGAACATAAATATATATTCTGAACATGAATTTTAAGTGTATAAATGTATTCCCTAATGAGCAAGCCAGAGGGGATACTGATAAAGAAAAAACTCTGTGAGATGACATGAGGACAAGACCTTGAGAAGAACCAGACTAAAAGGGAACCTGTTCTCAACTGGGTAATATCAAAGTGAGGTAATAAATCATCGCTTTCTATAACTGTATAGTATATAGTCAAAAAGAGTAATCGTGTAAACTGGAAATTATGAGCTTATGAACAACTTATCAGTCTATGCACAAAAGTAATTTCTTAGTTATCAGCTTAAGCATGATATCAAAATAAAATTAATAACTGTTCAATAATTGAGACTTGAGTGGAAGACTGATATTAACAATTTCGTTCATAAAACTCCACAAAGAGGGAAAAAAAAAATCCACAGCCATCTTTCCAGTTTCTATGTAGTACAGAACCATCATCCATGTAGGGCCATCTTTATCAGCAGCAAGTTATTTTCAAATGATAAATATTCCAAGCAGAAGTAGGGCAGAGAGACTTCTCCAAAGTCTATATTGCTTTGTAGTACAATCTTATCTTCTGTAAATTTGCAGAGTGTTTTATGTGACTTGTTTTACACCAAGTTGAATGTGTAGGTGGGTTTCAAGATTTTAACAATGAGAAAGAAAAAAGATTTTCTGACTGAAAGCAATGACTAAGTACATTTTCAGGCTGCTTTTACAATGGAGTAGGCGTTTATTGAAACCTGTGGAAAGGTTTGGCTGTTTCTATATTACTAATCTTTAATTCAGATATGATTTATTCACTGGCTACTTAGTTATCGGAATAAAATAATTTTCGCTTTTGATTTCGTGGACATTTTTGTGGACGATTCTGGGTGTGTGGCATGTTCTCCCTGTGCACGGTGGGTTTCCTCTGGGTACTCCAGTTTCCTCCCACAGTCCAAAGACATGCAGGTTAGGTTAATTGGCATTCCCAAATTGCCCGTAGTGTTTGTGTGTGTGTGTGTGTGTGTGTGTGTGTGTGTTCCCTGCGATGGATTGGCAGCCTATCCAGTGTGTACTCCGTCTCGTTCCCTGGGATAGGTACCAGGCCCCCCTCAGCCCTGCACACAGGATCAGCTATACAGAAGATGAATAAATGAATGAATGAAAGTAAATTGTGAAATCGAAATCTAATTTTTTTATGTCTGGAAATCCAAATTTTTAATGCCTGGAGACTGAATCCGAGCAGTGCCACAGTAGTTGTCTGTTGCTGGGAGGCAAGAGAGTAACCTCGGTTATATGTGTGTGTGTGTGTGTGTGTGTGTGTGTGTGTGTGTGTGTGTGTGTGTGTGTGAGCAACATTCAATCAATTTCAGCATCACTAATTCTACTTCCCAAAACATATGGTCGTTTACTTGAATTTGGCTCCAAAGTACTTTGAAAACATTATCCCATGATTTATTCCGAGTATGATTTGTCATCTTGAGGACAGTTTGCAAACATATTTACACTTGTGGTGGAAATGTGTTAAAGAACTTGCTGTAACTGAAGCTGAAACCATGTCATGTCATTTAATTCATCTGCTATATTACTTATCCTATGTACAGGGTCGTTGTGCTCCTGGAGCCTAGGCCAGGATACTAAGGGCACAAGGCGTGATATACCCGGCGGGACAAGGTGCCAATTCATTCCAGAGCACACACAACCACATGCACACACTACGGAAATTTTCGGAATGCCAAAAATCCTAATCTGCATGTCTTTGTACTGTGGGAAAAAAGCTGAGCACTCAGATGGAACCCACCAAGCATGGGGAAAACATGCAAACTCCACAAACAGGAATCGGATCCTTGACCACATAGGTGTAAGGTGATAGTGCTAACGACTATGCCACTGTGCCAACCATTTTATTATAATTTTTATATGATATTATATTATTTTATTTCACATATCACACACAGAGCATTAAAACAGTGTTATTAAATTTTTTTTTTTTACAAACGTCAATAACACTAACACGCAATGTTGAGTAAGAGTGTTGCAAAAACAAATGGTTATTTGCATTTTGTACTTAAAAGTTTTGCAATAGTTTACTCAACATCTGTTAGACGTGACTCACTCAAGACTGTGTGAGATTAATTAGTTTCTATTGCTGTTGAGAACATTCTACTCCAAGTTGGTGATTTTGCTGTTACATTAGCGTGTTGTATTCTTTTGTCTTCTTATGCTTATAAAAAGTAGTTGATGGCCTCAAGTTGCCTACATTTACTCTTATTGATAAACTAAAGTGAAATAATGTATAATGTGGAGTTTATTTTGTGGAAATATTACATCCAAATAAGGAGGGTGTTGATAAAAATAAGTAATTCTATTGGCACACTCTCCATTTCTAATACTGTTTAAAAACCAAAAACTTGAACTCCTCAGTTGTCAGCACCAGATTAGGATAAAAAAATAAATTAAAAAAGGCACCATTAAAGCCACCTCTGAAATTCCACTGGTCTCCCAGATTGTCACGGTTGAACACCAGAGGGCGCCAAACTCCTGGACTCCATTTTGTTTTCGTGTATGGTTTCCTTTAGTTTTAAACTTCATTTCCCAGAGTGCACCTCGATCAGGTGATGGGAGCACACCTAATCGAGGTTGCTAATTATGTCTGTTATAAATAGCCTGCCTAAGTTGAGTTCATTGTCGGGCATACTGTTTACACAGACTTAATTTGGTGTTATATAAGTTACATTTTAGGGAACAACCTTTTCGGTCACGATGGAATATTAATTGATAATGTAATCCCCAACATCATTCATTAATGAGCCATCAATAAAAAAAAAAGTAAAATGTGTAGTAGATTAACTGTAAGTCTAATCATTATCATCATCAACAACATCTATTCTATGTCAAACCAAATTTAAGATGCAAATACCATACTGTTGTCCAGATATGAGGATTTGTATTGGACAGCTATAACCTTTTGTCAAATCGATCACACAAGCATGTGAGTTGTCAATCAAAGTTGAGTAAATGAATTGCTAGGTTTTTAAAAAAATGTTTTTTTTTTTATCTATCATGCCACCTCCCACAGTTTTGTCACAATAAAGGTTGAAATGATAAATAAATCGGCTTGCAGTGGTGGTTTTGGTTATTTAGGTATGCAGTTTAATATCAATTATATGTTGGTTAATTTTTCTTAAAAAACATATTGCTGTCCAACTCGTGCTTTAATTGTGATTTTGCAGTGATTCAAACAGCAAGTAGTGACAGCAAATTAGATCAAGGAAAATTATTTGCATTTTGTTGCTCTTTTTAATTACACAGAGTGTAAAAGATCATGAGAAACATTATAAATGAGACAATGACATGACAACAGCTCCATATCATAGCACAGGTATGCACCTTATAACCAGCTTTCAGCTTTAAGAACACAGCCTGACACACGCATACCTGTCATTTTTTCAGGGAGTGACTGCAAAAGCAGGAACAGGGAGTAAACCTCCTTGTGTTTTCCTGGAAGTAACTTAGCTTCAACAATCATGTGACAGAAAGAAGCAAAATAAGTTTGCTAAAAAAAACTCAGGCAGATATGTTTCATGCTTTCCCTTAAAACATGGACGTATGAAGCTTCTAAAATAAGATTCTATAGTAATTTATAAATGACATGTTTAGGAATAGACAAACATGTGTTTCAAAGAATAATAATGTGCCGAAATGAGTAAAGGTTTGAAAATGGCATTAGGGCCTTCTGCTGTGAAAGTATTGATTTTTCCAAACAAGTTACTGTGTGACATAACCTGGTAATTAAATTGAAATAGTTAAGCGCCTTGCATTCGATAATAACTGCAATGACTGATATTTTTTCAGCTGGCAACAAGTTAGATAACACTTACTGATGTAATGAGTATCTTATACAGCTATGTGTATATGGCTAATCAAGGTTCAGTAATCTATGTTACTGTAAGTAATGTTAGGTGCCCAAAAAGTAAGATCAGCTGACTTGCTAATTGACCATATTTTTTAATCAATGGATCTTTTCTTTCTTGATGGCATACACCAAGACATATATTATAATGTGACAATAATGAGGATTATGCATCATCATGCTCAAATTGTGAAAGAGTGGTTCCGAGAGCATGAGACATAATTTTCATACATTAATTGGCCAACACTGAAAATCTTTGGAGGGCGGCACGGTGGTGTAGTGGTTAGCACTGTCGCCTTGCACCTCCAGGGTCCGGGTTCGATTCCCCGGCCAGGCT
>JAQQZT010000033.1:9767567-9792872 GCA_030068275.1 Clarias platycephalus | reverse complement strand
GTGTGTGTGTGTGTGTGTGTGTGTGTGTGTGTGTGTGTGTGTGTGTGTGTGTGTGTGTGTGTGTGTGTGAGCACATGTGAGTCTCTACACAGGTGTAAACAATGGTGAGGTGCTGTGGAGGCCTAGTTGTGCTCCTGTTTGGCTGCTGTCACGCCTCAGCTGTTGTACATTGAGCTCAGTCCTTTTGGGATATCCCAGTCATTCTTGTATAAAGTTTATGATGTGCTTGCGTGTTATATGTTAGTGGGATTGTTCTTCTCCTTCTTTTTTTTTTGGTTGTTTGTGATGTTTTATGTTTTTGTGCTATTCCATCAGTAGTATGTACCTTCATATATAATATTGGTTTAGCATCTACAAACATACCATTTTAAATACTTAGAACTTAGAACTTTGGCATGCGCTATACTGTAGTATTCACCAAATTATTGTGGTGCACACCAAAATACTACGACGATACTCACTGAAGTGCTGTAGTACATATCCTGGTAAAAATGTTCTTATGGGAATCAATCCCAATTATAATTATGGCACATTTGCTTTGATGCAAATTTCATCAACAGAGACAACTAAATGACACTGACCTTCAGTGTGAGTTTATTCTTGTAGTAATATTTCATCATGGAGATGAATTCATTCATACATTCTCCTTCTATAGAGCGCCACTTCTTTTG
Organism: Clarias platycephalus; assembly: GCA_030068275.1. Lineage (NCBI taxonomy): Eukaryota > Metazoa > Chordata > Actinopteri > Siluriformes > Clariidae > Clarias > Clarias platycephalus. The sequence continues at coordinate 9,792,201 of JAQQZT010000033.1, read as the reverse complement.
TGCTAATTAACTGGGTCGGCTAATCTGCTAATTTAAAAGGTAATTATTTTATGGATTTGGTTTGGATTGTATTCTATCAATTCATTAATACGAACTGAGTGAGTTTCACAAAAAAGGTTCGAGAAATCTGTGTATGTAATTTAATTAAATTTGTAAAGATAAGTATATGATTTAAAGCCTATTAACTGAGGGTCACATTAGTTAGCCTACTACAACATGTTGTGAACTAACTGGATTTTCAAAAATGCCATATTTGTGTGTGGGGTTTGTGTATGCGTTGTGTAAATGATTTCTAAGTACATTCATTTAATCCAGCTTGATATTTAACACAGTATGCTTTATACATTCAGTTGAGTATTTTAAAAGAAAAAATTATATTATATACTCCTTATATACTATATAAGAAGATTTTACACTATAAAAGTATAAAGGCTTATTGCCTATATACTATAGAAGACGACTTGCTGCACGGCTTTGATGTTCTCTTGAGGGGCGTGACTCTGCAGCAGCTCATTTACATAGACACTGAAATGGCACATTTGGAAGAGGAGTAAAACTGAATCAGTTTGAGGTATGAAGAAAAACATTATTACGATATTTCAGCTGGAGCATCAACAGACACTTTCTAGGGGAACCCTGCGACTTGTGTCAGCATGTTAAAGAAATAGTAAAATACTTTCAAACTGTTTTTTTTTTTTATCAGTTTGTTTCCATCTTATTCATGCATGTGTGTTGGCTGAAGAAGTTACAGAGCAGAAGTTCACTGTAGTAAATTAGATTAGAACTGAGCTGTTCCAAATGAAATAAAATTTTACTTTATCTAAATGCCAAGCATTGAATGCCAGCTGAGTTTGCAGTTAGGCCAAAACCACAAGTCATCTGGGTACAAAAAAAAATAGTTAGCGTGATTGCTCGAGCAATCTTCCTAAGTTTTATTTGTATTATTATATTTATCTGTATTCCTCACATATCTGGCGCTGCTTCTACTCCTAGCACTTTTGAAATATCGACAATGCTCGATGTCTGCTATGTTTGCAGATCCCATGTGGTCCTGGCGTTAAAATGATTGCAGTAGTGCCTGTCTTTCTTTTTCTCCATCAAAATGAATGGTCGAGCATTCAGCATTTATGACCTAACTCCCTCTGCCTGCTGTACAGCGTTCTGAGCAGAACACCTCGCTCTTTGCATTTGATTGCAGACTTGCATCTCAAGTTCATAAATGAAAATGTGTTTCATTCGTGATCAGAGACAACAACACAAACAAACACAGAATGTCACGGCCTGACAGGGGCAAACAAGACCTGTTACAAAGCACACCGAGCCAAGAGTGACTCAAACGAACAAACAAAATACAACGCTACTTCAAACACTAGCATATGCCAATCCAAACAGAAAAATGCTGTGACACACGACTGGCATAAGGACAGCGAGGAGAGCACATGAACGAGCTTATTTGATTTAAACATTCAGATTTTTCATACCATAAAGAAGGTCATGGTACTCCCACCATGTATGGTGCCATACTGAATGTTGGTTTGGTCTGCCAGGTCATCGGGGGACTCGATGGGGACCTCCATCCTCTGCACTGTCAGAAATGCAGCCAGGTTGGCAGTGTACGAGGAGATGATAATCAGAGTGAATGCCCACCTGAGCGGAAAAGAGAAAAAATATTTATAAAAGCATGAATGATTAGAAGGCAACACAATGTTGACCTTCATTATGCCTGACTATGTTATTATAATTAACATTTATAACATTTAACCTTCAGTACACTAAAACTCTGATTGGAAGGAATTAATTAAATGACACATGCTACACGCAGACACACACACACACACACACAAACTAACCAGACTCCGCTAACACAGCGTGTAGACAGAGCTTTAGGCATGATTTCCGAGCCCTGCTGCATGAAGCCTCCCACTGGAAACCACAGACTGTTCCCCAGTGTGTACTGGTTCTCCAGCAGGTCCCGGCGTTCGCGCAAGCACGGGTGAGGGTTATACCACTCATAGGGGCTTAGCCTAGGATGCACACAGAGTATGTGATTTATATATGAATATATTGTTCTTTTCTTTATTCCCAAGCCACCCATGAGTAAACATAATGCTTAAAACAGAGCCGGAGTCTGGCAGGTCTCTTTTTTCATCACTCTGTTATATAGCTGCCTGTTGTTGTTGTTGTTTTTTTCACAGGATGAGGGCATTTGATTGACATTGCAAATGACTAGCCACAGACCGTTAATTTTGTGTGACAGATATATTCAGTTAGTTGTGGCTGGCTAAATGTGCAATAAATGTAAGATGGTCCACAGGCAGAGTGTCTGAGGCTGAGACTCGTGATTGACTGACTGGGGTTCACAGTAAAGCAAATGATTGGAAGCGTTTTAAAGTAAATGTAGAATTCTGTAGCATATTTACATTAGATATTAAATCATAGATATTCGATAACAGATATTGGATATAGCTGTGCTTGGCTCTGAGACGCACCACACAAACGGTGTTCCGAGTGCTGGAGGTTACAGAACACATAAACAACTATCTCTGATTATGAGTCGGGGTATGTGTGAGCAAGTGTGGGTGGGTGTCTGTACCGGGCAGCGAGGAACAGCACACAGCTGACAGCCAGGTAAGCCAACAGCATGAAAAGCCAAACGGCTGGAGAGAAAGGATCTAGGAATGAGAAATAGCCTGGCTTTCGCCCCTAAGACACAAGGGAGAGGAATAAATACAAATAAAAATGAAGCTCAAATACTGTGTATATACTGTATACTGTACAGCTCAGCTTAGTCATGTTCTGAGCACTAGTAAAGCAGTATGCATAAGCTTAATCGTACAACAATACGTTCTGATCAAGTAATATGATTTGAAGAGAAGCATTCCATGATTGGTGATAATAGAGCATAACATCACTGTGATGTTTATTACTGTATGTGTATCACACCACATCACAGGTGCTCTGATATTCTCAGATAAAACACATCTGACAACGTTATGTCAAACAGCAGTAATTGCTTCAATGTCATTCCTAATTGGCTCTGAAACATTTCTCATGGTTAATGCAAGCTACAAAGCTAACTAGCTTCAAATGTAAGGCTGAATCCAAAATCCCTCTCTAGCACATGATCAAGAGCACTACAGTTCTTACGCTAACTGATGGTTGCTAACTGTCAGTCACCAGCTCTGCCAGTTGTAGTGAGGTGGTTCCACCAGTCACAGAAAGATATGTGTTGATGGAATAATATAACTTTTTAAATAAACAAACAAAAAAATCATAATCAGTTGATAACGAATGGTGTTTGTGAAACAGTTGTATAAAAGGAATATTGAACTTGAGGTTGTGCTGTTGCACTGAATATCAGCATGGCTGTGATATTTTCAGCACTTACAGTATCCTGAGCCCCCGTGCTGATATTTAGTACAACACCACTCCGTCTTGTGTGATGTTGCTTAAATAACACCTACAGTGAATACCCTTTTAATGGCAAAGCTGTCATATACTGTACTGTGTGAACTCTATCTGTAATGTCACTGGCAAATCCGTTTACAGCTACACCGCAGATTTCCAGGTAGGCAGACCCACGGCCACCCCACGCGTGGTTGCTAGGCGATGCCACCGAGGAGGTAATCAGAGGAGATGCGTGACACCTGGGCACGCACCTACATGTACTGTATATACACCCCTAGATACCGAATGCCGTGTGTGGACATTTAGGTAGCAACAAGTATAGAGAGCATGTGAAAAGGAGAGAAGAGTGTGTTGAAAAGAAGAGACGAGTGTGTTAAAAAGAGAAGAGAAAAGAGTATGTTGAAAAGAAAAAGAGTGTCTTGAAAAGAAAAGAGAAAAGAGCGTGTTGAGAAGAAAGGTGGAAAGAAGTGTATAAAAGATAAGAAAGTTGTGTTTAAAGAAACTTGAAAAGAAAGATGTTGTGTTTAAAGAAAATGGTAAGGGTGATGTTGTGTTCAAAGAAAAATGAAAAGGAAGTGTTGAAAAAAAATCTTCAAAAGCGAAGAAAGAAGTTGCATTTAAAAACAGGTGGGAAAAAAAAAGTGTTTACAAGAAAAGAAAGAAGTGGTCTTTCCAGAAAAGGGGGAAAATCTCCCAAACAGTTGCACAATCACTCCTGCAGGCTACCGCTCCACCATCTCCCCCTGCATCAGGCTTCTACTCAGTACACACTCATCTTGGCTGCCACTAACATCTGCCATGCTGCCACACATAACAATATCATAACCCATATAAACAGGAATGCCTGGTTATTCAAACAGGCTTCATCGGTATCCTAAGTAACACTGGTCGTAGCACACCATACCATACTGTATGTTTATGTTTTATAAATATGCCTATAAAAAATTTTTCCATAGCCTCTATACATTTACCCCCCAACTGCACCTGCCTTTAGTAATCCACTTATACAGAGCTTCATTAGAAAGCTGAGTCCAACCAGTTAATAAGTTCCTTATTTAATAATGATACAATATCCTGTATCATTCTGTTGCAGTCATGGTTATTAAAGTGCAATAAATGATTTAAAACTCCATACATCAAAATCTTTTTACCTGGAAAATAATGAAGATGTAACAGGTGAGCCTGCCAAATGAGTCATTTGAAACCTGAACGAAACTAAGCACCTTAAAGGGATTCTCTGCACATCTCCTTTGCCCTGCCAAGCACATGGTAACACTGGCTACGTACTGTACACTGCATACACTGTGAAGGTTTTCAATATCTATATATTTTGGTAATTTGTATTTTCTCTTATCTTTACAGTGTGTTCGATTTTAATATCTTATAACATCATAACATCTGATGAAAGAGTAAGAAACTTGCTGACTAGACTAATGACACACACATGCAACACTAAAGCACACAATTATTTAAATTAAGTGACTTTAACAATTCATAAGAGTTTAATGGAATTATTGAAATACATACTGCACAGCAAAAATGTGATTCATATTAGCCAACTGGTGCATGTTGGAGTAAGCCTGATGTTGAATATCAGCTGGCTAGAGGTGCACTGTGACCCAGATCAGGAGAATAAAACATATATGCTATTTTTCTAATTGAAAAATTACAGTACACTGCCAGGCCAAAAATAGTCCTGATTTCATAAGGGTCAAATCATTGGGCTGCATCAAAGAACAAAAACAACTAATGAGATCTGAATTTTTTTTTACTGTGCTGTAAAGTACATGTGACAAATAATTGATTATTATTATTATTATTATTATTATTATTATTATTATTAAATGATGGAACTGGGTTAAGATTGATGGGCACATCAGGGAAAGAAGGGAAGCACATGAAGTGATGCACTGATCATGCATAGTGCTTTTGCAGTACATGCCTCAAAGGCAGTGTTATGATCAGTTGGTCAGGTCTAGGTTCAGCAAGATGATTTAGAAATAAAATTTTGTTAACTGATGTTCTAAATCATTTTCAAACATGAACTGCCCACCACATTGCGTGCTGTAATCAAAGCTAAAGATGATTGAATCAAATTTTTGAGTATGCACTTTTTTTTTTTTAGCCAGGCAGTGTATATTAATGAATTAATTATAGCTCAAATTAATTAACTCGTCTTATAAAGCCTTGGATGGATTACTTTTACAATAGTCCTACATATAAGCTTCATTCATACAGCACTGCTTTTGGAAATACTACATCAACATGCCTGCGTCAAAGGAATATGTCTATTTATGGCTTTGCTTTTTCTCACCAGTAGAGGGAATATTTATCATCAGCAGAAACAGCTGAGCTAAATCAAGAGGCTCAGAGATTGTCTCTGATTGCCGGCACATAAATCTTTATATAACTTACTATATGAACTCGGTAAAGAATACTGATGCCCAGGGTCATGAAAGGTTTGGAGAAATCGATGACTTTCTCCCGCTCAGAGGTGATGGTGAAAGCAGCTACAGCTAAATCTGCCTTCTGCTCCAGATAAAGAGAAAGAAGGAGAGAACATTGGAAAGGTCAGTAGTGTAAAGGGGGGCATAAAAAATTAGATAAGTTAAATACAGAAACAAAGTGTGTGTGTGTGTGTGTGTGTGTGTGTGTGTAGACTTACTCTGTTGATAAGTTCCCCCACCATGCCAGTCCAGGAACCGTTGGGCTCTGGAGCTCCGTACAGACCGTCATCTACCAGTTTGATTCGAAAGGTGAACTTCAGAATGTCTGACAATTCCTTCAGCATGTCCACACAGAAGCCTTCATACTGCTCATTCCCTTCTAGTTCTTGGTAATTTGCTTTCCTCATAACATACGGGTTCTCCTGAGTTCACATACACGTAGCGAGTTAAACTAAAGAACCTTGAAACATGTAATGTACATTTCCTTTTTTTCCTCTCTTTTTTTTTCACACAGTTACTAGACCTCACCAGTATGGTGGTGACAATGAGGGTCTTGTTGGCCAAAGTTTCAGAGACATTGATGTCCAGACTGGTGGAGTTCATAACCAGGGTGTTGTTCGAATACCAAATCCCGATCTAATACAGTCCATAGACATTGAATAAAACTCCATTACCCCAAAACCATTATATAAAGATAAGGACTGTATGTGGGAAGAAATCTGAATGTGAATGTGTGTTACCTGTTTGTGGCCTGATTTATGTTTCTCCAGGATATGCAGGGTGTAGTTGGTTCTCTGACCTTTGCTGTTAAACTCGACACGGCCTGTTAAACCATCATACTCCACCTGAGAGCACAGAGGGGAGAAAAGAAAAGGCAAGAGCATTGGCAACAGTGAGATGAACTACATTTTATCACTCCCAGCTCCAAACAGCTCTTGTAGTAGATATAGTGTGTTATTGAGTTCTGGTTTTAGGCAAGTTGGGAGCTGTGAGCAACCAAGAATGTGGACCATTTGGGCCTCCAGAGAAATGATTTACCCAAAACAGGCCTAGAGAAAGAAGAAAAACAACCAGCTATTTATAAACTGTAGACACATTTACTTTTTTTTTTTTTTTTTTACACAATTACGTACTAGTTGGGCTGCACTGTAATATCTCATTAGATCAGATTACATACAGTAAGTGATGCAAACTATGAAGGGAATCCATTATTTAAAAATTATTTAGTTCAGTTTATAGGTTGTTATAAATTTTTATGTTCTGCACACTAACAATTAAGGTTGTTACCTGGAACCTGAGTACTAAGTAATTAATTCTCTTTAAATTATTTCTTTCCCCAAAAATACCTATATGAGAAATACACCGTAAGGTTAAAAAGTCCCAGCTTAACTTTGGTATGCATTTTTGCACAGAAAGGGGATTGTGAAATTTAACCCAAATACTTACATTACTGTATATTCGCATTCTGGGTGACAAACTTCATGGTCGGTGTGCAGAGCAACCAAGACCTGACGTGCTTACAGTACACCACCAGGCCAAAAAGTCACACACTCCAAGATTTCATTGCCCGACTTTTGCTTTGATTACGATGCTCCTAGGAACCACACTATCACAATTTGAATCCTGGAATATGTTTGTACCATCAGGGGGGGAAAAAGTAATTTGATGTGATAACCTGGTCATTCAGTACATTCAGGTTATCAGTTGACTTCATTTTATTGCCACATAATATTGCTGAGGCTACTGAAGCAATCTCAGGTCATAACACTACCTCCAGAGGCTTGTACTGTGGGCAGTGTGTATGATGGGTGCATTTGTTCATGCACTTCCCTTCTTACCCTGATGTGCACCCATCACTCTGCAATAAGGTCAGGGTGATCTCATCAGCCCACATGACCTTTTTCCGCTGCTCCAATTTAATTTTTTTACTATGCATCTTCATAAATCATTTGAGTGATTTAAGTTGCACAGTTCTTCCTTAATTGTTTTCCGTACTTGATGCAGGCCAATAATTTGACCCTTCTGAAGTGATGGCTAGGCAGTGCATGTTTTTTTTTTTTTATGTTGCTTCTTTTTTCTTTCTTTCTTTCTTTTTTTTCAAAATTTTGTTCCCTCCAAGACACGTGGCACCAGCCAAATACATATATTCAAACTGCTTGCACATACACGGTAGGGAGGTGGCGAAATATTTCAAGGACAGCGCTATCCACTCCTTCTGCTTGCATGAACTCACAGACGGCCATGATTGGCTAGCGTTGCCATGATTGATGTGAGAGTGCTAGAATGCCACCCATCCCTCCCCCCTGAGAGAGCTCGGCCAATCAGCACTCCACAAGGCTCCCCGGATACAGCACCAACCAGGATTCAAACTTGTGATCTCTGGTTGAAAGGCAAGCTTGTTATCGCTGCGATATTTGGGGTGGGAGGGGGCAGGGGGGGGGATTTCACCTCACTTTTGATTTAAAGCAGACTTGAAAAAACCCGAACCATCCTTTTAAGCATGCAACAAAAACACAGCAAGACAGTGAACATGGATTTAAGCTGTTCTTCAGAGTTTTTGCTTAGTTACACACAAATTACACTGGCACTAATGTAGTTTTAATAACTATGCCATAACTACAGTGCTATTAAATCAAAATACAATGACTGTGAAAATGCAACAGCAAACCCAGACACACATCATTAACTCAATACAGGAAGGCTACAGTAGGTCCGTATTAAACATCACATTCCTGTTGGCTACAGCACAACTCAGTCTGAGAGACCGAGGAACACAGACGGCCAGAAAATGTTCAAAACAGAAGCTATTATGAGAAACTCAATTAATCTACTGACTCCCTTATTTCTGCTTATTTTCATCAAGGGCATTCATATGATGTAATCTTATAGATACACTAACTATATTGCATGGCAGTATTACTGTAAAAGCAGGCGAATGCTGAAATCCTGCATTATTGGGAAGAAAGAATTAGTCCTTACTATAATAATACTAATATACATAAATAACTTCACATTAAAATCATTTAAATAACAGACGGAAAATGTTCTGTTCTTGTTCCTTTTAATAGTCATGCATCGTGTTCCATCAGCAACCAGCATGTGATGTTTAATAAGCACCTACAGGCTCCATTTCGACTTACAGTAGCTGTAAATATGTTTCTTGCATTTTCCGATTTACTCTCTGTAAATGTGTTTTGCACTTACAGGTCACCAAAACACTATTTTTAAATGCGGCTCGAGGATTGCACAAAAACTACAATACACTCACTGTTTGGTTTTGGTTTTGAAATTACATACTCCGCAGCAAAAAAAGTACAAAAAAAAAAGTTTCCTAGAACTACAGCCTGGGAACTAGAACTCTGTTTTTTTTTTTTTCTGGTGGAAATGCTTCTGAAAGCCTTCAGTAGTAGAAACATGCCCGAAGGACATCTGCACACACACACACACACACACACACACTAACCATGCGCAGGTAGTTCATGAGGCTGGTCCCATGTTGCCAGATCTGTGGGGAGGAGCAACTTAAGGGTTTCACTCCAATTTCCTGACTTCTGTTCAGCTCCTGGACAGCGCTCGCCACCACATGCACGGCATCGAACAGCAAAGCTGAAGACAGCTAGACACCGCAGGCAGAAAGATGTTAAATGTGTATTTCCATGTTTCATTTTGATAAGGATATAATTCTCTGAAGGTTGTGACATTATTTTAACGGCCAATAGGTTTCATTTTGGTTACTGAGGTTAAAAGAAGGGATGGATTTAGATGCAATTATAGCTTTAATTATCCTCGTGTGTGTGTGTGTGTGTGTGCAGTATGTCTCACCGCTGGTCCTGGGTATGGGTTAAGGTCACAGCCTTCTCTCCACGACAGGTTGAGGCTCCGGATAAATTCCAGGTAAAATGGATGAGTGGTGTTGAACATAGAGAAGCCAACGATGTTGGAGTGTTCATCAACCACATCATCCAACCACAGCAAAGGAAAGTCCTAAATACACACAGAGACACGCAACATAGTGTAATCACCTAGTGTCCATGCTTAATCTTGCCATTTTAATTACACTGTTTTAAATCATGAACCAATGTTTTATTTATGTCTTCTTACTCAATCACTCATCATCTATACAACTGTATCCTGTGTGGTGGGAGGGGCCTGTAGCCTATCCCAGGAGACTTAGGGCACGAGACGGGGTACACCCTGGATGGGGTGCCAATCCATCACAGGGCACACACGCATGCATACACACACTCACACACTCTGGGCAATTTTGGGAACACCAATTAACTGCATGTTTTGTGACTGTGGGAGGAAACCGGAGTACCCGGAGGAAACATGCATACAGACCCATGGCGGGAATCCTAGAGTGCTAACTACAGTACTATGCCACCGTGGCTGCCGTATGTCTTCTTATCAGTAAATAAAGAAGTAAATAAATAACTAAAAAGTAAATAAGAACTGTCAAAAAATGTTTTAATAAATAAATAATTCAATTCAGTTGCACGTTATAGTAAAGGTGTTTCAATACCAGAGCCATTTCAATTACAAAATGAAGCTGATGAAAAACCATGCGCATAACCATCAACAATACAAAATACTAATCCTTCTTACCATAGTGGTAAGAATGTACTTGTAAAATGCTGACGTCATCCCCAACTCAGACGCCTAGGACGGAGAAAAGAAAAAGTGAAGAGATTAAAGTGTAAAAAAGGAAGGTGAAAATAGAGAGAATCATTTCATCAGCAGGTTGAAGCATACATATTCAGAGCTCTTCAAATCAACCAGAGTACAGGTACTTTTAAAGGGAACAGAACTGAATTACAGTAGCTGTAAATCAAAAAGGAGAGGGAAAGGGGGAGAGGCGGAGTGAAAAAAGGAGAGACAGACAGAAAATGACTGATACGAACAAAAGGAAGCCGTCACCGAGCTCCATTTAAATGCATTAGTTTTCAGTGGTACAGCCACCAGGGGACAACCCGATCCGTGCGGGGCAACTCAAACCCATATCATTTTGTCAAGTAGGTTTTTTTTGTGCGTGTGTGTGTCTGTGTTTGTGCGTGTGTGTGTGTGTGTTTGTGTGTGTGTGTGTGATGCTCATCATGATATACTGTAGCTTGCCAGCACAACACAAGCATTGCATTTCTTTTAAAAAAGGACTTTTATGATTTATCTACCTACAATTTAAAGGTGACACCAAAATGAAAAAGAAAATCTCTAAAATGATTTTTGTTACAAGTTTAAAGATTGCGGTTCAGCTGATAAGTGTCTCTAATATAAAAGGTATAGTTGCCGCATTCCGTGGAATTCCGTGATTGGGGAATTTGAAAACCTTTGGGGCCCCATGCGTGGCAGACTGTGATGCTGTGAGTGTTCGGATTTGTTTCTGTCATAGTCAGTACTGACTTTTTTTTTTTAGCAATGTGTGTTATATTAGCTTTTTTTGTTGAATCAGACCAGACAGGCTAGATTTAGCTCCCCACAGACATAAACGAGCCTTTAGTGCCCATGATCCTGTCTCCAGTTTACTGGTATATACTAAATAACCAGTGTTAATGTTATGTCCTCTTAAGGTTATGGCTGATCTGTGTTTAACGATAAGGTTATATCTTCGGTGGAGAGCAAATTTGCCTCATTCCAACTTTGTTCCGAGTTCATTCCGGTCTTTTTCACAATAACTGCAACTTTTATTCAGAAACATAAAACAGCCAAAGGGTTTCCTTCTTGTTCCCGAGCTTCGGGTTCAGTCTAGGATGATGTGATGGCATGGCACTAATTAGCTACCATTTATAATTATGTCCCCACAATGCTACTTAAGCAAAGATTCTGTGTGTGTGTGTGACGAGGGTGTGTGTTTGTGTTGGTGGTGGTTGTTGCTGTAAGTGTCTGTACCTTTTTCAGGATCAGGTATGACACAGAAGCATTAGCATCGATGATGATCGTAGCTATTTTATCATCACGGATCTCTTTGAGTAAAGACGTAGGATCGAGGTCATCATCCAGCATTCTGACAGACAGCGTTTCCCTGGAGATAAGAAAACGTCGCACCAGCTCCTCCAATCTCAGCAGACCTGTAAAGCAGGTGGGGTTAAAGATAGCACAAGGGAATGTGTGCATGGGTGTGTGTTTGTGTGTGTGTTTGTGTGTGCGTGCATGTGTGTGTGTGCATTAAATGTAAATAAGTGGCTGTCTTCTCATGGGAGTGTGTGTACGGAGGGAGAGAGAGAGAGAGAGAGAGAGAGAGAGAGCCAGTGAACCCGGTGCCAAACTTTAATTAGTTTGAGGGAGGAGAGAAATCAATGCACTCACTTACATGCTCTCATTCTCTCTCTCTCTTTCTCTCTCTCTCTCTCTCTCTCTCTAACTCCCCCAGCACTTCTTCATCCCCCCTTCCTGTATCTTCCTCTCACCCACTCACTGATTCCTGCAGCAACCCTTCCCAGATATATTCTCAGTGGATTTTACCGACTCTGTTTTTTGTGCATTAGTACTATTCATGCCATCTTTCAGCTTCTCTTTCTCTCTTTTCCCCGACAATAAAAACTGAAGGTGATGAACAGCAGAAAGTACAGTAACTAAATCCTAACCGTCAACAAAGCAAGTACTCGGAGGTCAGACTCCACTATTTGCAATCATTAGATCTTTGTCCAGAGAAATTCTGTCCATATTTACTCCTTATTACCTGCCCTCGTCCCATTAGCCGATTCTGTTACGACAATGAAACCCTTTCAGGTTTGTCCCAAAGCCCTTCCATATTCCACAACCAATCTCTCGGTAACATTCTTTCCTGCTTCTTATACCTTCTGCTGACGAAAAAGGAACTAATTTATAATAGTTCCTGAAATCGTATGCTTTTTAGCTGAAGAACTGAATAATAAGCCTAAGAAGAAGTGTCTAAAAATAGCACACCTCCCTAACTGCAGTCACAATTCACCTATGAAAATAATAAGGGGCAATACCAATGTCATTGGATTATGGATTATAGGTTTACTAAAGGCTAAAGAGCAAGTGCAGCAAGAAAAACAAAAAAAAAAATGTTATGGATTCCTTGATGTTTAACTTCAATTGTTGTTCTCAGAAACGTGCCTCAAAGGTCAGCTCTACAATTTTCTTACAATAACGCAAGAGCTTTTTCATCAAACCTACAGTCCTGGACCAGTATTCCCACAGTCTTTACGGAATAACTGAATAATTTCACAGGTGCGTGTGTCCGAGAGGTGGCCATCTTGTGGTCAGACCCGGCGCTGTTAAATCGGATGTATAATGGCTCCCCTCTCATGTGCCCGTTCGCACTAACAGATGCAGCCAGACAGAGAGATCAAATAGAGTGTGCAGAATCAGAGGTGATCACGAGCGTGTCCAATCAGAGGGCAGAATAATGACTGGGTTGTAATGAGAAATAAATGAACATATTCTCATTAATTAACAACTGTGCATCTTTCGGTCACACATACGGAATCACACACAAAACCAATATATACACACAGCACAAAGCGGATGTGTAGCGCAAGGTCCGCTGGCCTGTCTCTCCATCTCCTGCCACCATTTTAAATGAGCTTGATGAGTGGCAAGTTGCACCTACTCTGCTGCCATGGCAACCACAGTGCAGCCAACTAGGTCAGAGCCAAGCCGTGTGAATTGACGATCTCGCACATGCTCACACTTGCTTAACTGTATATATATATATATATATATAAAAGGCACTTAATGTACACATTTTCAGGCTGGTACACAACACAGAGTGATATTTAATCAGTGTGGAAGGCTTCCATGCGCCACATATGATACACTCCTGTGTAGAGACGTTCCCCTACTGTGGCTGACCAACACTGATGAATCCATATGTAAGTGAAGGGATGAATGGAATATATATGACGGAGCTTTCAGGATTTATTCCTACGTTCTATATTCACACTGATTCACTTATGGATACTGAGTTAAAGTTAATTAAGGAACATCTTATTGTATCTCATTAATTATTCAGACCAGAATCTTGAGAGTCTGTACTTGCTTTACATAAAATATTTTTTCGAAAGTTGAGTGGCCATACAATCCCTGCGGTGACTCATTTGGAAAGGCACTTTGACATGTGTGGAGCTCCTGGGCAGGTCATACACACTGATGGCGAGAGCAAAGATCAAAGACTCACACTCGGCCTTGGCACAGACCAGACTGGCTGATGGGTAGCTGAAAGAGCGTAGGATGGCGCCCACGGCCAAGCTCAGATCCTCGTTGCTAGGATACAATGTGACGGACGCGAAACGCAGGTAAGGCAGCCGTGGAGTCTCCTCAGGACCGATCTTCACATGAGGGATCTGAGAAGAGAGAGAGAGAGAGAGAGAGAGAGAGAGACAAGAAAAAGAGAAGGTTTGAGAGAGTTTGGTCAGAATTTAGTGTGTAATACTAAAAACTATACTGGTATACATCATACTATACTTACCGAACATCCTGTTTTGAAAGTACGAGGGGTGTTCTAGTCAAACAGGGACTTGGGTGGCGTAAAAACAATTGACATTTACAGAAGACTTCAAGCAGAATACAGTAAAGAGACACGGAAAACAATTAAATAGTGTAAAACACTGCAGTCGTTCTCATGAACATTCAGCATCAACACCTGATTGCTGAAAATTACAGATACAGTAACTTGTCGCCAACTTGTGAAAGAAAGTCATCTATCTGTGGGAACTGTACACCACTTTGTACAACATGACTTGCACATGACAGGCACTTGGCTGCGAGTTATTGCCACATCCCCAGTACAGTCCTGTGCTGAGATTTCAACTAAGAGATTTCAACATGTTTGGTCTATTGAAGAAGTCCCTGGGAGGCCGGTATTTCAGATGTGATGCTGGTATTCAAGCACTAGTGAAGTGCATTAGTGTAGCAGGGAATTCTATAGAGAAATAAAGGTAGTTTTAACTCATGACTCAAGACTGTGTTCTGTTATTCTAAAGTCTCGGTTTGACTTGAACACCCCTCAAATTTACAATCAACTCACCTCCTTTTCCCCACAGATGTGACTGACAGTAGAACCCGAGGCAGGGCTGGAGGTGGGGCCAATCACAGCAACCACACCCTTAGGCAGAATCTGGCACACTAAAAAAAAAAAAAAAAACAGAAAAAATCTCTAGGTCTCTGTTTCCTCAGGCCTTTTTTTTTCCCCAACTCACTTCACTTCTTCTTTTGAATAAGGCCAACCCATACTGACGGATAGATAGAGCTGCCCAGTACACTTATAGTGATATATTTCACTCCTAATTTATTTAGTGTTTTTGAGTGTGGATGGGACTTACTGGTGTCTGTGGTTTCGTACTGAGAGTCTTTCTGGAGCTCGAAGACTTCTACGTCGACGCGAGCACGAGCCGGTCCCTCCAGCACGCTGTTGATGTTCTCCCGGGCTAAAGCTAGAGCCAACCGCTCTCCACGGCCACAGGCAGAGCGGTCATCCAAAATCGCCGCTGAAGTAGGTGTAGAGCAATGAGAGAGAGAGAGAGAGAGAGAGAGAGAGAGATTTATTCTGCCTCTCAAGGGCCAACTCCAAAAGGTCATGGCAGAAAATTCTGTGCTTAATGTGGTGGCAGTAAGAGCGGCCAAGCAAAGGCCAAAGGCAAAGTGTGGCTTTGGCTGAACAAAGCGGATATTTAAAAGACCCCTGCCTGGTGACTCAGATGAAGTGAAGGACAACATTTTTGCCCATCCTGTTCTGACACAAACTCAGATTTCCAGCTGCAGCACCACTATTGTATACTGATAGCTCTAAAAAAAAAAAGAACTGTTGTCAAATTGTATTCTTCAATTGCGATAAAAATGATGCATTACCTTCTCACATAGTTGGTACCCATTACAAACATCTCCCAGCACCTAAATCCCAAATTTAATCCCCACTCATAATATAATCTGTTTAGGATTAAATATTTAAATCCCTGTCATCGTGAAGGTGGTGCGACTCACCCATTCGCACAGATGACAGGAGAGGGGTCTGGCTGAGAGAACAAGGCGGCATGTTAAGAACAGTAACTAGCAGGAAGTGGACGTGAATCGACAGCAGCACTGCTGGCAGTTCCGGCATCTTCTACTGCTCCTCATGGAGACGCCGTCTGCTGCCTAGAGCACCCCCTGTAAAACAAGTGACAACACTTTTAAGATAAAAAAAATTATAATAAATAAATAAATAAATGATTGCATTATTCCTCATACAGTTGAGCTGCCTATAGCACCCCCTAGAGGACAAGTGTTAAAAGTAAAAGCCTAAAGACACATCCTGTTTATAGCACACGTTGACATAATCTGCAGCCTAGGGCATGGCAATGTGTTAAGGATATTTACACACACAGTTAGTTATACTGCCTAGAGCTCAGAATACTTCCATACAGATTGCCTTCTTTCTCACATCTGCGCAGCAATCGTACAAGTGTCCAGACGGGGAAAAAAAAAAAAATCTGTCAGAACTTCCCTTAAAGCCGAATGCACAAATTAAAGCAAATTTACATTTAATTTGAATTTAATTTGTGTTCAGAGAGCAGTGGCTGGTCCGTATTTACATGCAAGTGTAACTCGAGAATCTGAGTGGTTATAACGGCAACATAATGTAGATGGTGCATATTTTTCCTATTCTTGCTTAAGTGATAGCAAGTGTACTTTTCCTAAAAATGAAAGCTGAAAAGTGAGCCCTAAGGTTGTTCATACAGCCTGGTGTCGTTAACGTACAGTATAATAACATTTACTCACTCACTCATCGTCTATACTGTTTTATCCTGTAAACAGGGTCACAAGGGGCCTGGAGCCTCTCCCAGGAGACTTAGAGCACAAGGCAGGGTACACCCTGGATGGGGTGCCAATCCATCGCTGGGCACACACACATGCACACACTTACTCACACACTAGAGGCAATTTGGGAATGCCAATTAGCCTAATCTGCATGTTTTTCGACTGTGGGAGGAAACCGGAGTCCCTGGATGAAACCCACCAAGCCAGGGGAGAACATGCAAACTCCATGCACACAGACCCAAGACTCGGAACCTGGAGGTGCCAGGCAACAGTGTTAACCACTAAGCCACCGTGCTGTCAAATAATAAACAAAAACTAATGAAAAATTGTCACATTGAGTTATTGTTTAGAACAAGGAAAGATGTCACTGTGCTGAGCTGTAAAGAGGGTAAGAGGAGCGGAGTTTTGATTAGATACATTTAGGCATTTGGCAGGCGTCCTTATCCTTATTACAGTTTTTAGCTCATCACACATCTGAGCAGTTGAGGCTTAAAGGTTAAGGGCCTTGCTCAAGGGCCCAGCAGGGACAACGTGGTGGTTATGGGATTTAAAACCTAGGACCTTCCAAACCGTAGACCAATGCCTTAACCCTGACCCAAATTTACAGTTAGGCATTTGGCAGACGCTCCTGTCCAGAGTGACGTACATTTGTATTTCATTATACATGTGAGCAGTTACTGATACTGTATCAGCTATCCGAATGTGTTGTCTTTTGACAACGTATTCATTCCAACCCAACCCACTTTTTAAAACTACTGTGATTTTATGAATCACCAAGTTATGAATGGCCAATGGTCATAATGCATTTTAAGGGAACCTTCCTACATTCCACACCCACATGGTATGATATTTAATGGTACTGAGAGTTAGCGCTTGTATTTAGTCCATGAATATAAATTCCATGCATGCTTCCAAAGATTTTCTATTTACTATAAATTATTATATATCACATTCCAACACTATGAACGTATTATAATTAAGTTAAGCCTTTATTTGTAACATATGCTGTACATTACTGCACAGTGAAATTATTTATTCACATAAGGGGTCAGTGCGCAGCCATGGCACGGCACCGCTGGCAACCTGGCTGAGCTTGGGCTCGAACCAAAAACCTTCTGTTCAGTAACTCCTTAACACATTGAGCG
This sequence comes from Clarias platycephalus, assembly GCA_030068275.1. Taxonomy (NCBI): domain Eukaryota; kingdom Metazoa; phylum Chordata; class Actinopteri; order Siluriformes; family Clariidae; genus Clarias; species Clarias platycephalus. The sequence continues at coordinate 9,774,443 of JAQQZT010000033.1, read as the reverse complement.
ACCACATCCTACTTTAATGGCTGTGTGTACTCGACAAGGCATGGACTTCACAAGTTTGTGTAAAACCTTATGATCCATTTTAGATAAAAACTGGACACAAATTTCAGTAGAAGGCAAATGGGACCTTTTGCGCAAAGCAGCTAAACATGCTTAGTATCACACATTCACTTATATTTACAGAAAATTGGGATCTAAAAATAGGGCAGAAAATCAAATATTAAATATTCAACTAACTGAACATGTTCTTTCAAATTTTAAATAAAACAAAAAACAGTTTGGCTTTAGACTTTTGTCCACTGCCTATGTGTGTGCATTTATAATATATTGTGTAATATAATCTATTATATACACGATACTGTATATCGGGTATAAGACGGCTATCCTAATTTGTATGACCTCAAATAAATAATAATGGTCAAAACAATACAGCCCTCTGTAAACCACTCGTGCACATATGTAATGCAATCAGCGATGACATTATAATGGAGAACCCTTTTCAAACAAGGGTTAGCAGGTGCGCTAATTAGTGCTTTGTTTTTGTTGTTCGCATGGACCAAGGGAGAGGTCTTTCTATGCATGAAAACAACTGCGGCGTGGTGAACAATAGGGAGAACTAGACAACCAGCATCATGGGAATGCAAAAAGATTAGATACAAAAACACAGTGTAAAGCCACTTAGCACGGTCATAAAGATGCCTGGTGAAGTAAATAACAAGATAGTTTATTACTGGGCTAAGCACTCGGTGGAATAAGCTTTAAATTACTCTTAATTCCATAACAACCATCATTTTGGGCAATAAGCATTCGTTAGGTAGACAGGCATTTTATGTTTTGGATTGTCACCCTGCCTGTCATCATTTTATTCAGCAGCAGCAGCATTTAAACAGGTGTGTGTAAATCTGTATGGATCTGTGTGACACAAAACCTGTCATCCAGTCATCCCAGATTCTACTTTGATTAACTGTAAAACTACTGGGCAGCACCTCCAGAGTCGGGGTTCGATTCCCGCCTCGCGGTCTGCGTGCACGGAGTTTTGCATGTTCCTCCAGTTTCCTCCCACAGTCTAGAAACATGCAGATTAGGCAAATTGGCATTCCCAGATTGCCTGTAGTGTGTGAAAGAGCATGCGAGTGTGTATACAGTATGTGTGTGCCCTATGATGGATTGGCCAGGGTCCAGGGTGTGCCCTACCTCGTGGGATAGTCTCCAGGCCCCCCGCGACCCTGTATAAATGATAAAGCGGTATAGACGATGAGTGATAGTGTAAAATTACATACATGCAACTGAACATGTGATTCACATTTGTTCCCCCCTCCTTACTGGTTAAACCACACAATAGGCCACAGAATAGGCCTATACTGTAGCAACCAGGTTTTTGTTCAGGAAAATGCATAGCATAGCACTGGAGAGTCACAAGACATGTGTGATATACTGTACAAGCACACAGCGGACAAGGTAAAAGTAGAAAGAATTTTGCCATGCTAAAAATCTGAATATTGTTTCCACTCTATTAGGGACACAAATAGGCTGGAAACTGTCAGTAAAAAAAAGAACAAACACTAGCTATTTACAAAATTATGGTACTAGTTATGTTCATTTTTTTTGTTCTCATAGGGTGAACATTTTGGTAAATCAAATACAAGTGGCGTTATACAAGGGGCAGAATAACAGAATACAGTTAGAATCCCTTTATTTATTGCACTAATGCACCTATCCCAGTGTTTCACTAGTGCTTGGATAGTCAAGGTAGAAAGGTAGAAAGGTTTCTCAGGAGCCATGATCGGACTGCCTGCTTCACGCCCAAAATGCTGGCCTCCCAAGAACTTTAAAGGAAATCACATTGAGTGAGTACAGGACTATACGAGGGATGTGGCAATAACTCAGAGTTGAGTTCCTTTAATGTACAAGCAGTGTTTCTGAAAGATAGTGTGTACAGTTGCCACAGACAGACGTGTCTCTTGCGCAAGTTGACGACAAGATATGTCCGTTTATTTTCAAGGATCAGGCGTTCCACCCATTGAATGTTCACAAGAATGACTGCAGTGGGCTCCGAACTACCGCAGCCAAGATCATCGTTCACACAATAGGCCATGGTCTGCATTAATTCCATGTAATTTGTGCATGTCAGCCCACCAGTGTGCAATCTACAGGGTGTCTCAAACCTCTCCATACTTTTTAGCCTTCCAAAAAGTATGGCCTTCTATCAAACTTTTGCACCGTTCAAATATTTCACTCTGGTAAGAGTCTCATCGCCATACTGTGCTTGAAGTCTTCTGTTAATGTCAGTTTTACACGTTCATTCGCAAGAAATTTCTCCACACGTCCCAGTTTGACTTGAACAGCCCTTGTACACTGTTTACCATTAAAAGTGTCTGACAGAGAAGCTTTTTGACTCAACCTACACAAGAAGTAAACGTTTATCACAGACCACTGTTACCATACAGTATATCATTCTACCATGTTAGCTTCATACAGTACAGTGTGTTTGTGAGTGTTCATGGGCTGCACAAAGTAGATGTAGTAATTTCGCCTTGTAGTTGCTCAAGATTTGTGGATCTGTTGACAACAGCACACCACAAAGGAATCACACAGAAAGTTTGAAGAGAGCGCTGTTTGTTGCACACAAATGAGTAAATCCACAGGGTGTCCCACAAGTCTCTACACATAGGGAAAATTAATGCTTTGTATTTACAAAACAGCTTTTACAGTACATGATTGCCATTTCTTAGTAAACCCAGACAGTCGTCTCTCCCACATATTAACACATCTGGTGTTATGCATGTAATTGTTCTCGCTCATCTATCACAATCTTGCGACGGCTTACCGATCCAGCCATTAGAACCATTTCGATGCATTCTTCTAAGTGTGAAGAAAAATTTAAGACATTTGCTAGAAAGTATGGAGAGTTTTGAGGCACCCTGTAGATTGCACATTGGTGGGCTGACATGCACAAATTACAGGGAATTAATGCAGACCATGGTCTATTGATGTGAGTGTACTGTACAATACGGAAATGTAGAATCAAGACTTGCAGTACAGAAAGCAGCACTAACCCCAAATGAGAAATGTACAGTACTTTGCAGCATGCTGACTCAACGCAAATTTTATAAGGTCATGATCATAAGGCTCAATACAACCATTCACAAAAGTAAAAATGTTGGTATAAGATTTTATATTTCCTAGTTCATGAATTTAGAAATTGCACCTTTGGGATTTTATTCAAGAATTTTTTTTATTCAAGTGTTTCTGTATACAGGCTTGTTCTGCAGGCACTTCACTCTTCAACTCACTATACAAGTAAAGAAATGACACTTTAATATTGATGGTTAAATTACAAAAAAAATAATAATAATTCAAGATGATGAACAAACTATTTTGTTCATACGCCAACGATGAATGTCCAATCTGATAAATTGCTCTTGCAGTTAGTGAGAATGCGAAAGGAGATTTACAAAGAGGAACTGTGTAAATGACGCCCAGTGTGCAAATGTCAATGGTGAGGTGCAAAAGAAGAAGGGGAAAACAACATTTACTCTAGGCTTTTGTGTGTTACTTGCTCATTATAGCTTCGGCAAGTTCAGATCACAAGGAAATATTCTGCAGCTTAAACCCGCTGTGAAAGCTTCTAAAATAGATATTCCACATTCCCCACCATTAAGACAACTGTAGCTAACCTGCTGCTACCTCGGGTTGAGTTATTGTCCAGTAACATACTGTACTGTACCATGTACTATTCAGAGCTGAACACATACTTTTCTTCACTTTGATGGGATTTCTTTGTATGTCAAATTGATTGGCCACAAATAACTCTGCACCAAGTTTGATGCTCATGTGGTCAACATATGCATTTCTTGAAAGTCAAAGATGGGCACCCGCTTTCAGCTCATTGCCTCAGCACCAAGCAAATCAAGGGTACCATGTTTGACTTCAACATCTGGCCCAAGCCCTGCAGCATTAACAGCTTTCTAGTCAGAAACACCCACGTCCAGTGAACTCTCTAGATGAATTATGACTTGGCAGCAGACATGGCTAAATTTAATGATTCACTGGAGTGGGCCCTATACAGCAATTCTGACACTGCTGTAGGGAAAGAAACTGCAGTTCTGCTCCCGGTCCCTGCTTTTTCATGACTGGAAGTCTCAACGCAACCTCTTACCAAGAACATTTGTTGCAAAAATGGGTAGATTCCAGAGTTTTAAAAAATATATTTTACTGTATTTAATGATTTACACCTTTTTGTAAGCAATATAGCTGCTTAAAACATTTGCTTTATGGAACAAATAATTAAAGTACATAAATCTGTGCGATAATTGTTTCTCTTCCCAAAGACCACAGACAGTTAAAAGATTATTATTATGATGATGACTTGCTCCCATGTCCCCTATAAAGAAGCCAGACATTTGAGACATACCCACCAACTTCACCCATCATCTTATGGTGCTCGGCCATATAGTAAAAGCAGACCACACATTTTATTGGTATTTGGATAGATTCCAAAATACTGGGTATGGGTGTCTATTGAGGATGTTAATGTAGTATTGATGATAGTGATTCTTCCAGGTTAGTCTGAAGTTACCGGCATTTCATAAGTGATACAGTAAGTGATTATATTGTCCAGTAGTTGGAACCCAAATGCCACAGCCTGAAACATATTCTTGCCTCAGTGCAATAAGCCCAAGTATTGGTGTGCTGGAGACACAGGGCATCCCTATCACAATAGCTTTCACCCACACCTGCTGATTCTTAGAGCATAATATAGAATTCAGAAACTAGGTCACAAAATGTGGTATTTGTCACAGAGCGAAGCATTGTTTCCCTAGTTGTCAGAGCACCCATGCATCTTCTTCCTTTGCTATTTCAAATGGATAGCACCCTTGAGCTGAATCACCAAATGAGAACTGCAACTTTGGTGTTGAGGAAACACCTCTAAATGCAAGAGATTGTAGCACACAGATCATGTTTGTGCTTAACTCATCAGCTGGCCCTGGACATTGCCTGATTTCCAGTACAATTCCCAGTCTACACTAAAGGTAAATGTGCCAGCTATCACTTGCACCTTGGATGCCATTTTCCATGGTTCATTTGCTTTTTACTGCTTTTCTAATGGGAATGAGACATCTCCACCTACCATGGTCCCCTAGGAGCCTAGACTGAGAGCTCTTTCTTGGACTCCCTTGGAGTCCCATAAGCCTTTGCAAGATACAGAATTGAAATGGCTATCTCTGAAAACTACCATTGGCTTCAGCAAGAGTTGGGAAGTTAAATGTGCTGGCTATAAGCTTGCCTTGCAGACATGAGTAACCAGAAAATTCTGGAGTGACCTCTTGGTTGAAGATTATTTTTTTCCAACTTTGCAAATCAGTTTACTGACCTTGCAGTTAACCAGTAAATCACTCCTTGCTGTGCTCAAAATGCACCCTATGGCATTCGTTCTCCTCACAAAAATTCTTGTTTTTAAATCTGTTTGCCAGAAGATTCTTGACGTTTGGCTTTTCTCTTTTTCTCCCACTCCTGAAAGTTTTCATTATATTCTTTATAACAGCTGCATTTGTATTTGTTGAATTGCTCAAAATCCAGGTAGTGCTCTGGAAAAAAAAAAAGTGTGATATGGGCAATCAGGTTTCTTTTTAGAGTAAAACTGGCCGTTTAGGGATGGTATCCATTCCAATCGGTAAGGTGCTGCTCATATTTCATGTACTTTAGCTTATAGTCTTTTAAAGGCATAGTTAATAGCTGATAATCCAGGACCTCGGCCAGGCAGCAGAGTAACAGGCTACATCGACCATCTGCTAACTGCCTTGAGGCATCAGATTTCAGATTCCAGATTTCATTCTATCGAGTCTTTGTCTTTTCCCCAACATAAACAAAGATACAGAAAATCTCAGAAAAAAGTTTATTGTAGTAAACTGCATCACATAAAATAGTCCATGCCAAATATGAGAATTTGGCTTTTATGTTAATACCAGTGAGCATTATATCTCTAGTTCTTATTGAAAATAAAAATATCAGAAAACAGGGAATAAATGTACTTGTCTAACTGTAATTTAAATTAGAACAAATGAGTATGAAACTCTAAACGGGGCTATCCCCAAAGACTCAGTGAGAGCATCATTTTTGCGCCTCAATGGGCATCACTCGGATATAATGGGGCCACTCACAACGGTGGGCGTACTGTTAATTTAATACTTTCATTTAGTGTAGATATACAACACAGTCATCCTACCACAATCTAAAATTAACTGAGTACCTCATTTCGTATGTATTGCATCTCAGCCATTACAAGCATATTAGCTGCACAATCATAACAGCTTTACTGTTCTCAGCTTTATTGACAAAACTTCAGTTTATTGGTTTCCCCTTTAACTCCAAAGAAATTAATCAAGTGACTGAATGCAAAAAATTTAATATTTTGCTATACACTGGATAATAATAATGTTGCCCAATTCAAATATACTGTAATTACAGAAAAATAACTTGAACTTGGGTATAATTATAATTTTATTAAAGGACGTTTTAAAATATAGAAAGTAAATGGCACCAAATTACAACGGTGGCATTCCAGATTGCATGGAAGCAAGAACAAGCTGCATAACTACTGTATAGAAAGACTCATCTTATCTCTACACTCTAATAGAAAATATTTAAAATAATCTTAGATTTAAACCTTACTAGGAATATGACAGAAACTGATGCACAAATGCCAACAGTATGAATTATCAGTGACTTAATGTTTTTATCTTGACAACATCTCCAAGATTCTAGAAAAGCAAGTAGCTCAGTAACTGAATCCTGTACTTACAAATACTAGATAGATAGATAGATAGATAGATAGATAGATAGATAGATAGATAGATAGATAGATAGATAGATAGATAG
>JAQQZT010000033.1:9757382-9767467 GCA_030068275.1 Clarias platycephalus | reverse complement strand
GATAGATAGATAGATAGATAGATAGATAGATAGATAGATAGATAGATAGATAGATAGATAGATAGATAGATAGAACTCACAGAGGGAAATTAATTAGAAATTGGAATTTTACAATTTTATCCGGCCTTTCATCCACATGCAAACGTAGTTTTGATAATTCAAATCTGAGCTTTTGGAAAACTCGTTCCAAAGTGAATATTTTTCCAAAACTCCATTTTCAGTGGTCTTGTCTGGACCGGAGAAACTGAGATTTTGGTTTGTTGTAACGTCACCGTCATCGTATGCTAGTCTCCTTGATTTCACGTCAGCTTTGTTTATGAGGATGGTGGACTTACTGTACGTAAACTAGTGACAGTGTTAACTTTGCCTACTGGACTTTTTACATGTGTGTACATACACGCGCAGTTACTCGCACATTAAATTAACGAACAGAGGTGCCTGAATATACTACAAAGTTCACTGCTGCTATATATGTACAAAACTCTGATGACACAGACCCCGCAGACAGTGATGGCGGTTTTGGATGATACATACAGTAGGTCAACCGGTAATGACGTTTTGTCTAGGCTTCTGATTGGCCCTCTGTTGATTAGGGATGCTCCTAACAGCACTTAACAGGATGTTTTGCGTTTTCATGTGGACAAATATATTTTTAAAACGTAGGTCTTGTGGATCGAATCTTTTTGAAGTTAAAAAAATCTCTGTTTTTAAAAATACCCGGCTACAGTATGTGTGGACATGGCCTTCATAAACGTTCCACTTGAAATCAATGCTATGCTGATGACACATATGTTTTACCCAAATCAGCTGACGAACTCCTGACTTACTAAAGGTGTTTAAAAAGACAGTTTGGCACTGGAGGCTGAGTAACCTTCTCCTACTTACTTCTGACAAGACTGTAATACTTCTACAAGGTGGAGAAAGCTAAAAATAAGCTTTCATATTACGCAATATTTTTCTATGGCCTTTCATTTGTATCTAGTGCAGTAGTGAATGACCCTGGGTTGACTACTGACCCCAGTCTCTTATGTAAAACACATGTACAGTATACAGTATAATTTTAGTGATATCGCCAATTTCAGAAACGCTGCCATGCTAAGAACTATACTGTAATTACATTATGAATAAAAACTAGCTCTGAACTCACTAGATTCATGAATCCAGTCTGAGACAATTTTTGCTTTATGGCACGGTCAATTCTCATGCTGGAGGTAGTCATTAGAAGATATCGTATAGGTGAAATGGTGGCCGCACATAATCAACAACAATAATACTTAAATAGGACCTTCACCAAACATGACACCACCCCACCCACCTGTACTGTTCACGTAAGCACGTAAGTTGGGTTCATTAATTTATGCTGTTGAAATCTCACTCAAAATTTTATGCATCTCCGAGATGCTTTTCTGCTCACTTCAATAGTACAGAGTGGTTATCTGACTTACTCTATTTTGAACCACTCTGGCTTTTCTATATTGCACTTTCTCAATGACATTTTTTCCATCCACTAATCTGCTGCTCACCATACTGTAGGTTTTTTCTTTATTGGATTATTATGAGTAAACTCTAGAGACCAATCACAGGAGATCAGCAGTTATGAAAGAAGATTACATTTTATTGTATGCACAGAACAAAATGACAATAAAGATATTAAATTCAATTCCATTCAAATACTCAAACCAGCTCCCATGCCACCAATAATCCTGTCATGTTCAAAATCACAGGCATCAAATTTTCCCTAATCTTTTGTTTGATATGAACATTACCCTAGATGCTATCTGGTGTGTTCATGATGTTTTACATTGCACTGCTAGCGCAAAATTGTCTGATTAAATAAATGCACCAATGAATATGTGTACAGGTGTACCCAATAAAGTGCTCAGTGAGTATATCATTACACACACACACACACGCTCACACGGAGGTACTGTATCTACTGTAGGTGTTTTAGGCTACCCCTGGCAGTAATCCTAGGCTTACAGACCCACATTTACTTACATAACTAGCATTTCATTTCATTATCAAAGTAATGGAAACAGGCTTATGCAAATGTAATACCTAACCTTCAACTGGGTTAATTTACACACAATTGCAGTTCCCAAAATGATCCTCAAATACCAAGGGGGCTAAACTAATCAAGCTGAAGAGGATGAATTAATCTATTTGAATCTTTGCTGGTCTATCTGTTTGTTTTGTTTTTGTAAGAACTGCATATTAATTACCGCAAACATGCAAAATTGACAGACTAAGCATTTCTTATTAGAAAGTAGAATAATGTTGGTAAATCTGCATGGTGTTATCAAGCTTGCATATTTTCATACCAAGAAACAGCAGCGCAGGAAAATTTTGTGGACTCAGAGCACTTTATCCCTTCCATACATACACACACACAGTACAGACTCTACATAGAGTGCATAAGTGGCATCGCCACCTTGACTATTTTACCTCTGTCCTTGAACATCCCATTCCAAAAGCATGGGAATTAATATGGACTTGGTCCCACCTTTGCTGCTATAACAGTCTAAGCTGTTTTGGGAAGGCTCTCCAGTAGATTTTGTAATGGGGCTGTGGGGATGTGTGCCCATTCTGCCATAAGAGCATTACCGAGAGAAGGCTCTGATGTTGGGTGAGAAGGCCTGGCACACAGTCAGATTCCATTTCATTCCAAAGGCAGTCGGTTCAGTTGAGGTCAGAGCACTGTGCAAGCCACTTATGCAAAAGAAGTTATGAGCTATGTTTTCATGCTTTATTTTTGCTTACGACATTATCAAGCTGAAAAAATGTTTGGGACCTTTAGTTCCAGTGAAGGTAAATCTTAAAATGTTCCATATTTCTTTAGCAAGTAAACATAGGTCTCAGACCCCAAGTGTCTGTTAATGCTATGACTGAAATATGTATCAGATAATGCATTTTTTATACCTACTGTATAGTATAACTCCCTTTAGTTCACTTCTCCAAATGCACTGTTTCAGTATCTACAGTATGACTACGTTGACATTACCAGGCTGAGGACTCATGACTGCAGTTGCTCAATACTGTAGTTCAGGACTGGAGTTTCCTACAGTCTACCTGAGCCTCCAATAATGAACTTGAATCCATATTAACTTAAACACATCTCCTGTTATACTGAACTTCCAGTCTTACACAGCATGACTGCAGATCAATCCCTGCTGTCCGTTTTCATCCAAATGAGGATGGGTTCCGTGTTGAGTCCGGTTCCTCTCAAGGTTTCTTCCTACTGTCATCTCAGGACATGCCAATGTCGCCGTCGTCCTCGGCTTGCTCATCAGGTACAATCTTATTAATTTGATTCATATACATTCATATTTCATACATTCAACTTCAATAATTATTTTGATTGTGTAAAGCTGCTTTGCGACAATGTCAATTGTTAAAAGCGCTATATAAATAAAATTGAATTGAATTGAAGTGACTCAAATCTGATTTTTTTTCTTTTTTTACGTAATGTGCGACAGATCTAATGTGTTTCAGATCGGATGGAGTCACTTCCATATGCAGTTCTCTATATATCAAATACGTGATCATGCAACTTGAATGAGAACAGGCAGATTGGAATTTATACGACTTTTTACGTTATCAGTAAGCACCAGCAACTAGCAACAGCTGCTAAACAGCTAAAGGTGAGGCGTCTGGCTTTCTTTCTGCTTCTGGACCGCAAGAAATACAGCCAACTAACTGCTTGTTATCCAGAGCTAAATCCCAAGCATGTTTTTTCTAAAATCTGTTGTTTGAAATTAATTACCGCATGGACAGATATGACCTGTTTTAGCCCATATGGCTTAAGTAAAGATGTATCAATATTTGTTTCATCGGCCAGCCACATCAACATTAGAGTCAGGTAAAAGTCACTTTGTAAAGTAAGTAAAGTAATTATGAACATGAACTATCAAAATACCAAAATACTGACCAAAATAATGGAATTGAAAATGTGGCTTATAATGTGAACATAGACTATGTAAATGAGCTAAGCCCCATCCAACCAGAGAACATCAGAGCTGAGGAACAATCTGAAGGCAAGCTATCTTCCTATATGATAATACAATAAAGGGAAAATCTGATTCTCTTGTTTAAGTCAGGACCAATGTAAAAAAAAAAAAAAAAAACTGAAAAAAGACAAAAAGCAGGAAATGTTTTTGTCATGTTTTTTTTTTGGCAACGGTTTGAGGAAGAACCACATATGGGTTTGATGATCAGGTGTTCCGAAACACAGTACAGTGCGCAGTGGAGAAGTAAATACAAAGTGGATATAAAATGCATTTTCATTTGGTGATTTCATTAATTTAAGGGAAAAAGCTGTACAAACCTACCTGGGCCCTATGTGAAAAGTAATTGGGCCCTAAACCCAATAACTGGTTGTGGCACCCTTGGCAGCAACAGCTGCAATCAAGCATTTGCGATAACTGGTAATGAGTCCTTCACTTCACTATGGAGGGATTTTGGCCCACTCTCAAAATAGTTACAATTACAAAATAGTTTTAATTCAGCCACATCGGAGGGCTACAGCATCTCAATCAGACTGAAGTCTAGACGTTGAATCAGATTAATGTCCAGATGTAACAGGGCACACAACTTCCAAAACGTTTGTGCCATCAGTCTACAGGATATTTGGCACAAGTGTCTTGGGACGATCAAGCTTTTTTTGGCAATGTGAGACAAGCCTTTGTGTTCTTTTTGGTCAGCAGTGGCTTTAGCCTTGGAACTCTCCAATGGATGCCATTTTTTCAAAGCCTGTTTCTTATTGCTGAGTCATTAATACTGACCTTAACTGTGGCAAGTGAGGCCTGCAGTTCTTTAGATGTTGTTCTGGGTTCTTTTATGTGCTCCCATATGAGTCGTTGTTGTGCTCTTGGAGTAATTTTGGTAGGCCGGCCACTTCTGGGAAGATTCACCATTGTTCCAAGTTTTCTCTTTTTATGGATAATGGCTCTCTCCATGGTCGCTGGACTCCCAAAGCCTTTTCATCTGTTCTTCAATTTCTTTGCATGGCATGGTGTGTTGCTTTTTGAGATTTTTTACATATTTTTGAGTCTGATCACTTTGTCAGCCAGGGTCTATTGAAATTATTTCTTGATTCAACAGGTCTGGTAGTAATCAAGCCTGGGTGTGGGAAGTGAAATTTAAATGAAGTTTCCAAAAAATGTGGTAAATCACAGTTCATTCATGATTTACAAGGGGAGAATCATCCTTTATAATCTGCATTTTGTATTTACTCGGGCTGTCTTCATGTAATATTAAAATTTGTTTGATCTGATCTGAAAATGTGACAAATATGCGCAAAAAAAAACAACAACAGGAAGGGAGCAAATACTTTTTCACAGCACTGGACATACACAGAATTCACACATACACCTACACATAAAAACACATGAGCCCTGACCTTGAAAAAGCATGCAATATTTATTTCTTCCCAGGGATGAAAATTATTATTTCTCCTCTCATTTGTGTTTGTTACATGTATGCTGTACAAAGAAATGTGTGTTAATGAATGTGTGAATTCATTCTATAACACTGATCCAACAAATTCAGATATACTTCTTCTGATGCCCACTGTTTTCTCAAAACAGTCAGAGGAGAGAAAGAAACAGACAGAATATTTGCTGCACTCTTGGCAGTCTGCAGTGCCTTTTTATGAGAGCAAGAAAACCGTAAAATTGTGCCATCGTAATTATCAAGAGAGAGAAAGAAAGGGAAATTGTGAGTGAGAGAGTGAGAGTGAGAGCAAGAGAGGGGGGCTCAGGGGAAGGGAGGAGTAGATAGCTGGCAATTCATTTGTATCTTCATCTTTGTAAGTAAGAAGTGAATCTGACAGTTACAATAATAGCAATGCGAAACACTCAATTGGATTTCGTTTCAGGAATGTTGAATGTTGGTCTTATATAAAAGTCGTTGCTCTCCAACTGCACTGCTCTAGCCATCGACGGTGGATTTAGACTTATTTCTGTGACACCAGGCTCAGGAGTAGGAGAGAAACAAAAATAAGTTGTTATTATTTTCTCCTTTTCTCGCCTGAAGCTGCTCTGGAATGATTCCAGATGAGACATCTTCGTCATCTGCGTTTTGACCCTCTTGGCTTTCCGTAGGCAGATGCAGCAAGGGCTCAATAAAACTTCAAAAGCCCTTTCCTGTCAAAATAAAGCCTGGTGTCAGCAGCAAACACACACCTATATAGTCTCAGTTCTATTTACACATGAGGGGCACGCAAGCACACACACAAACACACTCACACACACACACACACACACACACACACAATCATGCTGAGCTTCCCCTCAGCACACCACAGGCAGAATTGCTACAGTTCAGTCAGTTGATTTTCTTTCTCTCTCTCTCTCACTCTCTCTCTCTCACTCTCTCTCTCTCACTCTCTCTCTCTCTCCTTGTCAGTCCAATCACTATGCCTCTGTTCCCGTCTGACAGTCCATCCCTCAACCCTCCTGTTCTTATTCAGGCTTTTACACTATATAATTATCCTACCTTTTCTTTTCGGTTCTCCTCTAATAGGCCAACCACAAGTCCTGTCTAACAGATGTTTCAGTCTGCTTCTATGACTTCTCTTCACTTCTATCACGATTTCTGTGAAATGAAAATCTCCTCTTCTTTGGGTCACTCTCGAGCTCTGGCATTCATTGTCACTCCGACAGTGTCTTAAGCATAGTTTACATAATCCTTTGTCTGCTCCAGCGGAAAGGACCCTGCTCGGTGACACTATCGACATGCAGTGCATAAATCTCAGTTATTTGTGTGGTTTGACAGTGAGACCCAGGTGACATTGAAGATGCATGCCCTGACACGTTCTCTCAGCTGGTGTCGTAGCTATCGCTCTTCCTCTGTCTCTTTTGCAGTAGGTGGGTGAATCGCAGTTCAGTGCTATCCTGCGGTTAAATTCAGATAATACTGATTTTGCTGCATGAGACAATAAGCTGTCTGCTTTTTTTTGCGCGCATATACAATGCAATCAAGTCCCTGGCAGAGAAACGGGTTATAGTGTTTTATTTAGTGTCATCATTAGTCTGTCAGGTATATATCAGCTCCATAACATTCACGTTAATCTGCCAAATCTTTACGACTGCTTAGTGTGTTTATGCTTATTCTGCCAAAATACATAACATAAACTCTATAAAGGTTTAAACCAAAGTGACGATGAATTCTGCTTTAATGCTACATAAATGTGTGGCAATATGTATTACATGAATATTGGACTCCAGTCTGATGGCATCAATAGAGTGAGTAATAAAGTATATAGGTGCACTGAATGCTCCTGAAAATGATCCTGTTGTGGATCTTGTGCCAGGTCTACTGAGATCACACTGGAGATATCGGAAACATGAACATTTGTAACATGAGCATCAGATCTGATGCAACGCGAGGGTAAATATTTTCTCCAGATGTGCTATTGAATTGTTGAAAACATTTGCACTAGGCTATGACCCTAAACATTGATCTCTGTCTAAACTGTCATGAGCTTTGCCATGCTTAAAACTTGTATCAGTGCTGGAATTTGAGTGATATGTAATTATAAGAGTTGTGGGACGTTACTTTTTAAAAGTAACTAATTACATTACAAAATTACTGTCATTAAAAAGTCATAAGTGACATTATAGAATTATCTTCTGATAAAAGTAACTAGTTAGAGTAATTTTCCATTGCAGAAATGAAAACTCCTTTGTGATTCCTCATGCATGTTGTTTTAGTCAAGACCCTTATAATTATTCCACCATCATCACTCAGTGAAGTTTGGCCCATAATCTGTTAGATACTAACAGCAGGAATAACAGAGGGGGCGGGTTTTCGTGGGCGGGGGGGCGGGGCTTGTAGGGCGACTTACACACACACACACACACACACTAACAGAATCACTGCTGTCTGGCTCACGGATTACATAAATTGTCTGAATAACGGATTACATTTTTTTAAATATAACTAAATAACTGAGCACTTAAATGGCGGACCTAATGCATTAGATTACTTCGATTACTCAAAAAAGTAATCGAAGTACTTTGTAACACGTTACACCCAACACTGGTAATGAATATGAGTAATTAAATTAAGTTCAGCCTTTGTTTGACACATACAGTACATACTGGCTGTGCAGTGAAATTCTTTATTCTTCGCATCCCGCAGCTTTGTTAGTAGACAGAGCTCAGAGGGCCCACAGCAGTAACTTAGCAGAGCCAAGGAACGAGTGGCCGACCTTCTGATCAGTAACTCAGAGCCTTAACACACCAATTAATTAATGCTATTAATAGTAATTTAGTGGACTTTAATGTTAAGTTGCTAGATAGGGCTTTATGATATTATGATATTGAAAACTGAGATAGATCATTCTGAATATTATTTTATTATTTAATTTTTTTTAATGTTTCACCAAACATGTTACTTACTACAGTAGTAATGTGAGTGAGTGTGTCTGTGTATGTGTGGTGTATATGTTAATTACATCATTTCATATGTGTTATTTCATAGTTTATAGTTTAAAAATCTCAAGTATTGTTTTAGAATGTACAAAATAACTCACTAAACACAAAACATTGAATTGCAAAGTGTGTCCACTCTTTTGATTGGTACTGTGTGTATATACAGTATACTATGTGTATATACAGTATATACAAAAAAGTATACAAGTAGTATATTAGTGTATGTTTAAACAGTATATACAAAAAAACAAAAAATAAATAAAATGCTGCCTGGAAACATATTCAACTATTTTATTGTTGTCTATTGTTGTGTATTATAATAATAATGGTGATCAATCACTAATTTTAATATCATAAAGCACTACAGTATCTAGCAACTTAACGTTGAAGTGCACCAGCAGTGAGAAAGCAGAATAACATTAAATCAGAACCCATCTTTAGTAAAGTATGCCTACGTCAGATATGACATTCTCTGGTTTGAATTTATCTGTTTTATTTTTAATTCATATGTAACAACGTTAACCTGTCATGCAATTTGTCTCCCATACATCGGCCACATGAACCAAAGCAGTACAAAAATTTTAACGGCTCTAATCTGAAAAATTAAGTAATTACTACTACTTCTCTATTTCCTCCCTCTTGCATTAATGTTATGCACCTCCACCTACTACTGTATGTTGTAGTGTAATGTCACGTCATCAAGAAAAGTGAACATTAAACCATTATCAAAACCTGTTTGTCATGCCTTTAAGCAGATTGGACTGTAATAGTAGAGCACTAAAATGGTTTTTATTATTATTATTATTATTATTACTATTATTATTGTCTTTTGGGGTGCTAACAATAAATGTAGTGTCTAAAATCGTCTATCTCATCGTCTAAGTCCAGGAAAAACAAACCTGCTATGGAGCTGAACACACGGCCACAGTGTTTACCACCCTTGTTTGGCATTTCGCTCTCTGGGAACGGACTGTATTACCTTTTAATAAATGTAATTCCAAACCACATACATCAATCCTGCAAGAAAATGGGACACTGTGGAATTTGTGTAGCAAATAAAAGCAATTTTTACCCTGAGCAGAATGCCAACCATCAAGCTTTACTGATCAGTGTTATCGCTCCAGAACATCAGCGTAAACTGGACATAAAAGGAGTTGTTGTCGAGGAGTTACACCTCGTTCCAACACTCCCTGACGTGGTGATTCCTAATTCAGCCAGGCAGGTGATGTTTTCTGGAATGATGAACAGACAGACAGACAGAGAAAGAGCTGACTTTATACGTGCTACAGTACGTGCTGCGCTGGTGAGCTGACAACAGCAAAACAGGTGTACTACACTAATACGAATCAAACAGCAGAATCCATTAACAGAATTACTGAGGTATCAGATGCCCTGCCACTGATGCATTTTATATGCAATAAAGTAGCAATAAGGTAACAATTTAAATTAACTCTGTACATTAAAGCTGTATAGATCTCTGTTGTGTACGCAATTGAGATTGCTCAGCTCTTTTTAACTTCCTATAAGTGCACGTGCATACTAGTGGTGCGTAAGGAACCAACAACTGGTGCGTAGATCAACTCAGATGACAATTAAATCATTCTGAAAGATTATTCCAAATCTTTTCTGTAAATTTCTGCCCCGTTTTGT
>JAQQZT010000033.1:9684129-9699113 GCA_030068275.1 Clarias platycephalus | reverse complement strand
ACCATTATACCAAAACACATGTGGACACAGATTACTCCATAACACTTCCACATATGGACACAGATTACACCATAACACTTCCAGATGTGGACACATATAACACCCTTATATTTCCAGATGTGGACACATATTACACCCTTATATTTCCACATGTGGACACACATTACACCATTACACCAAAACACATGTGGACGCACATTACTCCATAACACTTTCAGATGTGGACACAGATTACACATCCACTTGTGAAGAGGGATAACACTATTACACCACAGCATGTTCACACATGTACACAATAACATCCAAATGTTGACACAGATTACACCATTACACCACAGCACATCCACAGCAAAATTCCCAAAAAATGAACACCATAAAGTGTTTATATAGATACAGTTGGACTTAAATTAACTCTGAAAGGTTTGAAACAGGACTGGAGATTTCACTGTGTTATATCACAATTACAATATAATACTTCCAGATGTGGACACAGATTAAATAACATATCCATATGTGGACAGAGAAAACACCATTACACCATGTAAACACAGATTTCCATAGCACATCCACATGTGGACACAGATTACACAATAACATCTATACATTGACACAGAAAACACCATTAGACCACAGCACATCCAGATTTAAGTTAAAATCTCAATCTCAAGAAAATGCTTAATACGAAGGTGAGTCAAAAATTATCCGCACTCCGGGTATGTTAAAACATCTATTGGGCGACTGACTTGTCTGCACTTTCCGTTCAAGGCTACCGTCTCCCCAGTCACTGCTGTGCAGGTGCGAATGTGTTACATCCGTTCATTAGTAACTGTGATACAAGGAAAAATTGATCCCCTGCTTGTGATTTGGACTAAAGAAGAGCAGCATGCAATGATTTGTTTTTAGTGGTCTAAGGGTGTACATGAAGTGTGTAATGAATGGATGGAGACATTTAAGGGAGGTCCCAGAGGTGCTAGCCAACAAGAAGGAGCCGGACACCCGTCCACGTCCACGACTGATAACAACATTGAGAGTACACGTGAAATAGACGATATAGAGATAGATTATGTGGCGAATCATTTGCAAATCAGCCATGACTTTGCCTCCATTATTACTGATGAAGAAGTGAAGACAGCAGTCCATTTGTGGCTTGCAGCTCAGCCTAAAACCTTTTTGATTATGGAATATGAAAGTTTATAGACAGATAGACAAAGTGTATTAAAAAAGCAAGGAGATTAAATCATCAAAATGATGCACAGTATTTGTCTTTTATGAAAGTTAATTCGAATAAATTCTACAGTCAGAATGCGGATCATTTTTGACTCACCCTCGTATATCTTCCCCATATTGACTTGTACACTCACCAGTACACCTGATTATTCATGAACTTATTCAATCATTAGACAGCAGGGCAAGACATAAGGCAGTGCCAGCACAGATCTCTAGTTAATGTTCACAGCAAACAACAGCATGGGGGGGGGGATATGATCTCGGTGACTTTGACTCGTCAGTGCCAGATGGGCCGGTTTTCAGTCTTTCAGAAACTGCTGATTCCGTGGGATTTCCATGCACAATGCTCCTGGAGTTTACAGAGAATAAAGCTGACAGGTTGACTATGTTCACTCAAAAAACCAATCTATACCAAAGTGGTGAGCAGAAAAAGACATCTCCGGGAACAGGCAGGTGGGCAGCAAAGGACCACATCGGCTTTCATGTCTACCAGCTAAGAACAGGAACGTGAAGCTGCTCACCCAAACTTCACAGACTTGAAAAAGTGTTTTGTTTTGTTTTTTGTTCCTTTTGTAGTACAGACTGTAGTCGTGTGCTTGATTCGAGTCTAACGTGGATAGCTGTCCCGGATGAGCTGCCTTTGGTTTTGGATGTCCTGAGATGCTTTTCTGCTCACCATGCCTGTACAGAGTGGTTCTTTAAGTTAGCAACGCCTCCTCGTTAGCTTAAATTCTTTTTTTTTTTTTAAAGCCTGTCTGGCACCAGCAACCATATGAAGAGGAGATGAGATCACTTTGATTTCCTCTTGGGGTTGACCTGTGTCTGCTTGAGTGTATGCACTGTGCCGGTGTCCCCTGATTGTCCGTGAATGAGCCAAGTGTTCCTATTAAAGTGGCCAGGGATGGTGTGATATCCAGCGAGATAATTGCCGTTCATTAGTTCTCTTTTGGAAACGACTCACAGACACTGTGATTCAACCAATTAATTTAATTTACCATTTCACCATTTGTGTGTGTGCTTTTTTTTTTCCCCCCGTTTCGTCCCTCCTGTCCCTTTTTTCACGGGAACTGGATAATGTAATCTTTTTAAAACGGGCAATGAAGGCACACACCCGCGCCCTTGAATGCATGTCTCCTTAATTACTGTTGTCATCTACACCTGTTGTCATGCAGCACTGCTCTTCACTGCTCTCTCTCTCTCTCTCTCTCTCTCTCTCTCTTTCTCTCATACACACTTATGCTACTCTCCTCTCCTCTTTTCCCTCAGTGCTTCAGTATCAGCTTAGCGCAGAATCCCCTTTTTATGCAGCACACACAAAAAGTCCTCATACTGGCATAGTAACACACAGACACACAGACACACACTCACTCACAAACAATAGCACTGTGCTGGGATGTAAGTGTTTGCAAGTCCTTCCTTTTATGCATGCAAAGATACATGGGGGGAAAAAAAAACCCTAGGCCCGTGTCCCCTTAATCCTCATGTCTTTGAGGCTTTAATGTTAACCTTTGCCTAGATAACACAGAAACCTGGGGACACAGCAGGGGATGGAGCAAAAGCGTGGGAGAGAGGGAGGGGATGGGAAGATAAGCGAGGGAGAGAGAGAGAGAGAGAGAGAGAGAGGGAGAGAGAGGGAGAGACCAGGCAGAATTGGCATTCCGTCTGTGCGCTGTGCCTCGCTAGAGGAATAATGATTAGATGCTCAGTATTCCAGTCACATCGTCTCTACTATCAATGAGCGAGAGACACAGAGAGAGAGAGAGGGAGAGAAAGAGGGAGGGGGGAAAAGGGACGGGGAAAGAGGAAAGGAAAGGGGAGAAGCAAGGTGAACAAAACAGGAGAGGACTAGGGGTGAGTGTATGTGCTAGCATAAAGCAGAGAGACAGAGAGACAGACAGAGAGAAATGGCGAACATGGCCAGACAAGCGTGGAAAACCATCAACTAGGCACACACACAAGCAGACATTCCGAAAGGCACATGAGCAACATCCCATTAACACTCAAGGATATACAGGACAGCTCACTCATTTTCTCATAACAAAGTGATAATAAGCTAAAGGTAGTGAGTTCAAATCCCAGGACTGCCAGAGAGCCACATCCCTGACCTTCTAGCAATGTTACCGCTTGACCGGAGTTCCTGGATTGCATTCTGGCTTGTTTGTAGGCCACCAAAGCTCCTAATGAAGTCGGAAAGGTTAACCTAAATATTCATCACACTCTCAAACGCACACACACACACACACACACACACTCAGAAAAGGACAAAAGTGTCCCGACCATTCCGTTAGCCATATTACTGTCATAAACACAACTGCATAATATCATACAGTGCAGCATAGATCTTGCACGCACACACACAAACACACACACACACAATACATAGGGGGAACACTTTGTCAAAGTTAGGGCAAGTCACAGCAGGTACAGCCACCTCAGCAGAGACACACTGCAGAGAAAAAGAGAGCGAGAGAGTAAAAGAGAAGCAGTGACAAATAAGAAGTTTACTCTACTGAACGGTTTGATGCAGTGTCTGCAAACGGACAAGACAGCAGGTGAGTTAAACACAAACGCACGGACACATACACGTGCCGTTCCCGGCCAAAGAAAGGGCCGATCACGATGCTCATTTGCGAAGGCCGCGGTTCTTCACCAGCAATACGTCTGCTTAAGTGGCACCTACTGACAAACTCAAGGCGGCCGGCAGCACCGATGTGAGACCTGAGCCGCGGATGAGAGTTGTCATTAAAATAACGCATTTATCACACACGCCAAACTACACTCCTACTACCCCCACCCCCACACACACACACACTTGGATCTGCGTGGGTGAGTTTGTTGTAATACACTAGTGTATTGTAGGGTCAGCAGGATTTCAGCTGCCTCAGCATCCTCGTACACGGTCATCTCATGGACGTGTATTTATAGGCTCCCAGATATCAAAGGGACGCCGTAAAGGTTAAATAATCAGGGCAATAGTCATATAAATACATTTAAAGCTGTTTGCGCCGAGCTCGTAACAGGACCTACTGCTTCTGACAGGACAAACAAAAAGTCTTAGGAAGGTGTTGGGCCACCATGCGCAAGAGAAAAAGTTAACCTTTAGCATGATGATACTACTAGCATGCGTCACTGTGAAGAGGGTGATCTCATGGTGCTGAGCAAGGGGTGGTTCCGGCCAAAAAAAATAAATACATTATATATAATTTATGTATATAATGTGTGTATACATTTTTGACTGCATAGTCAGCCAAAAATGTATACACACTTCAGGAAAAGAAACATAGTATGATGTATATTATTAATTATTGTTTTTATTAATTATTTAATATTATATTTTATAATATATATCAATACATATCAATACATTTTGAATTAAAATATTTATTTATTAATTTTCTATTTCTCTGAAATGTGTATACATTTTTGCCTGACTCTGTGCTGTGTATATATATATATATATATATATACACAAATTTTGCTCTTATCAGTCCCACCCCTCATTTCTTCATAATAACATTAAATTAAATAAATGGAAACAAGGGAACAAGTGTTTTACTACGACAGGCTGCAAAGTCTCAATTTTAAAAAAATGCTTTTGTGGAACAACCTCAGCTGCGACCTCATTTCCCCTCTCGTCTGTTCCAACCACTCAGCTTTCAGCATCAGCAGTATACTAATCACCAGCCGGATCATCTGTCACCATCTGCACCTGTTTCCCCTTTTTTGGTTCATGACTTACATTATATGGTTTTTATGAATGAATGATCCATAGGTCACTGTGTGGCTTAAAACAAAAACAATCCCCTTTTTTGTCAAAAAAGACAAAAAAGTTATTTAGGAAACCTACATAAAGAAAAAAAGAAATCCGGCTTTTTGGAAGTAAAATATGATGAAATTATTGTGGCTCAAGACTTTTGCACAATATTGTTGTTGTTGTTTTTTGCAAAGCTCTATAAGCTTTTTGGATTTGTCCTGTGAACAGCTTCTCCCATATGAAATCTCAACTTCTTTCATCGTTACCCCTTACCCCCTTAGTTGTTTTTTTCTTAATAAACCCAACTTTACCTGACCATCAAGACTATTTGCCAAACAGCCTCCTCACTGTCGCTCCATATGCTTTCCATTTTCAGCACCATTGCTCTGTGAAATGTTCAAGTTTTGGATCTTTTTTTTTTTTTAACTTTGTCCCAGACATGTTTTGTTAGAGCCTCAGTCTTTGTTTAAATACACCCACCGTCTACTTCATTAGGAACACCTGTATATAAGTTCATGCGTATAATTAATCAGCCAATCACGTGGCAGCAGCACAATGCAAAAAATAAAAAATAAATCATGCATGGTCATGGTTTCAGTTAATTTTCACAACAAAGACAGTTATGAAGAGAAAAAAAAAGTGATCCATTGCGGTATAGTTTTTTTTGTGAACAGATTGGCTGCTTGGAGTATTTCAGATACTGATCTCCTGGGATTTTCACACATCAGCCTCTATAGAGATTACACAGAATGGCTTGAAGACAATAAAAAAAAAAAACAATAAGTGAGCAACAGTTCTGTAAGTGGAAATGCCTTGTTGATAAGAGATATGATTCAATCTGGCCAGGAAGGATGTAGCAACTCAAATAATCACTCTTAACAGCCGTGGGGAGCAGAAAAGCGTCTCAGCATGCACGTCATACTGTATGGACCTTCCAGGTGGAGGAACTTCAACAGCAGATGATCACATCAGGTTCCACTCCAGTCAGAATTCGAGAGCAGTTGCACACACTTATGTGACTTCTGGTAGCAATTTCTTAAAGTTAAGAACCATGTGTCTCTTTTGTATTGTTTGTTTTCCCCCCGCCCCTAAGAGATGCAACACATGTTCTACCTCATAGTTATACATCTAATTCTCCAAGTAATTCTTAGTTCTTAAGTGCAACACTGTCTTTAAAAAGAGAAGCAGAAGTCTAACATTGAATTTTAAAGGCCCTGTATATTATTTTTTCTTTAACAAGCTAAAGTAAGACTCAGAGATTCACTAAAGTACATCTGTGATTGCTCCAGCCGGCATTCACTCATTCATCCTCTATACAACGGCGTAGGAAACTTTGGGCACATGTCGGCATACACCCTGGAAAGGGTGCCAATCTATCGCAGGGCATGCACACACACAGCATGTATTTGGACTGTGGGATAAAACTGGAGTACCCAGAGAAAGCTCATCAAGCACACGGAGAACATGCAAACCCCCCCTCCCCTGCCCCCCCAAGCACCTATAACGCTGGAGATGTTGTGAGGCCACAATGCTATACACTACACCACAGTGCCACCTTTCAGCAATAATTGTTAACAGGTCAAACTCGCTTAATTTCAATCCTCCTCCAAATGTGTCGGTCCATCGTCTATGTAAATGAGCAACTTCTGAGTCACATTTAACCAGAGGACAGCAGAGCTGAGCAACAATTTAGGGTGGGGGATCTTCTTATACGAGGTCAAAATAGGGGAAAATCAAACTGTCTTGTTTTTAGGTAAAAAAGTGAATATTACTGTCCCTCACATTTTATGTTTGTACACACACAGGAAAACCACCTGAGTGTCGAAAAATCATCAAAAAGTGAAAAAAAAAAAATGCTTTTACAAAGTAAATCAATCGTTATGGATTTTACATTTAGTACCTTGCAATATTTCCTGAATAGTCGCTTCATCTTTAACCCGTCTTATACGTCCAGTGTTCTGTACAGTTTCACAAATATGAAAGCTTGATCATGTCTGCATGTGTTAAATAAGAAATCAAGAATACGGAGCCTGAAAAGTCAAACTGTTTTATTAAAAAAAAAACACAAAAAAACCCCACACATTATAAACTTTATGAGGAACTCATGCCAAAGATAATAATGATCTTAATGAGGGCAAAGTGTTGGAAATGTGCATGAGCTCATTAACACTATGCTCAATTTTCCTCTTTAAAACGTAAGTGGAGCTGATGCTTCCTGGTCCTGCTAGTCCGAACATGTAACAGCTATTTAAGCCAAGCAACAGCTAACATTTTCTCTTGGGAACGTACAAAAGGTTTTATCCTGTAAGGTTTTCACCTCGCCTCATTCTCTGTTTCTTACCTAGATAACCTTAAGTTATCTCTGTGCCCATCTCTGAAACCATTTCACAAATGGCTCCAATCTTTCTCCGTCTTCCTTTTCCTTTCACCCCCTCCTTTTCGCCCTCTCTCTCTACACAGTCTCCTCTATAATGAACTCGATGGTGTGCGGGACTTCTTGGCCGGCCACCACCGATATCGTGGGCATGGTAACTGCAGGTATTGCGATGTTGTTATGGAGAAACACCACAGACGTGCCGTGCTGCTCGGGCACAAGCGTACCCTCCTGGATGATGGGGACGGTGCTGGTGGTGGACTGTATGGAGGTCGTGGATGGGGACGAGGCGTCCTGCACCAGGAGGATGGTCTGTACGGCCGAGTCCTGGTTCACAGCGGCCTCGGTGGTGGGATCAGAGGGGTCGCTGGCGTGCAGACGCAGGTGTTTGTGAAGATTGGGGCGTGAGCGGAAGGCGGTAGGGCAACGAGGGCAAGCGAATGGGCGTTCACCGCTGTGCACCCGGGCGTGCTCGGCTAACCGCGCCGCAACGCTAAAGCTCTTCCCGCAGACCCAACACACGAACGGGCGCTCACCACTATGGATACGCTCATGGTCCTGTAGGTGGGGCAGCTGCCGAAAACGCTTCCCACACTGAGTGCACTAAGAGAGAAAGAGATAAGACAGGAAAAGTAAGAAAGGACAAAGTAAAATGGGCAGAGGGTAATATATTAATAAACATATATATATATATATATATATATATATATTTTTTTTTTCCATGAAATTCTGCTTAGCTGAAATTAAATTAGTCGTCATCCCTCCTACACATGGACCTGCTCACAGGATGTAAATAAAAAAAGACCAGCACTGATCAGTAACACAGTACACGGTCCTAGTGGAGCTCAGAGACAGTCGGGTGCTGACTGGGTTGTTCACAGAGCAAAGTAGAATTTCCGCCTAGAAGAAAGCGAGCAAATCTTTTTTGGAAAGCGGTGCCTGTGCCTGCGTGGGAGGGACTGATTCCATTTCTGGATTTTTGTTTCTCCAGGCCAAATTGGCCATGCTGGATAGAAGTGAGTCCTTATCTACTCGCAGAGACTGAAGTGTTCCACTGCACAAGCACAAAAACATCTCTCCGTTACACAATGAAATTACAGAGCAGAGCTCTTATAAAAAAATAAAAATAAAAAAAGAGAGGGGGAAAAAAAAATCTAAATATGCATAAAGGTTTTTAAATTACTTGTGCTTGTTTTTCAATCATGGTAACTGTCTCATCACATCAGGGGAGCTGATTGCTTAAAGTTGTTAACCAAAAAAATAAAAATTCATTAGTGTGTTCCATGAAAAACACTGTGAAAGTCACATTCAGCTTTTGTTGCATAAATACAGGTTAATAATAATTGACTTAAACAACCTTGCAGTATACTGTGCACTGTATGTGTCTCTTTCTCAACCTATACTGTACGCATTTCATTACAGATACACCGCGTGGCCAAAAAAAGAGAAACACGTCTAAGAATACGTACTATGCATGATGGGTGCATCATTTCATGCGCTCCCTTCTTACCTCCACTTATCACTCTGAAATATGGTCAGTCTGGTCTGATCAGATCACATGACCTTTATTGATTGCTCTAAAGTCCATTCTTTATGATTTGAGCAAACTCAAATCTTTTTTTCCGATTAGCCTCAGTAACATATGGTTTCCTTATGGACACACTTTTCCATCACACTGTGTGCATGGAAATGCTCTTACTTACTATCTTACTCACTATTAAAGATGTGTAGTAATGGCTTTTACTGTTGAGTTTTTAACCACGCAACTTCACCAAGTGTTTATGAGATCTCCATTCAAAAAGAAATTCTGTCCACATTTTTTTTTCCCCACAAAGTTGACGGTTCAGCACTATCCCTCCAGATTTCATAATGTGTTGAAGGCTTCTTAATTCCTGTGCAAGTAATTTCAAACGTCCTTAGTTGTTTTCTTTGCTTGACGCAGTCAAACAATTTGACCCTTTTGAAATGGCAACATTTTTGTACAGACAGTGTATTTTTCCATCAGTGTTTTAGCCAATTATATGAAATGGAGAAACAGAACAGGTCTCATTCAGTTACCTGGTAATGAAAATCCTGGCGTATGAGGAATATCCTCTGCATTACATAGAACAAATTATTATTCTAACATGAGCTCAATTTTAAACTGATCTTTTTTTAAACAAACCCGTCTTGTTTGCCACATGGCAAAATCAGAGGCAAGAGCAACAGATGGCAGCATGAGCCGAGCAACCTAATGATATTATATCATTATCGTTCTATTGAATCAGTTACTGCCTGAATATCTTTGACTGCATTAGCCGGGGCCATCAAGCAATTTTTAATTTTTAGCTCATGCAGCTCTAAACTTTTAATGAGTACCAGACCAAAACTCTCTCCCTATATATATATGAATATATTTTTTTCTCTCACACAAATCAACAGTACAGGTTTAAGCACTGGTTTAAGGATCTCCTAAACAAATCAGTTCTCATAGACAAGTTTGCACGATGTACATTACATTGTGATCTGTTGTCATTTTCTAAGGGTTAAAACACAGTGTGTGTGTGTGTGTGTGTGTGTGTGTGTGTGTGTGTGTGTGTGTGTGGTGGTGTTATAGGAAAACAATGAAATATAAATAAACTAATACATAAACGACAACCGGCTCGACATTAAGTCTTTTTTCTGTAGTGTTTTTTTCCACAGCTTTTTAATGGTTCCTAGTCACATTTAATGATGTGGATGGTCTGCATTATCACTTACATAGCACGTAGGAAAAAAAATCATTCCTTCACCAGCCTCTTCTCTTTTTTTTTCCCCTCCTCTTTTAATTTAATAAGCAGTAGCTTGTAATGTTGGTGAGAAACTGCAAAGCAGAAACTGCTCTCCTCTGAAGACTTCTCACGGTGAAAAGCCGTCATTAATATAAATTATAACAAATTATATGTTTTCTTCTTTGACACAAAGTGCTTTTTTAATCTGTTTATTATTAGCCTTCGATTATATACATCATCCATCATACAAGTCCCACTGTATGAACTGTTACTATAGAAACTACACTGGATTAGACTAACAAAATTAATATTAACTTTTAATATTATTTATTAATATTAACTATTAAATTAATATCGTTACAGCTGGCACTAGTGTCTCAGCCGTCCTGGAGATGTTGAACATGGCTCATTATATTGCATATTTATACACTGCTAGGCAACAATAAAAACCCATCATTTCAGAAAGCTCGAATTATTGGCAAATAAAACATTAAAATGACTGGAATTGGGTTAACAACTGTCCAAGACCTGTCCTGGAAGCCTGGAGGGATAGTGCTGAGCCGCCAACTTCATGACATGAAGACCATTCCCACACACACTCAAAATGTGACTAAAACTCATAGGATTTACCCTAAACAGCTGTTGTGGCCATAAGAAAGTCACTTGTTAGAGAGGGAGAATAAACATTAGATTTTGAAGCTATGGAAAAAGGTCATGAGGTCAGATTGATCCTATTCCAGAGTCATGGACGTGTCAGGGTAAGAAGGAAACGCATGAAGCGATGCACTCATCATGCATAATACACTGTACAAGAAGGCTTATGATCTGGGGTTTCTTCTTGGTCAGGTGTAGGCTCAGCTATTGTTATGTGGCAATGAAATGAAGTCAGCTGACAACCTGAAAGGGATTTTTCCTTCCCCGACGACGTGTTTCCAAAGTGTGAAAGAGTGGATCTGAGATAATGATGAATCATTTTTACACATGAATTCATCAACTTAAAACCATACAACAAAAAAAACTTAGTGTGTGATTTATTTATTTTTGTTTGTTTGTTCATTTATTTTTTTAGGGGGTGCAGTGAAGTTATATTTAAGAAAAAAGAAGCCTGCTATGGGGCAGCGGTGGGTTGGCAGTTAACTAGACCAGTAACTGGAAGGTTGTTTCAGGGCGTATCTGTGCAGTGACCGGCCCTGAGCGTCAGTCATCGTATGCATGAATGTAAGTAAGTTAGTAAGTAAATCACTCTGTCAGACAGTGAATACGTAAGATAGGACTAAACATAGGACAATCAGTGATTATAGTCAACAATCAGTTAACTCACTGTACATTTCAAGCGATCAGTTAAGAAAAATGGCAATTAATAAGGTATAAATCATCAAAAATTCCTACATGGTACATTTCATGTTGTGTAGTGGAAATGAGTGCATATAATAAATAATAACTTCGCACACACTCAACACGGCTGCATATGGCTAACCAGATCTAGCCATTCTAACACGTGCTAAGGACACTTAATCCAACAGGTCTACAGGTAAGTTTTTGTTTCTTTGTGCAAGTTTTTATTTTTTTTGGTTAAAACTAGAGCTCACCTCAAAGGGTCTCTCATCGGTGTGTGTGCGCATGTGCACGGCGAAGGTAGAGGCATAGGCAAACTCCTTAGAGCAGAAATTGCATATGAAGCGGCGTGGCGTGTTCCTCTTGGACAACGGGGTGCGGCAGTGCGACACCACGTGCTGCGCCAGGGACGAGCTGGAGGCGAACCGTTTCCTGCAGGGTGCGAGAGGACAGCGTAGTGGCGTCTGTCCCGTGTGCGAGAGCCGGTGCAGGTCCAGACCGTCCTGCGTCACACAGCGGTGGCCACACATATCACACTCGAGCTGACCCCCGACTCGGCCGCGCCCGTGACCTTTATAACGACGCCGCTGAGTGGGTTCTCCTGTGCAGCGCTGCAGGTGCACGTCTAATACCGCCTGGTTCAGGAACTGAGACCCACACTGAGAACACACCACAGGCTCCTTATCTAGAGAGAGGATTACACCAGAGGGAAAAGCATTAAATCTCACACTCACACCAGATGAAAAAGAGAGGCTGATAGAGGGACAGAAGAAAAAAAAAGAGAGAGAGAGAGAGAGAGATCTATATTTTATCACTTATACACAAAAGCAAAAAGGAAAATCTCACACAAAAAAGGCTCCTTATCTAGAGAAAAAAAAAAGGTGGAGAGTTGCAAAAGCATAACATACACGTACATCTAGCATCTCTTATCTAAAGAATAATAGGGACTGGCATAAAAACATTTACACACTGTAAGATATGAACAAAGGAAGGAATAAAACAGAAAGATAAATAGAACTTCGGGACTCAATGACGGACCCAAAGCTGCTGTTTAGATTCAGCTGCACTGTCCGTGTGTGACCTTTACAGTCTTCAAACACACTCTCTCACACAAATTAACTGCCATCGTCTCACTCTATTTTTCTCCATTTGGTTCTCTCTCTCTCTCACACACACTCACTCCAGTGACTGGTTTTAGCCTGATGAGAAAATGACTGATCAGCAGCTGATCTTATCAATACATGCAGCTAATCAATGCGACCTCTGACCTCATTTATTCATTTCTGTTGGAGTCCCAGTCAATAAGAGGACATTCGTCAAAGTGGAACCCCGGATGTAGGAAAAAAGACGAGAGAGAGAGAGAGAGAGAGAGAGAGAGCACTCAAATGTCGAAATTACAAGTGAAAAAAAATGCTTCTGTTTCTTGTCAAACAAACAAAAAATTATAGTCACCCACAGGAGAAGAACTTTTAATCATATACTCTAATCTGACCGGGACATGTCTAAAGTACTCTCTAAAAGAACCTTTAACACTATAATCAAGACAGAAGTGTACACACGATCAAACTTGTGCATTAATCAGACTCTGCATTGTGTGTATTTCACTGTATTGCCAAAAGGTTATTTCCGGACCTGGAAATAACAATTTTAGTGCTTTTTGGAACTATTTATTCCAATCTTAGTGCCCACTTTTCCACTACAAGAATCTCCACTCTTCTGGAGAAGGCATGCCATTAGATTTTAGTCCTGGCCTGGACGGATTTGTCCCTTCAGCCATGAGAGCAAACACTGATGCCAGGTCAGGAGGCACAGTCAGGGCTGTGATCCCCAAAGGTGTTCAGTGGGGTTGAGGTCAGTGGGGTAGTTCTTCCTTTCCAACCTTCGCACACAATGTCTTCATGAAGTTTGCTCTGTACACAGGGACAGGCTGGGGCTTTCAGTTCTAGCGAAACTGCTCCACCATACTAAGGCATTCTCTGTATGACTCTGTTTTGAGGCACCAGTCTCTCAGCAAACAAATGTAATCGTCCTCGTGTGTTCACATACTTTCGGCCCAAGAGTAGTATATTCAATATTTCAACACACTCAATCCCGGCCTCTGACCTTGGTGAATGAGAGAGTGCAGGTCGAGCTCTTTCCGCCGCTTAAACGCTTGTCCACACACCGCGCACGGGAAAGGGTGACTAGTGTGCAGCAACCTGCAGGAGGAGGGGGGAAAAAAACAAAAAGAAAGAAACAAATCAGATGCAGTTATTAATATTTGTTATTCATGACAGACTACATTATGCGTAATCTTTTAACCTCAACCTCTATTAACCTTTGCCTTACTGTAAGATTAATCTGTATTTGGGACACGACCCATTATGTGTGGATCAGTTGAAAGGAACACGGTTGGTGTATATGTCTAATGTGTTTTGTGCCTCACACATGCATCATCCAAATAACAGCAGGGCAGCGGTGGGCATATGATGCTCCTTGTCCACTAATGGATTAATGGACAGGGTAGTGGAGCTTGACAAATAGTGCAATGCAGCAAGGGCACTGTCGGTAAGTGTACACCTGAAAAATCTCCCTATATTGCTGAAGAAACAGGCAATAATCATACATATAACATGTCATGTAACATCTCGGTATGAATTTATCAGGGTTAAAAATGAACAAAGCCAAATTACCTTACAGCGTTTACTGAGGGCGTGTTCACACTTGACATATTTGTCTATTGTAGGGTGGTTCACTTGAACAAACACGAGTGCAGGCATCTGAACCTCATTAATACACGTAATTCATCCCATAACCTCATACTCCAGTACATCTATCCTACGCTAATTATTCTGAGGATCCTGAGGCATCCAGAGAAGGACCAGCTCCAGCTGGATTCTGCTTCATGATGGTTTGGAGCTACACATGCTACTGTGCTACTGATCTCCCAGTGATCCAGACCTCATCTGCCCTCTGCACCTGCTGACTCATCCATGTGCTGATCTGGACTTCATGTTAACTTAAAGAACTTCTGTTATATTGAACTTTCAGCTGCATAACACACATGATGTTATATAACTTCTATCCGTTATCACCCAAATGAGGATGGGTCCCCAGTTGATTCTGGTTCCTCTCGAGGTTTCTTCCTATTGCCATCTCAGGGTTTTTTTCCTTGCCACCGTCGCCTTCACCCTCGGCTTGCTCATCAGGGACAATCTCATTATCTAAACGCATTTTTCTCACACATACACACTTCCATAAATTCTCTCTTCAAATTTCCTTTTAATTTTTGTGAAGCTGCTTTGAGTCAATGACCATTGTTAAAAGCGCTATATAAATAATATTGAATTGCACCTCATTGTGCACCAAACGAGCGAACCGAGACCACCTGAAAAAGTGGGTCTCGGGTTCGCTTCCAAAACAAACACTGGTGCGGTACGAATGAAACATGAGTGCACCACGGACCACAGATATATATGTATATATACACACACTACCGTTCAAAAGTTTGGGGTCACTTTCTAACTCCATGATCGTTCCTGATTTTTATTTCTTTCTACATTGT
>JAQQZT010000033.1:9634606-9647713 GCA_030068275.1 Clarias platycephalus | reverse complement strand
CCCCCCCCCCCCCCCCCCCCCCCCCCCCCCCCCCCCCCCCCCCCCCCCCCCCCCCCCCCCCCCCCCCCCCCCCCCATAGGGGCATCATCAGTCTGATCATCAGTAAAAGTGAAGGATTATCACTTTAAAGGGAGCATGCTTTTATATAAACGTTTCCGACTGAACGAGAGACAGCTTGGGCCGTGCGACACAAAAGGCAGGAAAATTCCAGTATATGCAGAAAGATTTTGGCACGACACCAGCAGGGCTGTTAGCCCGTCACGCTTTCAGCTTAAGCTGCAAAAAATTAACAGGCTCCTTTTTCAAGCAAAAAATAATTATACATAAAGATTAAAAAAAAAAAAATTTTTTAAATACAGATTTCTTCTATATTTCGAAGCTAGTCTGCTTTATATTCACTGCTTTTCAAGCTGTGCGCCAATTAGCCGGTCAAATTGGTCTCACAGTGGCAGTCGGACTAAACGGATGAATTAAACGTCTAACAAGCGTAATTACTGGTTCCAGTTTAGCGGGATTTAATTAATAAGTTTCTTGCGTATGAATTATTAACCGATATTAGAAGACGGTCTCTGATTATATCATCTGAGAAAGTGCAGCCTACAACTCGAGCACGTGTGACATTCGATGCGACACGGAACAGAGTTTTCAGTGAAGATGATATCGTTTATCGGAACGTTTCCACCGATAATTTTTTGTTCTTCCAAAGAACGTTTTGATCCAAGCTCAAAAGCTATCGGTCGGTCACTCTTCAGGCTCTGTCTGTGCATGTCTCCACTGTCATGGCCACGTTTAGCAGCTGCTCATGCACCAGTTAAAGAACGGGTATCATGTTAACCACTATGAGAGGAGGCGGAAGAAGAAGAACTTCCCATTATCATGACGATTAAATGTTGTGGCACCGGAAATGTTCATGTTTGACACATAAAAATTTTAAACACACAGAAAAGGCTAAAGACATGTGCATGTAGATCTGCTGGAAAATCGCACCGTGTGACATCGGTTAAAATGAGAAACTGCAAATTAGTCATGAAAATCTGAATTGAGTGTTTGTGATAATTAGTGGTGCACAATCGATTACATAATCGAAATCGCAATACGGACCTGTGTGATTACAGGTAGTTTCCAAATTACGAACGAGTTTCATTCTGGGCGCACGTTCGTAAATCCGATTTGTTCTTATGTCCAACAACATGGGCGAGTCTTATACGCCTTTGACACGAATATACAAAGTAAAGCAAAACCAATCCCTTTTGACGCTGCCATGATGTGGCAAAAAAAAAAAACACAATCATTGCCTAAGGAAACAAATCTCAGTAATGTTGCCGTTAAATCGCGCGGGAAATCCAGGACGCCATAGAGCTGTTTTCCACTGTATTGGACCGTGAAATCCGAAATGAAGGTTATTCGATGTCACCATCGGGACAGCTTTACACAACAGACATCGCGTTTCCAGACCGATTCATTGAAACCGATGAGGCCGACTCGTTTCTTCCGCACTCCCACACGCAGCCACATACAATATACTGGACTTTAGACATTTTCAACATTTATTTCATATACACACTGAAAATATTGTATATTATTGTAAATATAGGTATCTGGTGCACTGCAGTGTCTATTTTTTGTGCAATAGAACCGCGGTATCCTTCGTATCTGCGGAAATACATACTGATAGTCGGGGACTACCTGTATTTACTACATGCATTTAAACGAAAAAGGCTGCAATTTATCCATATAGTCTGGAATTTATTTTGAGTTTGTCACTAATTTAAGTATTTGTTCAATTTGCTTGTATTTGTTTTTTTATAATAAAGGTGATAAATAATAGCAAATATCCTTCTAACGAGATCATTTGTCCAATTTGTCCAACAACATGTAAATACAAAACGGCACATTTAGGAGTTAAATATTGACGTTTAAATCACAATAAATGTCAAAACAATCGCAATATGATTTTTTTTTAAATCAGTTTGTGCAGCCCTAATAGTGATTTTATTTATATTACTAATATGTACACATACAGTGCATTTAGGTCACAACAAACTGGTGAACTGGACGTACATGTGTGCTGCTGTGTAAAAACAAAGCACAATATGTCGCTGCATCTGTAAACCTGAAGTACCTGATTTGTCTCCATTGTAATTGTTTAAGACTTAAGACAGCTGAATTAAACATAATCGGAAATGCATTCTTTCTGGTCTCTTGCCTGTATGAAAATAAAATCCTCCTGAAGTCTTTATTGTTTTTTTATTTCGACCCGCCTACAAGTTTGACACCATGATACCGCATCACAATACAAAGCTTTTAAAAAAAAATCTTTTTCTATCTTTCTTTTCTTTTTTTTTTTTTACAGTATCCCCCACTAAGAATATTAATTCCCTTTTAAAACAATTACCCAGCTATTTAAATACCCATATACACTAACACCTTTTAGCTTCCTGGCCCATAGCGCAAGGTTCTCACATTAACGCTGACGCAGCAGGAACACGCCCTTCACTGTATTTAAACATAGGTGGAGGCTTTATGTGCAATCTCAGAGTCACACGCTGAAAGCATCAGAGATTACAGGGCTGGTTTCTGGGTCAGTCTCTTATAGCTGCAAGTGAGAGAGAGAGAGAGAGAGAGAGAGAGATCTGATCCTGGGCCTTGCACTGCAAATCTGACTGCAGTCTCGGTTATTTACAACTCGGTTGCTTCTTATGCAGGTATTACAAATTCCTGTAACAAGGGCATTTCACTTACACGATTGCTAATGTATGTGTGTATTGATCAGACGCCTGGTTTCAATGTTTTTTTCACTCAGGGAAATCTATGAGGCTGTGTGTGCAAATCAGAAACCACATCAAGTAAGAGCCTCAATTCAACCTTGAATACATATAAGATTAAGCCTCCATTGTCCACACAGGACTTGTGTGATATAATGAGATCATCATCATCTCTGGACGATGTAACGCTGCCACGGTGTCAGGTGATGCTTATCCTGATTAGATCACCAGACCCGGCACAATTTACTAGCATGATATACCTTGAAAAAAATAATAAAAAATTAAATATGTGAACACCTGAGCGTTACATCCATGTGTGGTTCTTCAGAAAAAACACTTGTTTAGGATGTCCTTGTGCCTAAACCTCATGTGCGGTCCATGAACACATGGTGTTCCAAGGATGGATTGGGAAGAACTTATATTATGTCCTGTATGAAGCCCTGATCTCAAGCCCACTGGGATGAACTGGCATGCTGATTGCACCTCACTTGGACCAAGACGATGTCTGACCTTGCTAATGCTCTTGAAGCAGAATGAGCACACATACCTACATGCCACAAAACCTAGTGGAAATCCTTCCCAGAAAAGTGGAGGTCAGCCTCTACTCTAACTCTACATGTCTTCGAACTGTGGGAGGAAACCGGAATACCTGGAGGGAAAACTACCAAGAACATAGAAACTCCACGCACACGGACCTGAGCCGGGAATCAAACCCTCAACCATGGGGATTACACAAGACTACGGACTAATGTAAAAAATAAAAATCCATCATCCGGCTGAGTTATGTTTCTCCCCCATTTCCCAAACGTACAGCTAGCAATTTACTTACACCCTCTCTTACTTTTACGCCTTTTATTTTTAAAACATGGTTCTGGGCGATTAAATAGATGGTCACCATGTTTTCGAAACGAAACATTAGGAGAGGAAGGAGAAAAAAGAAAAATCTATACGGTACAAACCTAGTCTACAGACGCGGTATTGATTAAGGAGCTGCGCGACGCCTTTACTGGTCACGCGGTGTGGCCGAACAGTACACCTAAACAAGTCACAGCAGTACGCTAAGCACGCCACAGCTTCTGGTTGCCTAGCCAGTTGGCATGTTGCATAACAACAGCAAAAGAGAGGAGCCTTTGAGCGCGCAGCCAATTATGCCCTCGGGGACGTGCCGACACATGGCACTGCTGGGAATTGAACCGATATCTTCTGTGGGGTGTATATATGCAATCCTCTTTCTCAGCAAATTCTATCGGGACGCACGAAGAAAATAAAATATATATTGCACTGGAAAGCCAAAGCAATTTTTCGCACTTATTTACACCTACAACACAGACATGGGAAATGTGTAGCTGAAAATATGGGCAGCGATTTGGACAGCACACCAAAAACACAGAACCCAGGATGAACACAACCGCCAAGAGCGAAAAGAAGAATATATATATAAAAACGCAGCACGGCTGGGCTTCCTCGTTATTAAGTGTTTGTCCCAAAAACAGCAAAAGGCAAAGAGGTTTGCAGGAGGTTTATATCTGCTCTGTGAATATAATTGAAAAAAGTTTTACACTTGCATTAAGAAAATGCAAATAAGCTGCCTTGTTAAAAATATCCTTGCTATTAAACATCCTTAGAGTTGTGGCTCAATTGATGAAAAAAGAAGCAAAAACATGGCTCGTATAAAATTAGCACTTGAGCACAGAACAGATACGCCTTATTTGATCAACAATATGTGAAAAATATTCAATCGCACCCTGAATTGGATAAAAGGTCTGAATGATGCAACACTAAAGATGTAAAATACTATGTGTATTTGGCTGAAAAAGACTTGATACATTCACCCATCAAAGTTAAGAATCCAGAGGTTTAAGTTATGAGTCAGCGAGCTCTACTAGGATGATTATGTTTTTCTTTACAACATCTTATTTCACCTGAGGAAGCAATGACGTTTGCATGGACAACATCCCTTTAACCTAACGCCAATCATTTGGTGTTTAAAGATTACAAATTAACTGTTTACATGCTTAAAGCATTAATCAGAACATAACTTATTATTATTATTTTGTCATACACAAAGTATGGGTGTTAATCTGCCAGAAATCGAACAGAAAAAGGAAAAATAGTTAAGGTTATGGTTCCCGTCTTTTCTGACAAATCCGACCTTCTGCATTACAATCGGTTACAAGAATCCGCCCTCATGTCTGATTGGCTCCCTGTTTAATGGCATCTAACCAATCAGAGCCTCGTCCTCAGCTCTGTGAGTGAAAGTAAATATGTGGACGTAAAACTTCGTTGCAGGAAACCGGTCACATTACCTAATGTTACATGACAAATCTGCAAAGGAATTATATATTTATTCCGACAAGATGGAAAAAATCGGATCAAGTGTTTGAACGGGTACTACTTACCTATTGAACAGATTATCAAAAGGTTTACACACAACCTGTCTCGTTGTGGTTGAAATTTTATTGCGATCAGGTCAGACTGGTCTGATCGAGGTGTTTACATGATGCATAGTAGAATATTAGTGGTCCATGCAGGGCTGCTCAAGTCTGGCAAAAATTGTAATCGCGACTGTTTTGGTTAAAATTGAGATCACACTTATTTGACACGGTAACATATTGACTTTGGAAACATCATGTATTTAATTCAACTTTAAATAAAACAGCCTGGGTGAGAGCGAGTTTAGTGAGGGACAAAAGCGTGCTGCCGTAAAAGTAAAAAGATGGGATGGATTTCTAAAACAAAATGAGAACGTAGCTGCAAAAGCACAATCATTTAATCTCAATTATCTTATTTTTATAATCGTCGGAAGCCGATTGAAATTTGATTAACTGCACAGCCCTAGATCCATGCAAACACACCTAGCCTGTGACTCCATGACCATTAAAAAAAAAACCTCAATAAACACACACTACAGATGGGCGACAAATTAAAGGAACGAAACGATATAAAGTGCCTTTGTTTAACGTTAGGCAACCACATGCCATTCAGCTCTTCCAAAGATATCTGCTCAATCATCGTTTCGATGATGAAAAGGATGAGTGCGATCCAACATCACACACCCTACAGCTGCTCAGGATGAAGCTCTGATGACCGAGAAGTCCATAAAAGATGACGACATTATTTTCATCCACACTAAAGTGTCCAGTAAGCCTGTACGTTCTGGACGAGACCACCGTGTGATTGAAACGTTTCATCCTAGGATTGAAAGAACTTGCAGGGACTCGTCCTTATAAAAAAATTTTAAATCTCAGACTTGCTGGACTGCCCACACGACGTGACATTTATCACTCGCAGTCTGTAGCGGTGCACGCGCTACATGCACACTCGCACGCAGCACGATCTTTCACCTGGACAGATCGAAGACGCAAGTCTTTTGATCCTTAAATCCTGCTGTCTTATGAAAAATAAGCATGACAGCTATTATGCATCACGAAACTTTGCTAAGAATGACTGGTGGTTTCTACATGGGGAAAACAAAAAAAGAAAGAAAAATGAGGATAAAAGATTGGTTGAAACGATGCTGTTTGTTCAACAAAAATGTTGAGAAGCAACATTATCCTTTTTTCCCCCTTCCTCATGTCTTCACACAAACGGATGGATGGATGATAGAACTGGATTCAGGAATCTGCTGCGCTTGACAACAGATGCATCAGATTTCCTCTCAAGACTGGCATTGGTTGTTTCTCTGCACTAATCTTGCTAATCGGACAAGGGCTCACACTACATGAGAAATCACCACAGAGATTTGATCCTGATTTCAGAGTGGTGGTGGTGCTGGGGGGGGGGGGGGGGGGTTACGGATCCCCCAAATCAGCACGTGACAAGAAAACAAGGGTTAGAATAGCAAAAATCGCTTCGGCAGACCAGATGAAGGAAACGTGCCTGCAAAAGTCTGCTTATGTATTATTTTGTAATCTACTTAAAAATATTATGGTATGTTAATTGCCCACGAGGTCGACTCCTCACCCTCATGCACTACAGGGAAAAGTGTCTAAATGCAAAGCACTACTCTATGGGAACAGTTCCAGGGAACGAAAAAGCATCTTAAGTGCTGGGGTCGTAACAATAAATGTCGTGATTCAAGGGTCGTGATTCAATCCATGGCGTCGACGTACTGTATTTCCTCCTGCAACAGGACGTCAGCGTGACTGCATGTTCAAGTGCTTGACTGATTTCCAAACAGCCTATAACCTTTGAGATACACCATTCCACAGTGGAGGATTTCTTCACCCACGCCTGCCGGCTTTTATGAGGGCGATATCCTAGATGGCGAGGCCGAGAGTTATTTGATGCTTGTTTGAGCTGAGGGTCACCATCGGCGGCACCGACCGAGACGATGAGCCGCGGGGTGGTCACCAGAAAGCCTGCAGTAGGTTTAGACGTGTTGCACTAAATTATATCACTTACTGACGGAATTGCAATCATGGCACTTCAGCACTGAACAGCGTTCCCGCTGAACAGCCCCAAGCTGGAAAAACATGTCTATGAAAAGTGCCACCATAACCGCCAGCTCCACCCTTTTCAGCATGAATAAATGGAAACCATTTTCCTCCACCAAGGAAGAGTTGCGAGTAAAAAAAAAAAAAAAAAAAAGGAACAGTATTTGTGTTAAAAAAAATGTGTAAGTAGCTGCAAACATAGAGCAAGACCCCGCCCGTGGAGGGCGGGGCATATACAGGTCAGAGAGGATCTCATTGGATAAAAACACGATTAATACATGATGAGTCATTGATAACATTAAGGTTTTAAGAAATGTGAAAAGAAATTTTAAATCATGCTAATAATAAACAGGTTCTTTCATGTACATCACGGCTTACTGGTGCATTTATCACCAAGCGGCACGAAGCACCGGGTTTGATTTCAGTGGAAAAGTCAGGTGGAGAATAAGAGCAAGGTCGTACAGCTGTGCACCGGGACTCCAGGTGTTCTAACATCACCTATTTGCTCAGACTATTTATTTTTATTTTTATCCCTTTAACATGATTCTGGTTAGGATTTTATAGTAAGCCACTGGTTAACCTATGATTACAAGTATTACTGCTACTCGTTAATGCTGTTAGGAAGACATCAGACGTCCATCTGCACTGCTCATATAATTCCAGGCTATTCGCTGTGAGAATAAATCTAAGTCTAAGGCTGCTGCTGTTCCTTGCTGATGTTCGCAGACCACCAGACCAGCCAGAGACTTAATTAGCTGAGCTTTGTGCTAATGATCCATCGAGGACAAATGAATAATCTTCGCCTTTCTCTCTCTCTCTCTCATTCGTGGCAGTTCGGGTTTTCTCTTCCTTCACCTTCTCTGTCCTACTCGATATTTCATGAGTTAGCATACAGCCAGCTCCCATAGTCCCCGTTAACAAAAACAAGCCTAGCTAAGCTTAGCAACCTGGCTAACGCTAGCTACCTAAAATAGGTTAGCGCTGATTTCGCGAAACCTGTCGATATTTATTAACAGACCATTGGTCGGAGAGACGATGTATACGCGCATGGAACAGCGTTCACTCGGTCGGCTGAGGAAAATTATACTTACTGCTAAGCTTCAAGTTTCCAAAGCCAGTCGAAATAGCGCCGGAGGCCTGAGCAGCCCCGGACTTTCCTGAAGCACTTCCACCGGCAACGGCGCTTCCGGCAGCGGCTGCAGCGGCTCCCGGAGCCCCCGGCGGTTCGGCAAACGAGCTGGTCCTGGGCCGCCCGCTGCCGCTCATTTTCCTTTCTGTGAGTGTGCAGGGGCAGGGGGAAAGTGTGCCGACAAACTAGGGCCAGGCGTTTGATGGCTGTTTCGATTTAAACCACAATAAGGATTATAAAATAATAAAGACTGCTTCTATGGAATATCGGCGGGGCTGTATCTCCGTCTTCTCTTTCTTCCCCCTGAACTGATTGTGTGGTCCGACCTGACGTACAGCAACGTGCTGACCGCATTGCCTTGTGGGTAATGGAGTTCTGAATTAAGGTGGATTTGCTTGTGCGCTAAAGCAGTATACATACAATGAAGAATAATTTGCGTCTTTTTCACATGGATAAAAAAAAAAAAAAAACATTTACACACACTAGAAAATCATTCTAAAATATTACTCAATCAAGTCAGTCAATCTTATTTAAAGTCAAATCAAATAGGTGGCGAGACATATGTATGTGACTGTCTAATGTGGGAAATCTTTATTTTATTTTTTTAAACACTAAAATATTCAGTGATTTTCTGAGAAATTCTAAAAGTTATTTTTTATTACAATTACTTGAAAAAATATGAAACAGAATACAATATACATAAATTACAATAAAGGAAAAAACAAAGGGCAATAATGTATTAATACTATGTACAAAATAAAGGGAAAAGGAAGAAATGTAATTGCATAAACAGAGTTAAAATGTGAGGTTTTATTATTCAAAAGACTGAGCCAGACAGTCATGGTGCAGAAACACACAGCTCAATGACTTCCGCTTTCAATAAACAAGATCTTTTGAGTGACAGCTTCCTGGTCCAATCAACGCATTTGAAAATTCTCACGTGACCCAGAAGGCGGTTCAGCATGCACGCACAGTGCGAAGAGAACGGCTAGAGAAAAAAGATAGAATCCCTGACGCTTGGCATTTATTATATTAAATAATCGCCTAAATAGTTGCAAAAGCGCGTTAGAAAGTATCCAGGTTGATTTCTAAATTCGGCAGAAAACGGCTTTGAAGAGGCTCTAACGATCCTGCAGATGGAGCACGAGGGATTGTCCGGGCGGTAACGCACGCGAAAGAGAGCGCGAGGTAAGCGAGAGGGAAAGAAGGCCTCGCCTGTGCGCGACAGACCTGCGGGGAAAAGTGAAGAGCGCCGCCTAAAGACCCGCAGCAGAGCCGCGGACACCGCAGGGCGCTCGGACAACAGTCCGCGGAATAACCGAGAGCGCCGCCAAACGCTCGCCACGGGGCAGAACGTCTTTCATAAGACAAAAAAAAAAAACCGGGGCTGTTTTTTTCCCAGCGAATAGCGTTAATACGGCAAAATAATACGCCATAGTGTTTTCACTTGTTCCTCATGGCTGCGTCAGACTTGCGCATATAACGGCCGCGTTAACTATATGGCAAATTAATTTTTATCCCTGCGTTGTGTTCGTGCTGTTTTGAGGGTCAACGATTAACTCGCGTGATCGCGTTATCATTATCTATATAAATGAAACAGGTTTTTTTTTTCTGTACATTGGTCAGAGCTCGCGCTTTTAATGAAATCTTTACGTTTCATACATTGGAGGACCAGAGACCAGTCTCGCAGGATCAGGCGAAACAAACTGACTAGACGGAATTTAATGAAACTTTTGCAGAGAAATCTGCTCGATGTTTAACCTGCACCATAAGTGAAATCAAAATGTTGAGTAAAAGCGATGTTATGAAACATTATGTGTCAGATTTAATAAACTACTTTAAATTAAGTCAGTAATAAGCCACTTGTTGAATGTAAACAAACATCTGCACCAATAGATATTAATTAGAAGATCTAAGGTGAATATTTTTACTGGGATTAGTTGATATTTTCATCACTGAAATAACAGCGCTGAAGTGAATTTTAACGCCCTGGAGTCTTTTTAAGTCAAAACTAAATCTTTATCCGATCTACTTTTTTGATTTCCCAATTGTGGTTCAGTCTCCAGTTACCGAACAGAGAGTGTATTGAAAGAAAAGCACATTTTGGCATAAACAAGGTGTAAGCATAAACCTTTCTGTAGCCTCTCTTTCCTATTGATTGTAATAAGATGAAATGATAGTAGATTCATATTTATAGGCATTTTTAGCCACCAATCCAGTGGAAACCATTACCATATAATGTTGTCACACCAAACAAAAGTTTGTAAAATGAAGGGGGTTCATCATTGTAACAGGCAGACATTTACATGGTCCGTAACCTGAAATAGTACAATTATCACTGATTGCATTAAAGCTGATCAGCTTATTTTTAGCTTTAACCTATTAACTGTTTCCACAAACAGGTACTTCATCTAGTTAAATATCATTTCTTTTTCATGTGTTCGGGTGTGGGTGGCACTGTGGCTTAGAGGTTAGCCAGCAAGTGGCTTATCACGGTGGCTTAGTGGTGGCTTAGCTGTCGCCTTGCACCTCCATGGTCCGGATTCGATTCCCACTTCGGGGTCTGTGTGCATGGAGTTTGCATGTTCCACCCGTGCTTGGTGGGTGTGAGTGTGTGTATGTGTGTGCCCTGCAATGGATTGGTACCCACCTTACGCCCTAAGAGTAAGTGCACCTCGTGCCTCCGGCCCACCCACGACCCTGTACACAGGATTAAGCAAAATAAACAATGAGTTAGTGTTCAGGTGGTTAAGCTCAGTTTGTCTTTAATATTCAGATTCTCCAAAAATATCTTTTTAGACCTCCTGATTACTGACACATAAGCAGATGGATAAAAATTATGTATAGTAAACAACCTAAACATCAACGATCAAGGATGTTTCCTGAGATGTCAGAGGGCATTTATATGATCAGGTCACGTTCAAAATAATACACATGCTTCAAAACCATATACAGTGGAACCTCGGATTACGAGCATAATTCGTTCCCGAAGTGGGCTCTTATTTCATAAAACTTGTAAACCAAATAAAATTTTCCCATAAGAAATAATGGAAACTCAAATTATTCGTTCCACAGCCCAAAGAAATAAATACATGAAAATAATAACATAAAATATAAAGTAAAAATTAAACAAATTAACCTGCACTTTACATTTAAAAAAAGTAAAAATTAATTCTGACAGATAAGTGTTTCTGTTTGTGCGTGCAGGTGGTGTGTATGTGTGTGAAGCTAAAGTAAGGAGCCCCTCTCCCTCTTCTCGTCTTACACAGTTACCCGCGCACACACAACGGAATCACTGTTTTATCAGAAAAATAAACAAGAAATCTCTCTAATGACACTCGATTGAGCGACACACGAACAGAATCACTGCTGTAAAGTAAAAATAAAACAAATTAACCTGCACTTTACGTTTGAAAAGAATCGCGACAGAGCAGAGTTTCTGTGTAGAGCAGAGAGAAAGAGTGTGTGTGTGTATATGTGCTCGATGAATGTTCGATACGACATTACAGCCTGTGACACTACACACGTCTAGTAGTCCAGCTCCTGCCAAACACGCTGTAGCACATCATGCGTAACATCCTCCAGCGCCTCAGTGATTCTCTGCTTGAGTTCCTCTAGACTTGTAGGAAGAGCGGGGGGATACAGACCAGTCCTTTCACTTAGACCCATAGAAAACCATCACATGGTGTCAAGTCAGGTGAAGTGGTGGCCATTTCAGCAGCACATTGTCATTATTACTGACCCACATTCAAATCCAGTCACATAAACACTTTCAAGAAAAAAACTGTTAATTAACAGGGGTGATAATATTTTAAAATTATTACTGGTGCTATGTAGCCAAAAGGTGAGGAGGATGAAACATGGAGATGGTCAACCACTTATTCCGCTTAAGAATATCAGCTAACCTCCGGGGTTGAATCCCAAATAGCGTAAAATGATAAGCTTTTGTGTTATGTAGGGTGTATAATCCATTGTTCCACATACAACGTTGTGCCATTGACCAGGGGTTAATTTGAATGTGGGTTTTGGCAGGCAG
This sequence comes from Clarias platycephalus, assembly GCA_030068275.1. Lineage (NCBI taxonomy): Eukaryota > Metazoa > Chordata > Actinopteri > Siluriformes > Clariidae > Clarias > Clarias platycephalus. The sequence goes on along the minus strand of JAQQZT010000033.1, from coordinate 9,635,347 downwards.
CTGCTCTCCCCCAGAGTGATACGTGTAGTTAAACCTCCCAGTCACGCTCTATACTTGTTTGTTCCAGGTTGCCTGGTCATCATGTTGCCGTGGAACCGCCGTCTCAGATACGATACCTTCTCTAAAAGATTCCTGATGGCTTCCTCGATTCTTCTGTGACGACAAGCAAACACTGGAAGGATTCAGTTCCTCGTTGAAATAATCCCAGCTGGCAGCAGTACAGACGTTAGTCTGTGAAAACCTACACTGATCATGAGTGATCAGCAGGAAGAGTATGTTGAACATCAGTACATGTGCAGTGAGTGCCAGGAGCTGTTCAATACTCTGGAGGAGGTGTTGATCCACCAGCAGGTGCACACTGGTACAGAAGTAGTAGAAGACCTGGTGGCCATTTCCAGCCATGAGGACACCAGGGACAGTCAGTACCAGTGTCTGGAATGCGGCGCTCTTCTCAAAAACTCGGAGGAGCTGCTGCTTCATCAAGAGCTGCACATGAGGGAGGCAGGCCTGGATGGAGAACACGCAGGTGCAAATGACGCGAGTGAATGATGACCTAGGGCTAGGCGGTATACCTTTTCATACAGAATACCGGTGTTTTTTTAAATTTATTATATTAATTTTTCATATACCCCAATACCGGTGAGTGTGTGCGCACAAAGCGTACACACAGAGCGGTGGAACGTCCCGCCGCGGGACATTGTTTGAGAGGGGAATTGTTTTGCAGTGGCACCAAACAAGCTG
>JAQQZT010000033.1:9616435-9634506 GCA_030068275.1 Clarias platycephalus | reverse complement strand
AAAAAAAAATACCGTCAAATACCGTGACACCGATATAATTTTGAAAAATACTGTGATATAAATTTTTGGTCATACCGCCCAGCTCTATGATGACCTTCGTTCTTCTACATAGATGTGCATTACATACGGATTACAGGTACTGTATGCTTTTGAGCACTTGTTTATGTATCTACGTTTTATAACCCGACAGAGCTCTGTGAGGTGGCAGAAACGGACGCGGCAGTCGCAGCAGTTCCGATCCATTACCAGTGCCTGGAGTGTCTGGCCCTCTTCGACACGGCTGAGTCGTGGATGGCGCACAGGCAGACGCACAAAATCAGCACACACAGCGAAATGGCTGACACTGTGAGTATACACGCGATCGTGCTGTTTAAAGAGAAATATAAATAAACAGAAATGCATCTCGTTTGCTGAGCAGTGCTGTAAAATCGTTATGCTTTATTTTTTTAACCTGTAGCTGATGCGTCTTAAGTCAGTAGTACTGAATTAAAATTTTGCTTGAGCTGAGGTCTGATTTTAACAGATATGGGTAGAGTAGAGTAGGCAAAAAATGTAAGAGAGTAAGAGTAGCTATATTACTCAAGCAGAAGCATAAAGTAATCATCCAAAATATTGCTCAAGTAAGAGTAAAAAAGTATTCTATGAAAAGATACTCAAGTACTGAGTAACTGTTTCAATCGTAATATCCAATTTATTGTTTTTTTTTTTTAGAAATATACTGTAACACCGCAAGATTGTACACTAACCGCAAGATCCCACTAGCATGGATTTATGGGCGTACCGCAAAATCCGAGAAGGATCCAAGTAGCGTTAAGAGTAGCGTTTCTTCTTCTCATAGAAGTACTTTTTTTTTTTTTTTTTTTTAAGTTACTCAAGTAAATGTAACGGAGTAAATTTAACTCGTTACTTCCCACCTCTGGATTTTAATGTTTGTGTTAGGATGCAGATCTCTATACACACAGTCTTATAAAAGTAAGCAATTAAAATTTTCCATAGCATTTCAACAATATTTACTGTCAATTTTCAGTAATTGCGTTAAACATGGACAATTTTAACTTTGATGGTCTTGTATTTGTATGAAATATAAACAACAATCTGTAATCGATCTTTAGTGAACCTCCAATTGCACTCTGCTGGGCTGTAAATGAATGAAAGGGTTGCTCTGTCATACCGGGCTCTCAGTTTGGGTATTTTACACACGCCCTCACCTTGGACTGCTGCGGATATGTTTGCTCAAACGGCCCGAGTTATGTCTCATAGTGGCGCTTCACATCACTGCTTTTTATCCACAGTTTCAGAGACAAACTGGTTTTAAACTTCTCTCAGGAAGAATAAACATATCTGTCCAGTCATCTTTAAAGTTGCAGTTTTCATAGTCAACTTTCTTTTTCTTGGAGTAAGCCATGCTGTGTCACGATTCGTTTCTGTTTCTTGCGTACCTTCTGTCTATACGTAGTAAACAATTGCATTGATTGGCTCTGTTGAGTAACGTATATAGCCACGCCCACCTTCAGGGGAAAAAGTGCTAGATTACTGTTATGTTAATTATTCTCATTTATCAAAAAAAGCATCACGGTCTGGATAGAACTGTCAACCGGTTCGGGTCCGGACAGCAGTCTGCCATTTAGTGGCGCCTGACCTAAATGCATTGCATTGACCTTTTACAATGATGCATCGCATCACACAAGCCATGGTGGTGTAGAGTATGTCACTGATTGTGCAGGTCAACAAAAACATCACAGAGGTTTTTCTGTCACATGTGCACGAACAGACATGGGGAGAGATAGGAAGCTTGTGCAACAGATAAGATCATCATCTATCTTATCTATCTATACAAGTAAAAAACTGTATAAAATAATAGAATATAAGAATAAAATAATTTGGGGGACGTAAAATGAGTAATGGAACATGGACAATTGGAATTTTTGTTTGTGCACACATCACGTAAAAACTACCTAATTAATTTTTATGGGGTTTTCACAGGTGTATTTGGCCGAGCTGGTTGTCACATATAGGCTTCTTGCAATCGACATATGGGAAGAGAAGATATGCTAATTTGAAATTTTAATGAAAAATGCCCTTTATAGCATTAAAAAAAAATTAACCTTGAAAAAATGGGCTTATGAGTGTGCAATTAAATTCCACACAAAACAAAGTCGCGGGCACATCTAGTGAAGGACAAATTGCGTCTTTTTTACATGTTTTTTTTTTTTTTATCATTTACGCACACTGCCATTGTAAGTCATTCTGAAATAATACTCTGTCAACTTTATTCAAAGTCAAATAATCAAAATAGATGGCGAGACATACACTGTATTGCCAAAAGTGTTTGCTCACCTGCCTTCACATGCATTTGAACTTGAGTAATAGGGTTTATGTTGGCCCATCATTTGCAACAGTAACAGCGTCAACTTTCCTGAGAAGGTTTTCCACAAGGTTTAGGAGTGTGTTTATGGGAATTTTTAAACATTCTTCCAGAAGCGCATTTGTAAGGTCAGACACTAATGTTGGACGATGCAGTCTCCGTTCTGATTCATCCAGTTCACAAAGCAAAGTCCATAATGACATGGATGGGTGAGCGCTTTGGTGTGGAAGAACTTTATTGGCCTGCACAGAGTCCTGACCTCAACCAAAGTAGGACACCTTGGTGCGGGCCAGGCCTTCTCGTCCTTCATCAGTGCCTGACCTCACAAGGAAGAATGGTCAAAAATTCCCATAAACACTCCTAAAGCTTGTGGAAAGCCTTCCCAGAAGAGTTGAAGCTGTTATGACGGCAAAGGGCCAACATCATATTAAACCCGGTGGATTAAGAAATGGATGTTACTTAAGTTCATATGCATGTGAAGGCAGGTGAGCGAATACTTTTGGTAATATAGTGTATGTACTGTATGTAACTGTCTAATATGGGGATTTTTTATTCATCTAAACACTAAAATATTTAGTGCTTTTCTGAGAAATAACGTTTATCTATTGCAATTACCTAAAACAATATGAAATTGAATACAATGCACATAAATTACAGTAAAGGAAAAAGCAAAGGACAATAAAGTATTAATAATATGTATAAAATAAAGGGAAAAGGAAGAAATTTTATTTCATAAACATACAGTTTAAAATGTGAGGTTTGTATTATTGAACAGACTGAGCCAGACACAGTCATGGTGCAGAAACACACAGCTCAATGACTTCCGCTTTCAATAAACAAGGTCTTTTGAGCGACAGCTTCCCGGTCCAATCAGCGCCTTTGAAACTGTTCACGTGACTCAGAAGGCTGCATATACACACACAATGAGAAGAGAACGGCGAGAGGAAAAAAAAGATAGAATCCCTAACGTTTGGCGTTTATTGTAATATATATATAAGTAATTGCAAAAAAAAAAAAAAAAAACCGCGTTAGAAAGTATCCAGGTTGATTTCTAAATTCGGCAGAAAACGGCTTCGAAGAGGCTCTAACGGTCCTGCAGATGGTGCACGAGGGACTGTCAGGGCGGTAACGCACGCGAAAGAGAGCGCGAGGGAAAGAAGGCCTCGCCTGCGCGCGACAGACCTGCGGGGGAAAGTGAAGAGCGCCGCCTAAAGACCCGCAGCAGAGCCGCGGACACCGCAGGGCGCTCGGACAACAGTCCGCGGAATAACCGAGAGCGCCGCCAAACGCTCGCCACGGGGCAGAACGTCTTTCATAAGACAAAAAAAACCGGGGCTGTTTTTTCCCCCACGAACCGCGTTAATACGGACAAATAACATGCTATAACGTTTTGTTTGTAATGGCTGCGTCAGACTTGCGCATATAACGACCGCGTTAACTATATGACAAATTAATTTGATCACTGCGTTGTGTTCGTGCTGTTTTGAGGGTCAACGATTAACTCGCGCGATCGCGTTATCATTATGCATATAATAAATCTGTAAAAAAAAAAAAAAAAAAAAAATATATATATATATATAATAAGCCTGTAAAGATAACGTGTCATTGAAGATATTTATGGAAAAAATATTTGGGGGACGTAAGATGAGTAATGGAGCATATCAAGATGTTTTTTGGATTTTGTGTCTGTCTGTTTGTCTGTTTGTTTGTGCACGCATCATGTTAAAACTACTGAATGAATTTTAATGTGGTGTTCACAGGTGTATTTGTCCGAGCTTGAGGTAACATATGGGCTTTGTTTCATCGCAGTCGGCTCACGGCGAGAAGATATGCTATTGTGAAATTGAAATGTAAAAATGGCCTTAGCTGGAAAAAAAAAAAAAACAGTGAATTGTTTAAAAAAATTGTTAATCTCAAAATTTAACAGATAGCGCTGTACATTTTTTCACGCTTATGAGTGTGCAGTTGAAATCTAGTTAATAAACGCAATCTCACACCTTCATTCCTTGCACTTCAAAGTAAGGTAAAAATTTTAGTTCATTTCAAAATTCAACAGATGGCGCTGTCATTTTTTTTTAAGCTCGCTTATGAATGTGCAGTAGAAAACTAGTTAATAGAGGTGATCTTGCGTCTCTACTCCACGTTCTCTATAGGAAAAACATTGAAATAAACACCACTTCATTGACTTGACTCGCAAAAATGTTATTAAATATAGTATTTGCTTTTTGATTTGAATAATATTTCTGTTTGGAAAGTTTTGTCGCTCATATTTGACAAGGCTTGAAATGCACATTTTCATGGCTTTTGCTTTGTAATTTGGATATTTATTGGAAAATTTTAAGTACTATACCTACTTATTATTTGATTTGGCTGTTTTTTTGGGGGGGTAAGACAATGCCTTCAAGAAAAAAATCAAGTCTTTCTCAGTACTCTAGAAATGCTAAAAGGATGAGGGCGATTAGATCCCGAGAATCCAATGAAGATCGCGAGGCGAGACTCGCTGCTGCTCGAGAGCGTCAGGCCACAGCTCGCTCTCTGGAAACTTCTGCCCAGCGTGAATCCCGGCTGTGTGCTCAGCGCATTCGCACAGCTGCTTCTCGAGCGCTCGAAAGCAGTAAGGAACGTGAAGAGCGGCGTACCGCTGATCGGGAGCGCCATACATTATCTCGTGCTTTAGAAACCTTAACCGAAAGAGAATCTCGCTTGAGTTCTCAGCTTGTCCGTACAGCTTTTTCTCGCTTGTTTGAAAACCGCGAGGAACGCGAAGCACGGCGAACTGCTGATCGTCAGCGTCACGCCGAGTCTCGCGCCTTTGAAACGTTTACGCGACGTAAGGGACGCTTAAATGCCGATCGCGATCACCACAATATTGCCAGAGCTCTTGAGAGCGAAGACCGATACCACCGACGATTGGAGTCAGCCAGGGAGAACTATGAGCGCACACGTCACGGCCGTGAGGATTTTTTATTGTTTGAAAGGGAGAGAATAGATGAGACGTGGCAGGCGGAGACTGCAGAACAACGACAAGCTCGACTTCGTCACTCTCTTGATATAATTTCAATTTCATCTCAAGATTCTGATGAGTCTCAAGAAGACGGTGCGGTGAAGTATGAACTTCCTTGGATCGTTAAGGTAAAGAGTTGTTTATTTGCTTATTCGCTTAGGATTGACCACTAAATAAATTTGGTTGCATCGGCAGGATGGTTGTGAAGGTCCAAAATAGAGAAAAGATGTAATCAAACGGAATTCGTTGTTCGGGTGGAAAAGTTCAAATCGAAATTTTTCAAGATCCTCCAGAGCTCTTGAAATCACTGTTGAATGGCGACGATTCATAATCAAAGTATTTCTTTTACGATATCCGTGAATACAACGACGCATTGACATCTTTTAGAACAAAGCAACTAACAGAAGGGCCGTTTATGACGGCGTTTAAGGTTCAGGGCCGAGTTCTTTGCTTCCCGAAGATAAGCTCGGATTTCTTCTGATTTATTTTGTGTCGCATTATAACGAACAACATTAGAAATCAAAATTTTCCGCAACTTAACAATAGTCTGATTGTTCGGCTTCAAACAAGCTGCATCAAGTGAATCCATACGTGTATACACATGAGTCATAGAACACATCAAGATAGTTTATGGAATTTCTGTCTGTTTGTGCACACGTCACGTAACAACTACTGAACGACTTTTAACAGGTGTATTTGAGAGTTTGAGATAATACTGTATATAGGCTTTGTCACAGAGAAGACATGCTACTTTAAAATTTAAAAGGAAATCGTCTTAGGACCTTAAACAAAAAAAATCAATAATTCATCTCAAAATTCAACCTACTTAATAAACCCGATCTCAAACCTTCGTAACACGTGAACATTTTAGTTAATTCCAAAATTCTACAGATGATGTACATTTTTAAAAACGCGCTTACGAGTGTACGAAGTCGTTTGACGTGTCAGTGATGCAAACCATCTGTTTATTCACGGCCCAAGTGATTCTACCTCAAACGTTAATGAATAAGCTTTGTAGTCAACCTGGTTGTATGGTGCGGTTCTCTCTTAATTCAATTTGCGTTTTAAAAATGTTGTTGTCCCTTAAAATGTGTCTGTTGATACGTGATCATTTGCAGTTGCAAATAAAAAGAAATGTATTACTGCAGTAGTGCTGCAGAAATTCTTCGAGAAGTGGGCAGGAGTAGGATTAAAAAGGAGTGTTACACACTGGTGTTACTGTAGTGTTAATGCATGCAGATGTAGTGTCTATACACAGGTTGTCTGCAGTGTAAAATATTCCGCTGTGTTCTTTATCGTTTCAGGATTACGTCCTACAGCCAGATGGCTCCGTCACCCCTGTGGCCAAAGTGCAAAATCTTGTGCTGGATGAACAGAGAGCCGGGGAGATCCTGTCGTTAGCCCAGGTGCTTGGTGAACTTTTGCTGTAATTAATTCTGAGATTGATGCTGTGTTTGAGCGACGGCAGTTTTAAGTGAAGCGGAACTTTAAAATCATTCGGCTGAATCAGATCTAGTCTCGTTTATTTCATAGTTGCTATGCTGTTCTGGATTTATTATTTCATTAGTTTGTTTCGCTCTGTCCACCAGGCTCTTCGAGAGCAGCAGTCCAAGCCTATGGCGTCACCCAGAACGATTCTTCTTTCAAGCGCCCAGTCCCTGCCCGGATCCACCTCCGCTATGCTCCGCCTCCAGTTCTGCTCCGCCCAAGCCATCGCGGACGGCTCGGCGTCGACGACCGTTCGCAAAACCAAGCTCCTCCCTTCGCTTCTCCCGACTGAGCCGATCAGGCTCGAGAACGGCGTCACGACTCTCAACCTCCTCCCCGACGTCGAGCACGCCGACCTGGGGAAGCACGCAGGGGAGGAGGAGGTGTTGATCATTCACCCGTACGAGTGCTCAGAGTGCAACCTGCTGTTCAGCACTCCTGAGGATTTCCTACACCACCAGGGGGAGCACTTTCTGGCTCAGGACAAAGAGAGCGGGGGCACCGGGGTCATGTTGGGCTACGAAGACGGCGGCGCCAGAGCGAGAGCCGACGAGGGGAGGAAAGGCGACGCGAGAGAGGAGGGGAGTAAAGCAGAGCAGGGGAAAGGCCAGGGAGGGCGGCGTTCGTACACGGCCCGGTTGGCCGATCTCGGGGTGACCTCGTCCATCTCGTCCGTCAACCTGCGCTGCGAGGAGTGCAAGAGGACGTTCACCACGGCCAATCGGCTGGCGGCGCACCTCCGGGTGCACGAGCAGGGAACACACGAATGTCCTGAATGTGACAAGGTGTTCAAGAAGGTGGGGTCACTCCACACACACATGCGCACACACTCCGGAGAGGCACGCTTCCTGTGTGTGGACTGTGGACACAGCTTCACCACGGAGATGACCCTCATCATACACAGGTATAGAGGTGACCAGCGCTTTCTAGCCACGTACAGGTACAGTGCTGTTCGAAAGTATTGGGCACGTACGAGTAAATGCTATAGAGCAACATAGCAACAAATTTTATTTATTTTTTTACGGAAATTAACGAGATGACCAAGTTTGACCCTGATGGCTTTCCATAAACGCAGCACGGTTACCCGGCTGTTACACGGTTTAGTGCGTAATAAGATGACTAGAGGAAACAACACCAGTTGTTCTGTACGGCAAATTTCATTATAAGAAGTTTCCAGATGGAAGTTTGGATAAGAACAAAGTTGTGTGCTCGAGCTACGTTCAAGTGGATACAGTAAATGTAAGTCAATGAAAAGGCTGTGAAAGTGAGGCAGTAGGGAGGAGCTACTTTTATTGCACTTAACTGGAGACAACTGGACATCAGTCCTGCTTCTTTTTGATATGCGAATCCCAGCAGCTTCAATTTTGTTTAGTTTTTTATCTGAAAAGTGCTTGCGTATGTAATATACATCTTTTTTTTCTGGAGTATTTTCAGTAATGTTGGGATACAGATATTTGGAAATCATGATTTTCTTTCTTTTTTTTTTTTTAAATATGTAGGAAAGTTTACACTTAAAAAAACACACACAGGATGCCTAAGACTTTTGCACAGCGCTGTATATTCTGATTACCTAAACTATGTCACCCGTGTCTTGTAATAACGCCTCTTCTGCTTTCCTTTTCCTTTCCTAGGAAGTCCCACACATCTGAGCCTCTCCACAGGTGCCCTTTCTGTGCCAAAACCTTCACCAATATGACCAAGTTTCTGTACCACCGCCGCACTCATACGAACCGCGAACCCGTCAGCGCCGCCTCCACAGTAATGCTCAGAACACACCTAGGAAAAATGTTTCACGTCACTTCAATTAAAATGCAGCATGTAACCTTTGTCTGTTCTCCCTGTGCAGGTTCCACTGACTCAGCGGATGCCTCTGTCCATAATGCAGAGGGCGAGAGAGCGAGAGGCCGTGTGGAGGAAACAGAAACAGGCAGCGCTTCCGGCTCCCGAGACGGATACGGCCGAGAGCATCCTCGAGGCCGCGGCTTCTCTCTCTCAGGCTGCTGCGCCGTTAGAGAATGGAGTGGATTCTAAAGATCCTACGACAGAAGACGCACAGGCGAATCTAGATCTCAACGATCTCGACGCAGACGTTATGGATGATTCTGACGAATGGCAGGCTCCCATTACGGAAGAAGATATCAAGTTCCCTTGCTCTACCTGCAGTAAAAGCTTCACCTCCCGAATCCGTTTGTTAAGCCACCGGCGATCGGCGCACTCCAGCGAGCGCCGCTTCAAGTGCAACGTATGCGGAAAGCCTTTCAAGAAGCAGATCCACCTGCGCAACCACCTGCGCACGCACACGGGCGAGCGGCCCTTCCAGTGCAGCGTGTGCGGCAAGACCTTTTCCTCGCTGGCCAACCTGACCCGACACGGCCTGACCCACACCGGGGTGCGTCCGTACCGCTGTGACGTCTGCCACCGGGCTTTCACGCAGTCCTCCAACTTGCGGCAGCACCGCCTGCTCCACACAAACCCCACCCCCTCGGCGTGCCCGGACTGCTCCGCCACATTCATCCGGCCGTCGAAGCTCGTAGCGCACAGATTCCTTAACCACCCGGGAGCACCGGCGCCGTACTCCTGCCCGCACTGCCCCAAAGGGTTCTTGCGCAAGAAGCAGAGGGATCTGCACTGCCTGGAGGAACATCCCAACTCGACCCACCCTTTTACAGACTCTGTTAACGAATCGGGGAATAAAGGTCAGCAGGCGTCTATCGAGGGCGTAGAGCAGACTGTTACTTTGGTCCAGAAGGCAAACTTGGACTGCACGATTTGTGGAAAGCGCCTGAACTCGATGGCTAACCTGCGCCTCCATCAGTTGAGCCACGGACTAGGACCGGGCCGCCCACGTGGTTCCGGCTCAGCCTCTGGGAAATCGCATCCGTGCCCCGTGTGTGGGAAGTTATTCGTCTCTGCATCGAGCGTCACGTTGCACCAGCGCGTTCACACAGGCGAGAGGCCGTACCCTTGCGCCGTCTGCGGCAAGCGCTTCCGGCAGAACACCCACCTGCGCGAGCACCTGCGCACCCACTCGGGCGAGCGGCCGTTCCGCTGCGAGTTCTGCAGTAAGGGATTCGTGCAGAGCATGCACCTGGTCGAGCACAGGCGAACGCACACCGGGGAACGGCCGCACACGTGCGCGGAATGCTTAAAGACCTTCAAGACCATCTCGAACCTGAGGAACCACCGCAAGACCCACAACAAGGCGCAGCACGAAACGGAGCGAGGCACAGACGCTGACCTGGAGACGACCACGGTGGAGGGTGGCCTCGCGACGCTCGCGGTGGTGGACGCCACAGACGGGAACTTCTGCCCACAGCCACAACTCATACAGATCCAGACTTCTGATCTAGAGCAGGTGCGTGAGGTGACAAATCTAACATCTTAAGAGAAACAGGCCTTTTTTTTTTTTTTTTTTTTTAAAGATGATTTTGTGATACTTTCTCACCTTTTGTGTCCTTTTGCTTTGTCAGACCCAAGGCACTCCCACCATCATGTGTAATGAGTTTGGAGAAGCGATAGCGATCATCGAGACGAGTGGCGATCTGGCAGAGGCTATAGAGCTTTACCACACGGCGCTGGAAGGCGGAATCAACATGGACACCATCACTCTGGACAACCTGCAGCTCATGTGAATCAGGAAGAGCGTCAGGGTCCGAGACCAGACCGAGTGAGGGACTTGAGAGTCTGGCGATTAGCATCGACCTTAAAGATAAAGACGAGCCTAGTTAGAGTGTTTCAGGGAGTGTCGGCCTGTATTTCTGAGGGATTTCGGCTCGTGATTAACAATCCCGAGCATCTTAAACTCCAACACACTGAGAATACCAAACCTGAGCAGGTCTGTTATAACAGTGTTATAGTAGTGACTCTCATCATCACACCAAATAGAGATGAATATAGCTGCAGGATAAGTGCAGACGGCATCTTTTTTGTTTGTTTGTTTGTTTAGGACAATACACTGTTGTGGGGCATGTTCCTTAAAAGGAACTTTTAATTTACAAGTGAACAGGAAACCATAGCCACAAGGGAAAATGGAAAATGTCTGAGCAGATGCAAGCACTCACCTCAGGCACTGTGATGATGAGGTAGTGCGTTAATGCAGACAGATAAAATAAATAAAAATAAAGAGTGCCTGTGCTGCTTTTTCCTGATTTTACAAGTTTACCTCTCAAGGGTCACAAGTGTCTGAATATGTTATTATTAATGTTTTTTTTTTTATGATTATTATTATTGTATTATTGTATATCTGGAATGTCAAAGATTGTTGTAAATAAAAATTTACACTTTGTCTCGTTGTTGTAATGGTGGGGTGCATTATCTGATAGTTATTTCAGCTGGAGCATTAACAGAGACACACCTAGGTTAACATATTAACGAAATAAAATAATGGACCTTAATGCCTAAAATATGGGGCCTATAAGTAATAAATGTTTACAATAATTCTACATTTCCAATAATTCTGGAACTACAATACCAGTCAAAAGTTTGGATTAATTTTCAACATTCTAGATATTGAGGATTTCGAAACAATGGAATAATATATGGAATATCTTTGGCATTAAATGGAACGCCAGGTCTCCTTAACACGCATCAATCCAACCACACTGATGCTCTTGTGTCTGGAAGGTCACAGATCCTTAGAGCCAAGCTCCAAAATCGAACCCTTTCGCTGACTCAGTTTGATGAAAATGTCACTCAGGACTTAAAGAGCACTTCACATATTTAGTTTGCTTCCCTTTTAAAATGTATGATTAGTTTACCAACATCTCCAGGTGCGGGTTAACAGTTATCATTTGCCACAGTGGTGTCGTACAAATTACAACGTACGATTTTGTGAAAGAATTGCGCCTTAGCTAATTTTAAATTGTACGCCGTTAGCAGACTTCATCCTTATGAGGAAGCACGTAATCAGCAAGGAATACTTAGAAAGGCTGTGGCATTTAAATAAAGATTGATTGCTATTAAGGTGCTCAAAATTTGCCCGGAAAACACCGTTCCACCACCACCACACGTTCGACTCTACATGACCTCATGGAGTATAGCATGCCAGGCCTTCCTAGATGCTGTCCATGGTGTTTTCTTGGGAACTGAAGTGGGTTGCCATTTCCATCGCCAGAGGACCATCTGCAGGCAATTTGGAAACACCAATTAGGCTAATCTGTGTGTCTTTGGACTGTGGAAGGAAACTGGAGAACCAGGAGGAAACCCACCAAGCACGAGAAGAAAAAAAAAAAACATGCACACAGACCCGACACAGGAATCGAACCCAGCACCTGGAGGGGCGAGGCGACAGTGCTAACCATTAAGCCACTACGCTGTGCTTTAGATTCATGCTGTTGATGCCAAATTGTGTTGATTGAGTATAATCACCTCGGGCCACATTGTCCCCACCCTCACCTGTTGCGTTTTGTCCATCCTGTTCCTGATGATCCATCCGCCTCAGGTTCAACATGTAGTCCTGAGATGCTTTTCAACTCACCACATGGTTGTAGATGAGTCAGGTGAACATCTGGCCAGATATATATACACAATGCTGCCTCAAGTATGGACCAGTCGCACAATGAGTGGATAACGCTGAACAGAGGTGTTGCTGTTTATTTGAACATCTATTTATTCATATACTGAGAGAAATAGATACAAATGTAGAGCTTATTTGTATAAATCTTTTCACTTATTTAGCAAAATGTTAATATTCATAATTTTTTTTTTCTCCATTTGTTTTACAATTTCAGTTCCTGTAATGGGATTGTTTAACATTTAATAATGCTCCTTACTATGGTACAGAGTCATGAGAGACTCCACCAGAACTATGTACAACACGAACAAGCCTCACACAGCACGATCATCACGGACACCCTGTCTCCTTTTCCTCCTTTTTTTTTTTTTTTCTTTCTCTCTTAGCTCAACCCGAAAGAGGCTGAGATGTAGAAAGAGCAATAAAGTGACAGAAGGAGAGAAAAAAGAGGAATGAAGGAACAGGGATGAGGAATGTTAGTGGAGAAGGTACTAGAGAACTAGAGCTAAAAGACAGAGACTTCTTGGACAACATAGGAGCATGTAATATATTTATGTTGTTTAAAAAAAAAAAAAGAATTAAAAATGAGCATCACATCTCTGTGTTGTTCAAGATAAAGGTTGATAAAAAGGAAAAGCTGAAATGTCAGAGTGGAAGTGAGATTATTATTTTTTTTTTTTTTAGGCTAAGAGTGGAGTTTCGTTCGTCTCCTGTCCTCTCATCCTTCCATCCTCGAGAAGAAAAAGAAGCAAGACAAAAAAAAACAAAAAAGGTGCAGTATGTCGGTTATACGGATCAGATCCACGAGAACAGTATCGATAAGAACAATTATGAGAAAATTCAATAACATATTGACCTGTAGATTTATGAGATAAATTAAAAGTCAAGTTTGCTCGTTCTTTTTCAAAAAAGTTATGACGTGTCTTATAGTAAATTCCTAAAATGTATTTCATCATCTCGTATTAACTTGAATAAAATGGCATGGAAAGAAAAAAAAATATTTAATATGTTTTCTCAATATATATGGAAAAAAAGGAAAACAAACGTGTCCAATCAATGGTCATAATGTGCCCACTGACTTCCCTTCTAGTCAGGTCTTCCTTCATGGCTGGCCAATCTGTTGCTAAGGCCGTGACCGGCATCTACAACCGCCAATCATTGGAAGAAGGATGTTGTGAAAAAGCTAAGCTAGTCCCTCGCTGAGGCTATTCAGTGCCTTGACAATGCTCGCTGATAAAAAGCCTTTAAAAGTGAAACACAATGGAAAAAGGGGATAAAAAGGAAGTAAATATCAAAATATACGAGTTCGTTAAGTCTTCATCATCTCTAAAACGTAGCCAGTGGAGGCCGGCCTCACAACAACTGGCAGTAAACCATGAGCCTATGACAAAATCAGCTGTGCCCGTCTCATACTTCCATGTGTCACATGTTTAAAAAAACAACAACAACAAAAAGAAATCACTTTAGTCTGTAAAGGAATCAGATGCCCTCAGGGTTGCCTTCACTGTTCACAGGACAATCCTGTGATCTTCAAGTCTCAAAGAGTCCAAAGGAAGCCTTCGCAAGTAAAATAATGCTTCAAGTTCAAGTGTGGATATTTAAGACAATGAGAAGTGGCGTGTGTGTGTGTGTGTGTGTGTGTGAGAAAATGTGACCTATTCTCGAGTCTTTTTGTAATTAAATGTCTTTTTAAACATGAAATACTGTAGAATTCAGCTGGGAAAAAAAAAACAGTTTGTTTTGGGACTTCTCCCTCTGAACAGCCGTTCCACACACTCGCACTCTACTGAGAAGAGCGAAACACGTGTGTCTTCTGTAGATGCAGGAAGAGGGATCTGGTCATCAGCGTCAGTTGTTCCTTTTAACTTTGTCCATTCAACTCATCTGGTGGAGTCCAGCGAATCGCCAGCGTTCCTGGGCTCCTCGGGGTTGCTCAGCTCCTCGTCTCGCTCCGCCTCCTTTTCCGCAGACTCGGACCCGCCTCCTCCTCCTTCGTTGGCCGCGTGCCCGGACGGGCCCGGTAAACAGAGAGAATCAGAAGACCCTGGGCATTCGGTAGGGGCGGCCGTCTGCATGATCTTTTGGCGGACTTCGCGGATTTTCAGCTGCAAACACACTTTGGTTGGGAAGATATCGGCGTATCGTGCCTGGAATGCAGCAGTGGCCTGGGCTACGGAGGAATAAATAAATAAAAAATGAGAAACATATGTAAAAAGTTTTTTTTTTGCATGAGAACAGGATATTCTGTCTGGATTTTATTTTCTTTCAAAACAGACGTGCAAACCATTAAAAATATCAGAAAAGCACTTAAGATGGCGGAACATGCAGTTCGGGAAAATAAATAAATAAATAGGGTCATCTTTCTGCACTGTGAACATCTAATAGTGGCTTATAAAGGAGTGGGAATTGGGGGCCGAAGTTAAATGTTCTCAGAGATACACTGTATGGTTAAAAAAAAAAAAAAAAAAGTTTATTTTATATAGCGCCTTTCAAGAAACTCAAGGTCGCCTTACAATAACAAAAAATATTAGGCAGCATCTAAAGAAAAGCAACTAAAGAGATTTAAAGTTACTGGAACTGGATTCAACACGTTATCAAAACCTGGAGGGACAGTGCTGAAGTGTCAACTGTGTGGAAGAAATTTAGTCAGAAAAAGAAAAAGAAACATACAACATAGCTACGCAGTGAAAGTGAGAGCATTTCACACATACACACACAATGTGATGAGAACTCACAGGATTGGGACTAAACAGCTGTGTGTCCATAAGAAAACCACTTGTTAGTGAGACTAATCAGGAAAAAAGTCTTCAATTGGCTAGGGAGCTTAAAGATTAGACTCTGGGGCAAAGGGAAAAGGTCATGTGAGTCTATTCCAGAGTGATGGACGTGTCGGGGTAAGAAGGGAAACAAATGAAGCGATGCACCCATCGTGTGTAGTGGCCTCTGTACAAGAATGTACTGAATGACCAGATTATCACATCTAGGGGGTTTTTCCTTCCCTGATGAAACGGTGAAACTTCAGAAGTCAAATTCAAATTAGAAATGCAAATTTAAATTGTATTTGTCATGTACACAGTCATTCACATGCTATGCAGTGACTGCTGATGACTTTATAATTAAAAATAAAGTTTTCAAATCAAAGATATGAATTATGAATAAGAGGGAAAAAAAATATATACAAATATAGAAAACATTTAGCAGTAAAAATTTATAGTATGTACAAATAGTAAAATAAAAATAGAACTGAAAGAGAATTAAAATGGAATTGGGAAAAGAGTTGTTCTGGGAGCGTGAGAAATCAACCACATTGTGTAATCAAAGTTAAGGTGATTGGATGAAATCTTAGTGTGTGTGACTTCTTTTTGGCCAGGTGGTGTATATTAGTTTAAATCAGTTTCCTAGTGGTGAGATGGTTGCATCATATTTAATGAATAAACACCACCGGGCCTGCTGCGTTAGGAAAATAAACAACTGCAGATTGGCCCTGGGCCTTAGTCCATATGCACGAGGATAAAATCTTTAAAAAATGAATAGATACATCACTCTGGAATAGACTCACATGACCTTTTCCCTTTGCCCCAGAGTCTTATACATTCTGGCGTTTCCTCCACTCGCAAACCTTAAGTGAATAAAAAACTGCCCTTACGGAAAAGGTGAAAAATATTTAAAAGCGGCACTATTTCTCCTTTGTTCTACATTAAAAGATGTGTCTTCTGAAAAAAATGTGGCTCAGTTTGACATGCTCTGGACAACATTTTCTAGTTTTTTTAAGAACAAAGGAAGAAATGCTCATTAAAAAAATACCCATGTTACATGTAGACTCGGCCTTAGAACCAAACCCGCAGTTGTTTGTTTACCTGTAGCAGCACTACCTGCCAAAAAGTATTTTACTCCTTTTATACCAACACCGATTTGGCAACAAATGCAAGCTTTAATTGATTAACGAACGGCTGCATGTCATACTTCTGCTGCATTTACTGATGTGCAACGTCAGAGAACCAGTTTGTTACTGTTATCACTAATTTTAGCAGCTGTAGGTTAAACTCTGACTGTAGACACCTGGTAAAGAGTTTATAAAACCTGTGATTTGTTTCACAACAGAAAACTCGACAGCACTCTGGTATGAATTTTTCACTAGTATGTAATCAGTTTATCTATATCTTGTCATTATGTCGGAGGCTCGTTTCAAGTCAAAGTATTAAAGCGGTTTCTTATGAAACTAAGCACTTTGTTTGCATCTTGTAACTGAGCAATGTTTTAAACTACCTGTGTGTGTGTGTGTGTGTGTGTGTGTGTGTGTGTGTGTGTGTGTGTGTGTGTGTGTTACCTGAAGGGAAGAAGCCATTCTCCTGAAATAGCTGCATGACCAGAGCTCTCCTCTGATCCAGAGTTCTTCTCAGAGAGGAGTATGGCACCTTCTCGAACTCCAGCTCCCCCAGTATGTCCTCCCCATCTGTACCTGTCCCACAGACACAATAACAAAGATATAAGGAAGTCGAAATGAAGGTTTAGTCTCTCCAACTAATCGTCAACGTGAAGCTTGAGAGTTGTCTCTACCTGGCCTGTCGAAGGTAAATATGTCCCCCTCGCACTTGGCAGCGCTTTTGGGTGTGTTAGGTTCGGAGCTGCAGCTAGACCTGCGCCGGCTCTTCCTCTTTGGGGAGATGGGGTCATCGGTGGAGGAGTCTAAATCTGTACGAACACAAGTGTTACCATTATTAGTAGTGTTATTACTATTATTGCTGTGAATATTACATAAAGATTATAAAGTCTCTGCTCTTGCCTCTCTCACCAGTTGAGTTCTTCCTCTTCCTGCGGTAGCTGCCCAGGATGGCGCGTGGAGAGGTGGCCAGGCTCTGCAGGGTCGGTGAGGGAAGCACCTCCTCTGGACGAAACTCTGGCAGCTCAGCAAATCGCTCCTCAAAGTACACCTCTGACAGAACTCTGAGGATATCACAGCTCGTGTCAAATAAGCAGAGACGCAGAACAAAATAACCTCAAATGTTCATACTCTAGTGGGTCGATGGTAAGAATGACAGATTGTGCCGATCCTGGTTGAATTTAAGTATTGTAGTGAAACTAGGACAGGGGTCGGGAAACCCGCGGCTCCCGGAGACGCATGTGGCTCTTTCATCCCTCAAATAAATAATGAGTATTTTATTTAAATGTATTTTATTTTAGTCTGTTCGGGGTTTTTTATGCAATTCTAAATGTAAAGATTATGGTGAGCTTGTAACATTAAAATAAAACGTGTTTAATATTTTGTCACTCAGAATACGCGTCATTTATAAATATATAATTATAAACAGTCCTTTTTTTATTCTGCACGCTCCAGAACATGCGATAAAAGGATGACGGCACATGGAAGCAGGTAGCGTTTTTTTGTTTGCTGCAGGTAGACGATTTAAGTTCGGCTTTTTATTTCATAAATACGAGAAGGACTCAAATAAACATTGAGTATTTTATTTGAAAGTAGCCTTCAACCTAGCGTTTCTTTTTCTGGAGTTTAAAATGTTTTTGTTGCATGCAGAAATAAAATTTAGTTTTCTCTGTAAATAAATGCAGCACACTATCGTTTAAAAAATATATATACACAGCATAAAGATAAAAAGCGATATATGGAGTGTAGTGATGCGCGGGTCGGGTATTTTTCCAACCCGCGGGTCCCGCTTTTATGAAATTATTTGGCCCGCCCCAGCCCG
>JAQQZT010000033.1:9591602-9616335 GCA_030068275.1 Clarias platycephalus | reverse complement strand
TTTATTTCTTTGTTTTTGTTGTGACTGGCAGCGGAATTGCACGCAACATACATGGATTTTTTTTTTAATTTTGTTTTTAATAACCCGCCCCAACCCGCCCCGCAAATAAAGTGACAATTTCTTTACCCGCCCCAACCCGACCCCCGGGTTACCCGCGGGGTCCGCGGGTTACGAGACGACCCGCGCATCACTAATGGAGTGTCATCTTCATTTTCTTTCTGTGGGAAACGGGTCCGAATGGCTCTTAGAATGTTTAAAGTTGCCGACTCTTGAACTAGGAGAATGAGAACGTGTGCTGTTTATGGTTGTAACATCATGACGTTTTGTCAACAACAACAACAAAAAAAAAAAACCCTCACTTGTCAACAGAGTCGAATGGGCGCTTCAGCGGTGGGGGGCGGGACTTGAGCTTTTTAGGAAGAGGAGTCTCTTTGTCCGACTGTGGAAGGGGCGGAGCAGGCTCTGACGCTGATGGAGGTAACGGAGAAGAGCAAGCGGAGTCTTTCCATTCAGCCTGTAAAAATAAATTATAAATAAAGAGCACAGAGCCAATCAAACAAATCCTTGAGACAGCGAGAGTTTATGCTAATTCTTGCTTTGCACTTGTAGAGTGTGAAAAAAATAATTAATGAGGAACTTGTCACCCAGTTGTCACCCTGCTTCATTTCAACTGTCTAACATTAATTGCTAGGAAAGGAACACCACGCTTATGTGTCCTGCTAACAGGGAAACGACCATGGCACTTCATTAAGCTTGACACTTGCGTGGGATGTGAGTTATTAAAATGTTTCATGATTTTCCACCGCTTTTCCCATGAAACGAAGACCTGAGCTCGGTCTTAAAGACAGCCCGACTACTTAATTAACATGCAAGCCGGACTGCGATCTCGGATCATTGTCTGCACCGCACGAAAGGAAGCAGGGCAGTCCTGCGTGCACCGTGGGCGGTGGGATAAGCACCGAAACCTGTGAATATTCATGATGCTATTACACGCTGACCCACAGTATTCAAAAGCCACGAATAATAGATAAAAAGCGTCTCAAAAGCATGTATTAACAATTTACTAATACACAATAAACGTTTAGCGTTTCCAACTGCAATTTTAATTACGGCATTTGATTAAATTATCCAAAAAATGACGGATCCTGACCCTTATATTTATATTATCCTGATGACCGTGAGATTGTACTGCTCCACAATAAAGGGAGATTTAAAATTCAGTATCATTTACGCTTGTCTGGTTCAAAGCACTGGCTAACTGCACAGATAATATAAGGAATCCTGTGTATCAATCAGGACAAGATAAAGCTATCATCTTTAAATCTTATCAGTCCTCTTCTACTTGGATAAAAGAAATGTTCTCTACAACACGTACAAAAAAAAAACTATGCATATACCGTGCTGGGCAAAAGTGTTGAGTCACTCCTCATTTCAACAAATTAAAATTAATAAAAGGTAGATTAAATGAAAGAAATGAGAACATTTTACTGTGACATGTTACAATTTGGTTGTTTATGAAACAAGCTCAGCAGCGACCTCATTTCCCCTCTCGTCTGTTCCAGCCACTCAGCTTTCAGCAGCACCAGTATAATAAATCACCGGCCTGATCACCTGCACCTGTTTCTCACTGGTTCATGCCTTAAGTTAGAGGTTTTTATTCTTGAATAATTCACAGGTCACTGTGTGGCTTAACAAAAAAAAAACAAAAAAAAACACACATTCTTCTAAAACTGCTTCAGGAAGCCTGGAGAACTATTCCTCAAGGCTGCATTCAAAATTATAAAAAAGTCTGGCAAAATATAAGGAAATGAGGGGTGGCCCAGGACCTCTGCGCAGACTGAAATCTAGTCTGATTGATGGATTTTTTTTCGTACATACACATGATGTCATGTCAGCGCGATGTCATTCTCTGTTCAAGTTTTGCATGTATATGGTGCTAATTTATAAATGACAATGCACTAATAATCCAGTCGCTGTGTACGTAGTCTTATGAAGTGGACGAGGGATCAGTCACCTCTTTAGCACTGGTGTCTTTGCTGCGTGTGCTTGTGGAACCCGCTTCGGTGACGCTCTGTGCTTCGGCTTCCGACAAGCAGTCGTCTAATGATGTGGGAGCGGCAGGAGTCGTTTCTCCTGATTTATCCACCTCGAAAGAGAAACAGCTGCTGCTCTCTTTCTCCTTGTCGCGTTCCCTCTCTTTGTCTTTCTCTTTCTCCCTGTCTTTCTCTCTCTCTTTCCCTCTCCCTCCACCGTCGTAGCAGCCAACAGGGATGTTGGCCACCGTGGCCTTGACCTTCTGCGGAAGCCGGGCGGCGACCGGGGGAAGTTTGATAATGGCAGCTGGAAAAAAATACAAGAGCATAACTTGTAAAAAAAAAAAAAAAAAAAAAACATACAAAAATATCCAGAAAGTTGTTAAAGAAAGCTGGAATTGATTTCTGACTGATATGAGAGTCTACCTGCGAGGGGTGGCTGAGCGGGACTGGCAGGCTGTAGTGGCAACGTGGCACCAGACGGTGGAGCAGTCGAGCTGCTACCAACTTTTGCGAGTCTGTCGGTGAGAGATAGAGGCAGTTTGTCCGTCTGTCTGTCCAGCTCGGCGTGTGCAGGACCGTGACTCGGTCTCTCAGGAGCCGGCAGGGTGGTGGGTGTCACCGAAGTGGTGGAGGTGTGTTTGGGAAGGATGGACGGGCTCGACACCGTATAGACCACGCCGGGTGGCACCGTCGCTGCGGACACCACCCCTGTCGCCAGGGTGACGGGCGAGGAGGGGTAGATGGCTGTGATGGCCGGGTTGGGAGACTGGGGTGCTGCCAACAACGGAGGCTGTCCTGTTAAACAGAGGAAAGAATTCGATTTGATTAAAAAAACACCTTTTTTTTTTTTTACCCTCACAAAGTTTTACCCCAGAGACAATCTGTCAGCCAACAGAGTCATTCCTGAATCAAAGCACAACTGGGTCGGTGTAAATTTTATACTTCGTATACACTAACCAGTGAGAATCGGCTGCACTAAAGTCTGTCCCGGGTGAGCGATCGCCGCAAAAGTGGCCAAAGGAGACGGCACATAAGCTGACCCGGGTGTCGGCGGCCCTGTTTGGGAGGTGCAGCCTGTTGCAGTGGATACAAGTGGGATAGGGGAGCGGCCTCCTGGAGCGGACTGGACATAAGTGATCCTGAGAGAGGCAGAGAGAAATGGTTAAAGAGTGAAAGAGACTGCAGCGTACTGCAGCATTGTGTAAGAGTGGGAGTGCAGTTTTGGAGAAATCGTGCGTGTGTTCGTCGGGGGCGTGAGTGTGTGTGTGTGTGTGTATATCATACCTCGTAGGTGGGGGAGGCAGCAGCACAGCTTGTGAGGGGGTAGAGCCTGGGGGGGCAACCACTGTGGCTGCTGCCATGGTTACCGGGAACGGACTCCCTGCTGAAGGAAGTGGCGACTGCACGACAGGCATGGGGGCAATCTGGATGATCTGGAAGAGCGAGAGGTATGTGTGTGATACATCCGATAATTAGTACACCGCTGCAAAGAAATCCATCCCTGACGGTCTACTGCGCAGGGAACGAATTGATAGTTCTGTATGTATGAGAATGCTTAGCCACCTTGTTTCCTGACTGAGCTCCGTTCTGCACAGGAAGAGGCGGAGCCATCAGGGGAAACTGCTGGGAAGGGGCAGGAGTGGTCCGCACAGTTGCCATGGGAACCAGCATCTTGCCCTGTAAGACTGGGGACTGTGTTTGCACTGTAGATAAAAAAATAAAAAATAAATAAAAAGAGAAACTCGGTGTGATATAAATAACAGGGTGCTACCACTCCAGCACATCACCAATCTAGAACAGGCGCGGCAATAAAGTCAGAACTGAATTATTATTGAATTGATTAATTTTAGTAAGATACATTTCAGTAACTAATAGTTTAAATTATTATTTTACTCTACTTAACATTTTGCAGCTTAATAATATCATTATTTTGCACTCATTTCACTTAGTGTGATGTTTTAACACCTCTTCATAAGAGACTGATTTCCCACAACATGGGGAAAAAATAAAATCTCCTCACCTCTAGCTCCAGGACTGACCACGCCTACTGCAGGGCTAGAAGTGTACCCTGCCTGCTTCCCATTGGCCACTGAAGCATGTGCAGGTGGAGCTGTAGGCAGGGTGAAGATACTGGTTGGTTGGCTGGGCTGCTGAGGGGAGGGGCTTTTGCGGTTGTTGGCAGAGAGCGTTGGCAGGATGTACTGCACTTGCGTTACCGCTTTTTGTCCTGCAGAGGGTGCGGGCGAGGCTGTAGGCAGGATGTGAGGCTGCAGCAACGACAGAGGTGCGGGACCGTTACTCTGTGTGGGAGCCACGGCAGCGGGGGATGCTGGAGTTTGAGAAGGAGTGGGTGTAATAAGCTGCACTGCAGATGGTGCCTGGAATGTGCCTCCCAAGACTAGGTTCAGTCCCCCTTGACCTCCAGGTGCGGTGACAGGACTGGGCGAAGGCGAGGAATAATACCCGCCGCCTCCTGACGGTGCCAACGTTGCCCCGGATCCTGCCACTCCAGACCCGATAAGGAACTGTGCCTGAGGAGTGACGGTGGCTTTTCTGTCTTGCGCCGACTTGCTGGCGATCGGCACTGGCGTGCTAACGACAGGTCGTACCACGTTAGTGACGATAGTGGATGCTACTCTGACGGCTCCTGATGTTGAGGACGCGCTGACTGGATTGGACTGGCCAGAGGAAGACAGGGGAAGACAGGAACCGCCTTCGGCATCCCGCCGCTCTCCCTCTCCTCCCTCTATCACACGCTTCCTCTTCATGGAAGTGTCTGAGGAGTGTCTGGAGGAAGGATAGGAGGAGAGAGAGACGCTCCGCCCGTGACCGGGACCTGACGAGCAGATCACGGGGGCAAAGACTCTCTGAGAGAGCAAGAGGCGTGGAGAGAAAAGAAGGGAGAAAGCAAAATATAATAAAGATGGACAAAGCACACACACACACACACACACACACATATATATATATATATATATATATAAAAAAGTAAATCCATAAATAGTGCAACAGGAAAAAAAAAATGTGTTTTGCTGATACGCAGCCAAGAATGAGAAACGGAGTGCTACCTTGCGTTCACCTTCGTCCCCAGATCCATTTTCACTGTCGCTGTCGGTCACTTTCTCTTTACACTTCAGGTCTATGGAGCTGCCTGGATAAGGGTCCTCTGTGTTAGGAAACAGAGTCAGAATGCCATTGAGTTATTGATGAAGTCTGAAGGCTGGACTGTGTCGCAATGACCTGTGTACACATTCTCGCTTCGGCTCCTCCGTTGTGTTTTTTTTTCCCAGTGACAAGGTTTTTTTGTTTTTTTTCTTTCGTTCCACCACTTACTGCTTCAACACCCACAGCTATAAAGCTAGAGCAATTGTTAAATGTGCTGCTGAGACAATAATCATATCCTGCTTTCAGTTCTTCTGTAAACATAGTGGTGCACCCACACATCCTTTATCCAAAGCCCCAGGGTTGTAGTTTTGCCAAAAGAGTTTTTTTTTTCTGTCTGCAAATCCTTGGTCTGCATTCATGGTCTGGAATCATGGACACGTACATTTGAGACGTATTTTAAACAAACCGATCGTTTGAATGGGTTGAATTACAATCTTTAGCGAAACAAACATGTTTCAGTTTAACGCTGCTCAGATGATTTCCTGAGCAGTAACTACTAACTATGAGGCTTTGCAGGCACTGTTGGCAGAAGCGTCCCTCTTACCCAAGCTACCTACACTGTTCTGGAGAGGGTGGGTGGATTAAGTTCGACACATGAATGCTTTACAAGCTTCAATTTTGGCCACCTGATACCAAAAAAAAATAAAAATGTAATCCACCCCCATTTCACCTAAATAACCTGGTTTGGTTACTTTTTATTTTAATCGCTTAACTGTTAATGACTTGCAAGAAAAAAAGAGAAAAAAAAACATTCATCCTACACACTTTCAAAGCACAAACACTGTTCACAAGTTGTTTACATTCAACGTTTACGGATATGCTGTTGTCAATCAGCAGTCTGAGACAGAAAAATCAAAACAGTACGAGAATAATTTTTGTTATAATTAAATTACCATTTTAAATTATTTTAATAAAATAGTTGAGGACAACTAACATGCTGAATTTGACTCTGTCTAGAAAGGTGTGCATCAAATAATAATCACGGTAAAATCTTGACTCACCAATGACATCATCATCCCCCTCCTCTTCACAGATGACCATGCGTTCCTCATCGCTGGTCATATCTTCACTCACACCCCTCGGGATCTGAGACAGTGCTCCCCCACCACGGCCAGAAAACTGGCCTCCATCCCCACATATCTACAGACAGACAAACAGACAGAGAGAGAGAGAGAGAGAGAGAGAGAGAGAGAGAGAGAGAGAGAGAGAGAAACATAAACAGAAAGAGACAGATATGTCCTGTGCGTTTTCTGAAATGGGACTCATTCAAGTCGATATTTCATTAACATAGCATAGATTAAAGACTATCCCAGACTTACGAACAAGTTCTATTTCAGGAGCTCGTTCGTAAGTGAGATTTGTTCCTAAGTCTGACGAAGTAAGTCTTGTATGCCTTTGACATAAATATACAATGTAAAGCATATCAATCCCACTTGACTAAATCTGTCCTCTTTCCCCACACTGCCATCATGTGGCCAATTGTTTTTAAATGTCTTAAATTATGACATGTTCACTTTTCATTTAATTCAACTTAATCTACTCAATGTTATCTCTGTTATAAATAATTTTATATTTTAATGCATTATTAATAAAAATAATTCTGTTTCCTTAGGTAACAGAACCTAAGGAAATGAATCTCACAGTGAAATTTTGTCTCTATGCCTTTAAATCCTTGGCGCCATTTTGTCTCATAGCTGTTCTCCACTGTATTGGACTGTGAACTCTGTCTTGTGGAGGATTTTCCGAGATTAAGATTATTCACCCATCAGGACAGCTTTACAGGACAGCCATTTTCTATCATCGTGCTCTGATTCATTGAAACCGGTGAGGCCGACTCATTGCTCCCGCACGCCCCCACACACACATAAAATATACCAGACTTTAGACATCTTATACATTCGCTTACACACTGAACATACTGTATATAACTGTAAATAGTGTTATTTGATACACTGCAGTGTCTATTTTTTGTACAATAAACGTGAGCTACTTCTGTGATTGAACTGGAAGTAGAACCACGGCCTGTTCGTATGTGCGGAAATTCTTAACTTGAATGTTCGTAAGTTGGGGACTACCTGTACAGTAATACAAGTGTATGAGTGTGAGTAGGGGTATGTGTGTGTATTACCTGTGCGAGCTCTGCTAGCACTTGAGGGTTGCCTCTGTCACTTCTCTCCAAGCTGTGCATAGCGCTCTGTGAGAAGGCACGAGGTCGTGCGAGCCTCTCCCCTCCGGCACGGTCCGACACGCCTATCGCCCCCGGCCCCATCCCCTTCAGCTCAGCACCCATGGAAACAGACGGAGGCTCTGAATGAGACAAGAGTTAAAAAAAGAAGAAAAGAAAGAAGAAAAAAAAACATTAATTCACTTTTATATAGGATTCAGGTTAAAGAAGTGCTTAATATTAGGTCTGAAAATAAAGCAGCACAGTCTGGCTAACCTGTTGTCTCCGACATGCTTCTCTCCCTGACATCCTTTCCACCTGGTGCATTACGGCTCTCGCTGCTCGACTTCTTCCTGTCCTTATTACACCACTTCCAGTCGGGGTGGGCCTTAAAGTGCGCTTCCTTCACCTGTGAGGGATGAAAAGAGGGACGGAAGAATAACTGAAACAGCGAACCGCGCTTTAAAAACAACACAACCTGGTCTGATTTTTCTTGTAGCCCATATAAGCATATTACAACAGTTCAGTTCAGTTCAATTTACTGACGAACTATCACAAAGCTATGCTGTAAAGCTGCATAAAGAGCAATCAGCAAACACTTATAAAGTGCAGCACAGCACATCAGTGTGTGTTTGTGTGTGAGAAACTGTACGCAGGCACGTTGATATACCTGGAATGCAAGGTCGTGATATTTCTGTTTTTCTTTGGGTCCCAAAGCGTACCACCATTCTCCCAGGATCTTGCTAACGGTGCGGTTGTCCTGATTAGGGTGCCGCTGGTGGACGAGAGCGCGGTGGCGCTTGCTGAAGATCATGAAGGCGTTCATGGGTCGCCGAATGTGATCCTTCTCCCTCTGTGTTTGACAAAAGATACAGCAGATGACACAAGATAAAGAAAAGATAACGTTTCTATGTTTGATCAGTTACAGATTGGAAGCCTTTTTTTTTTTTTTTTGTACTGTGCTCTGTGTCTGTGTAGAGTGTGTGTGTGTGTGTGTGTGTAGAGTGTGTAGCAAACCTTGCCAGGGCTATTTTTGTCATCTTTGGGCAGCGCACTTAGAGACTGGGAACGGCGTTTCCCAGGGGATGCTGAGACTGGCGGGTCTGGGAGGACACCTGGTAAAAACCTGGACACACACACGGGTACAGGTTAAACGAATGATACGCATCTTACCTATAGCCATACAGATGCATTTTGTTGTGCAAATACGGACTTCGTTGCATCAGACACACTCACATCAACCTGGCTTGATTCAGATCAGCTCGAGCTGCATGATGAACTCATCCGGGTGCGCTAAAGACTCTCTGTGGAGTCTAACTGACCAATTACTAAGAGCACCACAATACAGCATGGCTCATCTTGTTCTCATCGCATACTCGAATAATGGTCAAGAATT
Source organism: Clarias platycephalus (assembly GCA_030068275.1). Lineage (NCBI taxonomy): Eukaryota > Metazoa > Chordata > Actinopteri > Siluriformes > Clariidae > Clarias > Clarias platycephalus. Next base: position 9,607,574 of record JAQQZT010000033.1, on the reverse strand, counting down.
TTACCTCATAAAACAGAAAGGCACACGGTGTTCACTATGGCTGATGTGAAATGAGAGGTTTGTCTATACGCCTTTGTCATTTGCACTAGGAAATTGCTTAAACATTGTACATCGCAAGTAATAAAAACCAATTATGGTGCTTTGACACCTGTTAGGACGGTTGATAAGTCAATATCAGAGCAAAATTTGTACTTTTGGGTTGTACACACACCAAAAGCCAAAAAAAGTAAACAAACTTTTGGCAAGTGTGCATAGAAACACTGGGCTGTGCTTGATATATATGACTAGATCATTACAGAAACGATAAATTCATCAAATCAACTCTCTAAAACACTTATTTCTGCATCACATAACTCTCTCTCTCTTTCTCTCTCCCTCTCTCTCTCATTCGGCTCACTTCATGCCTCGTGGCTCATTTTAGCAGCTCGCACCTACAAAAACTGTTGCCAACATCCTAAAAACACACGTTCGCTTCACTTCCTATAAATTGTGTCGATTCAGGACCGAACCCTTTCTTGCTGCGATCAAAAACGAGTGAGAGTCCCGGTATTAGATTAGAACCCGTACCACACCTCGCTCTTATGATCTACAGTGCATGATCAAAAATAACCAGTCTTGAGTGAGGTAGACTGGGGACGGCTCCAAAATAACTTGTACGTGTTAAAAGCACCCGAAGAGGAACTTGGGTTCGAGTCAGCTGCACTAATCACTGAAAGCCAAAACAATTGTTACTATATTTATTCAGAAACTTTCAAGTCAAGACTAATACTGAGAGGCACGCCCAACTACAATCGCGTCCGCTCCGAAGGAGGAGATCTGATCCTGCGGTGTGTGTGTCTGTCTATACCGTCTATCTGTTTCCCCTACCAAAGGCAGGGTGCACCTTAGGTGGGGTGCACAATTTGGAAACATACAGCGCACGTCTTTGGACTGTGGGAGAAAACCAGAGAACGTGAAGAAAACTCGGCTAGGGTTCAACATGAGGGACTCACACCGAAGGCTAGATCGAACCCCCAAACTTACTGTGCGAGGTGACAACGTAGCCTCATTTGTACTGCGAGCTTCAAATCTGACCCCGTCTTCTACAAGAAGGTTAAAACCTACAGTATAACTATCAGTTAAGGTCTTGAAGGCTTCATGGAATCCAAACAGTAATGAACATGTCTACTTCATTTCTGATTTAATGCTTGCAAAAATAAAAACACTCTGTAATTTAGGTCACGTTTGCAAACTGCGCTGAGCTCTTTTTATCATTTACCTAAATGACTTAAAAACTGCAAAGAAAATGCCAGGGTTGTGTAATTCTACACCACGACCGTTTTAAGTTAACTCCATTACATCTGAGCTGCGGGATGACTATTTCGATCTTAGAAACACGGGGATACTGTAGTTAGTGCAATTAGCGAAGCTTCGTTTTTCTTAAATTTAGATACGAAAAGCAGCTTCGAATTATACTGTGGACTTCCAATAGGTTAAAATCCTGCGCAGTCCAATTCACCACGGACTATAATTTAAAAACACTACTAGAGTCTCCAGACAATGCCGGTATTTTATTTGGACGGAAGAGTGTTTGTGTTTATGGATGAGTCAGTCACCATGTTTTTCCGCAGTGTGAAATCTCAAATCTCTCTCTCTCCCTCTCGTCTCTCCCTCGTCTCTTCAGCACACGGGCATCTCGGTAAAAATACTGTGTCCTGTTCTTGTCTTTGAGACGTACTGTATTCAAATCGCTTCAGTGCAATCTGAGAGAACGTTGCTGATAGAATATCAATGTAGTTGAAACCGATGGCTGCGCTGCTCTCGCTCGCGCCGAGTAAACACTTGAATGTTCTGTAGGGATGGGTTGAGACTGTGTGTGCGACTATAAAGTAACATCGTGTTCTGTTTCAGTTCTAAGATTTGCATATGTCTCCTCGTTAAAGAGCGAGAAAACCTCTTTGGTTGGGTCTATCCAAATGACTATCTAACTCATTATCTAAATTGCTCCTCTCTCTCTCTCACACACACACACACACACACACACACACACACACTGAGAGCAGATTGCTTTTCTCTCCCGGAGTTGCCATTATGTTCATCTGACTACACACACATACCTCTCTTTGCAGGAATCGTCTGTTCTGTTTAAAACAGATGTCACCATATAAAGTGTTGTGAAAAAGTATTTGCCCCCTTCCTGATACATTGATATCAAACAAATGTTAATGTTACACAAAGACAACCTGAGTAAATACAAAATGCAGTTTTTAAATGATGATTTCATTTACTAAGAGGGAAAAAGGTCTCCAAACCTACCTGGCCCTATGAGAAAAAGTAAATGCCCCCTAAACGTAACAACTGGTTGCGCCACCCTGGGCGTGTTTGAGATAACTGGCAGCGAGTCTCTCTTTCACGTTTCTGTGGAGGAATTTTGGCCCGCTATACTTTGCAAAATTTTATCATTTCAGCCACATTGCAGGGTTTTCGAGCATGAACAGCCTGCTTACGGTCGTGCCATTTAAATCCTTTTGACTTTTTCTTTTCTTTTCTTTTTTTTTTTTTGAGCCGCTCCTGCTGCAAAACCCAAGAGCACTCAAGCTTGAGGTCACAAACTGAGCGCCGGACATTCTCCTTCAGGATTTTCTGGTAGAGCCCACATTTTACATTTTCTACATTTTTGAGTCTTGTAAATACAAAAACTAAATTTTTTGGTTGTCTTTGTGTAATATTGAAATGTGTTCGATGATCTCAATCATTTAAGTGTGACAAATATGAGCGAAAAATAAAACAGTCACTGTAATGCAATAAAAAGAGCACAGTATTTAAAAAAAAAAAAAAACTTTTGCACATTTAGTTTGTATTAGACGAACACTCGAGGTTCACTACTAGTGATCAAAAGCTTATGAGGTTACATATCAGAGTCAATGCCCTTTAACAAACCAAAATGATCAGTTTCGCGAAAAAAATCATTGCGACGAGACATCCGAGGTTGAAGGAGTACAACGATCTCTAAAAATGCTTTAGGAAACAGAACTCTGAGCTTAAACTGAATTCTGCCCCTCATACAGGCTGATTTGGGTAAAATGCGGAAAATGTCAGTGTAAAACTCACCGCGTTGTGGCTTTTAGAGGTCATGCACTAAATAGCAGCTGAAAGATACACATGGTGACAAGTTTTACTGTGTATCACATGCTTATTTCCCACCTGTTCTTTCAAATACTCCATTATTACAGTGTAATTGTGATATCTTAACTCCTTACACTCGCACAGACAGTAAATAAAATAAAAATAACGACTTGGATTGCTAAAGGGTTAAATGTAACATAAACCAGTACACAAGATTAGCACTGCATTAGCTGTCAGCTTCCTGTGTGTGGCCTTGAAAAACATAAATGTTCACCACAAGGCTCCAGCATCCTGAACTACACACACACACACACACACACACACAAACAAATGGAGCACTCACGGATCATCGACGTCGCTCTCCGTTTCACTGTCTGGCCTCTCTTTCTCCGTCTCCCTCTCCCTCTCTGGCGGGAGGTCATCGATAGAGGGAGCAGGTCGCAAAGTAGGATTCGATGCTCCCTCGACGACCTCCTTCACCACCACGCCGCCCAGAGACTCTAAAAAAGACAGCGCGAGCATTATGTCTTGTAACCCGATGACATTTATCACCCTGGAGCTCGACTGAAATGTTCCGTTTTGGCATCATCGTTAGGTCAGTCGCGACATTAGGTAACGGATAACTGACAGGTAGTGTTACGTATGGTGTGTCTCGATGCTCGTTCATGAAACACGATGATAACGTGAACAGCTGAAATACGCTGCACAATAAAATACAATGCTGCGGTGCTGAGGAAAACTTTTTTTTTTTTTAAAGGGAATCAAGCTTCTGACAGATCTAAAAATAATAATAATTTAATTACCTTTCTTAAGAGTGCCAGCTTGACAATGATTGACGGGCTGCTGGCCCTCGCCGGGCTGAGGCGATGGATCTGATTGGGTGGGTGCCAGGAACGGCACCAACGAATGCCAAGGAAACACTGGAACCGAGCGAGGCTCCACGTTAGTCCACACTGCAGAAAGGAGAACGACATTCATTTATTATTTCAGTCTTTAGTCCATATTTCTGGACCTAATGCATCATATCAACTCAACTAAATAGGACTTAACCAAATCCAAAAAGCCTGATTATGGTCCCTCAACCACATGACTGTAGCATGACATATATAGCAGCATGATACACACAAACACATACAAAATAAACAGATTAAGGCTCGTCAGTTGATGACTGAAATGCCTAAGCGGACCCAGCAAAGCATTCAACACACCAAAGCAAGAACATTAATGTGGTGTAGCAGAGCCAATAAAGGCATGAAAGAATTCAGCAGTCTCTAGATTTCTAAATATGACATGCCTCGCATTCTGGACTCTGTACAAATCTGCTGATGCAATTTATCCAATCACATGCACATGTGTAATTTATTTAGCTGAAACACGATCAGCGGACTAGAGACCGACTACAGGGGTAAAGAGATTTGCTCAGACATAAGAGAGTTTTCAAAGACTACCAGATTTTTTTTCTTTTTTACCCTCTCTGATCAGTGAACCAACAACATAACTTTTTTTTTTTTTTTTTTAAGTCGATGATGAAAACAGAATGTTTATAGACAAGTGGACAGGAAAACATGCTTTCAATTGCCCCATGTCAAGTTCATAACAGATGTTTCTGGTTCTGAATGACCTGGCAGTCACATGGAGAGACACTACAGGAAAAAAATGTAGCTATCTTAAATAATCACAGACTACGACGGGGTGTTCACGCCAAACCGGGGACTTTTGATTGCACAGAATAACCAAATTTCATGAGTTATGAGAAATAAATAAATAAATAAACTAGCTTTATTTCTTTGTATAATCCCCTGCTAGACTGATGCATTTATCTCAGAGTTCACTAGTGCTTGGATACCATCAGGCTTTCTCTGTATGCAGGCACCATGATCGGACCGCCTGCTTCACCTGGTCTTGTGGAAATGGATTGGTTGTGAGGTCAGGACTGTACGGAGGATGTGGTAACAACTCCCAGCTGAGTTCCTATAATGTGCAAGTGGTGTTGGTGAATGATTGTGTGTACAGTTCCCACACACAAAATGCGCCTCTTCCGCAAGCTAGTGACAAGATATTGGTGGGATCACGGATATGGGGACTTCTTTAACAGCCGTAGGAAAACATTCGAACAGTGCAAAGGTTTTAATCAGTTTATCAGTTAATCAGTTTTTACACCTTCCTTCGCAAGAAATGTCATCACAAACCCCAGTTTGACTCGAACACCCCATCTAATATTAATGATTAAGCATTACAAGGAAACACTGTTGCCACTAAGTCATGTAGGGACTTTTTGTAAGCAAGAAGTATTTACACGTTTTTAATTCACCTACCCGTTCTGTATAAGAGCTTTGTAGACTACGCAACATTTAAAGGAGTCAGCAATTCTAATCTTTTACGCTTTTTTTCCTTTTTGTCCAATCCAGCAATAATGTCCACTGTACATGTTCGTTCTGTGTGTGGGCTGAAAAAAAATCTGGTGTTCGTACACAAGCCTGGCTCTAAAAAATGTGAACTAAACAATGTGGCACAGACTGTGCGGCACAGCACTCCTGCAGCCAATCAAAAACATGAGGGGTATGTGATCTCGTCGTGTCTCGACGACATTTCAATCATCAATATTGGTCAGCTAGTCCAGTTGTCCAGGTGCAATGCTCGTTCATGAATTTGAAGGGGCGGAGCTTGTGAAGAAGCACGGAAGAGAAACGAGTGGATTTGTTGATTTTGTCTGCTATCAACAAACTATTTTTTTCTCTAGCATCGCTGACTCCTCCTTTGGTTTTCATATCATTTTATAACAATAAAAGTATTTATTTGTGAGAAATAAACACACTTATTCTGTTTTGGGAGTTAAACAGCATTAAAAATTGGCAACTGATTCTGACTTGCAATCTTGTATTAGTATTAACGTTAATAACAATAATGAATAAATCTACATTCCGATAGATATGTAAAGAATACATACATAAATAAAAACATGGCAACATCATGTTTTTTCCTTCATCTTAGAAGCAACATCACTATCTCTGGGCAATTTAACAAATCAAGCTTCATTACATCTACTGTAATTGTTATGTAATACCTGGTTATGACTGTACCTTGTGTCAAACGCATTAATAAGTCCATGTGGCTTTATTTTATACCACATAAGTATAAAATTACTGACTGGATTCAGTCTGTTGCTATGCACAGATGGGAAGCTTTTCTCTACAACAGACAGTCTCACTGGAAAGAGACCATTGGGTACCGTTTGTGCGCTGGGATTATAACCAGCACGACTCTTACACACTCATACCCATGTGCCATCTTGGTGTCATGGCTGTCCTGAGACTGGTTCAATAATATCTGAACGATATCTACTGTGTTTTTTTTTTTCTATTGATGGACGGGATGGAAACGGCTGACAATCTGTGTTTAGCAAACTAATGGGTTGTCTGAAAAAGCTCAGAATCCAACAGAAGTAAGTTTTTTTTTTTAGGTATTTTGTTCCATCCACATGTCATCTAGACATATCTGTCACTTCTGTGGTGGTTACTTAAGGGGTCGGGTTGCCAGCTCGATGCCTGATTGTCATTCACACACTATGAGCAAATTTGGGAATGCCAAATAGCCTAACCTGCATGCATTTGGACTGCATTGGGACGCACAGGGAGAAGACGCAAACTCCACGCACAAACTCAAACTTCCCGAGGTGAGAATCAAACACCCTCGATCCAGGGTGTAGATGCGAGGCCACAGTGTAGGTAACCATTAAACCACCGTGCCGCCGATTAGATTTACATACGGTTAATGTTGTGTTCATCATTACGCGGTTCGTTTTCACTCAGATGCTGGATCACATTCAGTATAACATACTAATGGTTCCTGACAGCCTGTAGACCGATACGATACGATACGGGGTCCCAACCCGGATCTCTCTCAGCCAGCTGAAGCTTTGAGAGGCAGCGACAACACTAACATTTTCAGGACATTGTGTACTCCAGGACCAAAGGTTGGCAATCTGTGACCTACAAAATGACCTAGATTGTAACAAAACTGTACCTAATAAAATGCCCAAAGCTTTACTTGTAGCAATCCGTGGTGTTGAGCTAACAGCACCTACAGTAATTCTCTCTGAGCTGCAGTAATGCAAGTGGCAGAACAGACCAGCACAACATCGGCTTACACACAGCACAGTATATAAAAAATACAACACATTATTTCCTCTTAAACATTTAAACACAAAGCAGGAAATGATGGGAACTGACCGAACATGCTAAGTCCTTGGCGTAGATATTGCGGTGTTTCCGAGGAAAACATGGTTGCTTGATTTAAAAAAAAAAAAAAAACCTCTTCAGGATCTTGTCTTTATAGAAACTTCATTAACGTGTAATAAAAAAAAAAACAATGTCTCTTCGTCCGGAAGTTGTTTAAATCTCCATTTGGTGTAGAGAACAAAAATAAAACTAGTAATAAGAACAATAATAAAAAGGCAGCATCTCCGTGGTGGTTGTCCTTGGCAGGTGATGGTCAGTCAGTCAGTCAGTCAGCGCACGAATCAAAACAAGCGGCCATAACACACGACGACTCGCGTAGTTTTATAACTCTGGTCCCGCGTACACACGAAGGATTATAATCTTTGGGTCGTTTTCTTAATTTTTTTTTTTTTTTTTTAAAAGACTGTAAACACAATAATAAACAAAATGACTCGGATTCACCTTACAAACTGCCCTGCAATCCGCAAAAACAGCCAAAACAAACTCGAGCAGGTTTCTGTTTCATGAACACGAGTAGCTTTGAGGAGGGGAAAAAAAAACGCTAGCATTTAACGTCCAAAAACCCACTAAATATGAACAGGTTTCCTATTTAAGAATAACTTAAGGTTTTGGAAGATCTTTGTTTTTGTTTTTTTTGGTCCAAGTTCCCCAGACGCCCCCTCTATTCGCCTGTTTGTTTACATGTAGAGCTCGGAGCGGAGCGCACAGGGTTAATGAAAACTAGGCCTCTCGGTCATCCCCGGACTCGAGTAGCGACACTGACTGACACCCCGAGCTAACCTCAAACACACACGTTTTAAGAAAGAAAGAAAGAAAAAACCCATATATGTCAATCAATTCACGCAAAAACAGAAACCGTTAAGGTAGAAAATAACGCTACTGGTCTGGATTATTAAAGGAGCTGTCACTGCAGGGGGGTTTATCATCCAGAGCTGAGATCAAGCTAGCTTAGCCTAGCATAGCATGATGGTTATTATTATTAGCATGCTAAATGTATGTATATGTTTGTACCGCTCGAGCTGAACAAGCACTCGATCGTATATAAATAAACCACTAAAATAAAACACTACTGAAACTTTAATGGGTCAGGAATGAGAAAAATGCAGAATGTTGAAAATGATATTTAAAAAAAACAACTGGATATTGATAGCGGGTCACGTTACAGCAGAAGGGTTGGGCGAGCTAGTGCTGACAAAACTACTGAATAAAACAACAACATAAAAATCTCTGTGCTGTTTCGTGTCGTGAGTGTGATCTATGACTATGTTTCTGAATGAAATGTGTGTGTGAGTGAGAGATAGATAATGTGGCGCGGGTTCAGTAGCAGCAGCAGTAGCGGGAGCAGCGGCGGCGGTGCTCCTCCGGTTGAGCCCGTCCCCTCGGGAACGCCCCTGAGCCGCTACCCGCAACCGGGCACTCCAAGCTCGCCCTCATCTCAACACTGTGACAAGCTTACAAATCGAAAACTTCAGCCCTGCCGTGTGTTCTGATTATTTTCAACCTATATATACACACACACGGTAGCGAAACGAGAAACCGTCTTCGGTGTGAAGACTAAAGTCGGCAGAGCATCCCCCAAAGCAAGTGCAACCTGTTTGCCCCTTCAGAAGTGTGTGACTCACTGAAATGACTTAACGCTGTAACAAACTACAACCTGTCATGTGACAAACGGAAACAGAACCAGCGATTTCTCATGAAGCTTCTCGAGAACAACGCACGCGCTCCGTCTACTGTAGTCTACTGTAGGTCCTCCGATGCTGCTCAATCAACCTCCTAAATCTGAGAAATCCGCTGATCACGACTGAGCTCTGAGACACCGAAACGCGCGGGGGCTGTTTTCACAAATCCTCATTTTGTCATTTTTTTGTTAAATGCCCTCCTTTGCTGCCCCCTCATTTACACACGCGCGCACATACAAAAATCTTTTAGCTGAGTCTTGTCTGTCATCCGGGAGGCTCAGATCCAAACCGTCAGACAGGAAAGAAAAACAACACACACACACTGAATCCAGCTCGTCCTAACAGTCCCGTGAAGATGCGCGCGCGCCCGATGCTGAGTGCCGCTCGCGGATGTGAAGCGCAGCGCGAGCCCCGTGTAAAGGAGTCCCGGGTCTACAGTAATATATATAAATATATATAAAGGGCCGCTCGAGCGCGAGCCTCGCCGCAGCCGCTCCTCCCCGCGCGCGCTCCCTTTTCCTTTTACGCCTTCGTAGTAAAAAGTCCGCGGAGCACAACACCATTCATTTAGCCTTCGGTCTCTCTCTCTCTCTTGCGCGTTCTCTCCTGTTTTCTCTCCTCTCACACTCGCTTGCTTCGCCAGCCCTTTCTTTCTTTTCTTTCTCTTCTCACTCCCTCTTCCTCTTGTTGTACAGTAGGCTGCCCCCTTTCGGTTTTAAGAGTGTGTGTGTGAGAGTGTATTAGTGTTCTTACTGTGTGTGTGTGTGTGTGTGTGAGAACCTCGCCCAGCCCGTGTGACCCGCCTTGTACTCTTGAAGCGCGTGTTGAGATTGGTCCGCGCTCTTAACCGTCGCGAGGCCGCCTCGAACGCTGATTGGTCCACGGTGCTCTGGAATGTCAGTCATATGTAAATTAGGGCCCGCCCTCTAAGCAGTTCGATGTAACGTCGCTGCTCGTGAATATTCAGTGACGTAGAGAAAGAAGAAAAACTTTACATTGGATCCCGCGGTGACGTAAGAGCGCGTGGTGATTTCTATTGGCCCAAGAAACTCAGCCTGACAGGGTCAAGCGCGAAGTTGATTTGCATGACCCCGCCCACGAAATTTATCCTCTAATAACTTTACGGGATCTTTCGCGCTCTCTCTCTCACTCACCCCCCCCCCTCCCCACACACACACACAAATCTTAATTTTTTCCATTTTTCTTACTTTCTTCAACAAATAATTTTAACCCCGTTATCTATTTTTTACACTTATTTATCTCCCCATGCAACTTCATAAACCAGCAACATAAATTTGACAGATAGATGATGTTAGCTTACAGAGCTAACTCTATATCATTACATTTTTTTTTTTAACAAACCATTAGTTTTCTGGTAAATTACTGACTCACACAGATATGAGCATGAGCAATATAAGAAGCGGAAGTGCTTTACGGGAACCTGATCTTAACAGGCACACTTCCTCTACTACTCTCGATGACCCATGCCATGCACTTCTAACAGTACACCACAATAATCTCTACAGCACTCTATATACTGTATATATATATATATCTGAGCCTCTATCACACACCAAAACCAAATGCACTTCTAAATGCAGCACCGCAGTCAGAACAGATAGTCGTATCCACCCACATCTGCCCCAGCAAACTGCTACAATGGAGCAACAAAAAAATAATAAAAATGAAGCACTGCTGAGTATGATTTCGATTTTCTTTTTTACTACTAAAGTGTATATTAATAAACAGACTGGGAATTAATACATGTTTAATAGCACACGTATAACACAGTGAGACTGCATCCCAGTATTGGATAAATCACTGCATGTCCGTGACATCCTCTCAACTTTTGAGAGAGAATAAAAATGATGGCAAGCTTCCAGATGTTAAACACCACACCTTGTCTGAGTTATACTGCAAGCAGGATCAAATTTCCTTTATGCAGCTAAATGGTTCACTACACACTCTACTAAGCACTCTGGGTCTGTTGTTTGAGAGTGCTGAGCTGATGCACATGCAGGGAGAACGTATGCTCGTGTTTTTCACCAAACTACCTGAGGTCAAAATAATAATGATGTCACACGGATCGGGTTACTGGGCTAAAACTCTGATGTGAGTATACAGTGTCTCTAGTGCTCGATAAAAGCAGGTTCACTTTTTGTGTGTGTGTGTGTGTGTGTGTGTGTGTGTGTGTGTGTGTGTGTGTGTGTGTGTGTGTGTGTCTGGGTGGGGGGGTGGGCTTTGGGTGAGTTTCAGTTAGGTATGAGAGTGCTGAAAGACCAAACTGTTTGTAGAGGGTAATGCGGCCTTGGCCTCAAGCCCAGTATCAGTCTGTGCCATTACAAATATTCACACTATAGACAGGAGTATATGTGTATGTAGTGTACATTGCCAATTCTATGACCACATTTTTCATACACACTTGTTTTATGATCCAAAGTATAACACGTTCCTCCATATACATCAATTTACATTAAAATGATTAATTTAGAAATGTGAACTAAACCCTATGTACCCATACAGAAAGCCAAATATATTGTATTTACTACAAAAAAAAACAGAGGTAGGTAAAGGCTTAAGAGAAAGAGAGGGGGGAAAATGGGTGGGAAGGGGAAAGAGTGTGAGTTAGGCGAGTAAAAATAGAACAAGAGTCATTCTGAGGAGAGAAGAGCAGGGAGGGGGAGAAGAGAAGAGAAGAGAAAACAAGTTGTGAAAACACAGCTGCTCTCACTGGATCGGAGTGCGATGAAAAGCAGATACTGCTACACAGCACAATGCATTTCATAGTATGTGTAAATATAGATGATAAATACTTGAAAATGCATAATATTAACTATAAGTACATGTCCTCAATCTGAAAATGTGCACCAATTGAGAAGGACAAGATTTTTCAGCAGTGGGCAGGAACAATCTTAATCCTGGCCAACGAGCTCGCTCGGAGCTGCTGGTTTCAGCCAATCAGGATGAGCTCAGGATGAGCTGCGTCAAGCGGAGACTGACTGTAGTAAACAAGTTCTTAACACTTTCACTACTGGACAAGAACGAAAAAGCTCAAATGACTCGAAAAGCTTCTTGTTTCTTTTCTTGCAATTTCCTAAAAGATGCATTTGAACCCAAAAATAAAGTTTTCCTGAAAACAGCGCAATCAGACATCAGACAAAATCTGACAAAATCTTTTCAGTATGAGTGAATTAAAAGCACACGTGTAATCCACACTCTCCTTCTTGCATCTTGTTATCTAATCCAATTAATTTTTCACTTTTTCTTTAATTACAACTTAATTATAGCCTCTCATTTGCTGTTGCCATGGCAACAGGTAACAGGCACTTTGGGTGACTTTTAATCACCTACCTGTTTTTTTTTTTCTTTTTCTTTTAATATTGAAAAGCAGCATATACTGTTGGGTATCTAATTAAAAGCACACAAAATTAATAAATCCTAATAATTTAGCAGGTCAAAGCCAGCTGACCTTAATCTAGGTCTAAAAAGTGAGTAAAAGAGATGTATTAATGTATTTAATAATCAAGTCATCGTTCGCATTTCTGTAATTGTCCTGTCTCTAGCCATCGCCGAAAAGAGAAAAAAGGACGATGCAGATGGCGAGTTGCTATTACTGGGGGAAAGGTGTGTGTCGAGTGTGTCAGGTCAAAGTTTATATTGGTTCACACATCAATGCTGATAAGCTGTTTAAAAAGTGTTCAGCTGGATCTTGCCTCAACTGTTAGTCCAATAAATAAATTTAGTTCAATAAATAAATGCAAATGAAAAAGGACAGGTGTGAAATGGTGTGTTTGTGAATAGTTAGAGGTGTGTAATGTCATATTGTGTCCACATGGAGGCAGCACTGGCATGTGTAAAACCTACAAGGATGGCAAATAAGAACAGAACAGAGCAGGAGTGAATATAAGGGCATCAGGAGGGAGCAAAAAAAAAAAAAAAAAAATATATATATATATATATATATATATACACATATGCACACACAAACACACACACACACACACACATATATATATACACAGTTATCCAAAGTCAGAAGATGGTAAGACTAAACAGACAGATTAAGAGTCGCAGGGTAACTTTGATATGAAGGTCAAAACCCGGTTAGGGTTTTATAGATGACTAATGAATGCGTGCTGTTTTCGCGTGCGGTGAGTATCGACAATCATGGTCGTCTGTGTTTTACTGTTTTGTAAAAGAAGCAAGGATGACGGGATTTAATAGAAGGGGAAATAATGTGGCAGTAGCAGTGGCAGTGCCAGGGTTCTCCAGAACGATCATACTGAAAAACGAGAGGCTTCTGCACTGCAGCACTGAGAGAAAGAGAGAGAGAGAGAGAGAGAGAGCGAGAGGGAAAGAGAGAGGGAGAGAGGTGACTGGGTGAAAAACAAAGCAAGAGCAGACAGCGAATGACAGCGAGATGAATGAATGAACTGAATAATGCAAGTGTGCACAGATTTTAAAGTTTAAAATAGACTTCTGCCATTTGCAACGTCCAGATTTACTCAGAGACGACGAGGAGTTCAAAACATCAAACTTTTAGCTGGTGGAAAATACTAAAAAGCAGCGAATAATCTTAAAGGCTATAAAATATTATAGAATCGCGGGTTTGACAATGGAGGGTTGTAATCCGTACGCCTGACCCGATGGTGCATCACGATTAGGGTTTAATTGCTACCTCAGTGCTGAATACACAACATGTCTGTTCTGAATGCTTCATGAAAACGCTTAAGTCTTTAAAAGTAGAAATATCTAAATCGCACAACGATTGCATAATCCTTCATTGGTCGTCCTATATATATATATAGATAGATAGATAGATATAGATATAGATATGCATATATATATACATGCACTACACTACACTATATTGTGTGCAGTGTTGTATGGGTGTGCACATTTGTGTGACATAGTTCTTTACATACATTTGTTATTTTCTCAAGGTGGACCTCACGTACTTTGCATTGCTGCCTTGGCAACAGAACCTGTACATGACACTTCTGATACTCAGTCGCTCCAGGATGCTACTCGGCTGTATAGCACACTGAACCCTGGCGTCTCTCACTTTCTGCAGCTCAGCTCGCTTATAATGGATATCTCATGGCCGTTGTGTCAACCCTATCAACGTGTGCTTGTGTAATAATTAACAATTACACACTAGCTATAGACAGTGAACTATGTACAGTAATGAGTAATTAGTTACTTTATGTTTTCCTCAAGGTTTTGTGTTGTCCCCGCATGATTACACATGCCTACACAGCGACGTTTATGACGCATACCCCTGTTTTCTTTGTATTTTTGTTTCCACCACAACAGCGGCCATTAGAATTCTATTAAATTCTACTAACTAACAGATTTCCTCTTGTTTTTCACAAGTTGCAATGTTAACTGCCTTCATGCGACAGATATAGCAAAGATAAGTTTGACAGACTCTGACACGCTCACTTAGCACTTTATTAGGAACTTACTAACACCGGGCCGGGCCGCCCCTTTGCTCTCCCAAACAACCTGAAATCCTCAGGACATGGATTCTACAAGATGTTGAAAAAAAAAAGAAGAAAAAAAAGAGACTTTTGAACTCCTGATCCATCATGCAAGTCCCGCAGATTTTCTGGTGCACTTTCATGATGGGAATCTCCTGCACTCTCTTCCACACCCCAAAACTGTCCTATTAGATTCAGCTCCGGTAATCGGGAAAGCCAATGAAAGAACACTGACCTCACCGCCATCCTCATGAAACCATTTTGAGATGATTTATTGTTTTTTCTTTTACCAGAAGATGAGTAAATTGCGGTCATGAAGGAATACACATGGTCAGCAACAACACTTACACAAGTTGTGGCATTTAAGTGATGACTGATTTGCATTAACAGGCCCAGATGTTCCAGTGTTCCAAGAAAACATTTCCTACGCCATTACACCACCTCCATCAGGCTGGACTGTCCACACAAAGCAGGCTGGGTCCATGGATTCATGCTGTTGGTGCCACATTCTGACCCTGCCATCTCTGTGCCCACCGTAACCCTCAGCTTTCTGCTCTTGACTGACAGAAGTGGCTCCCAATGTGTTGAAAATGTGGCATGTAGTGCATGCTGAGATGCTTTTTTGCTCACCAGAGAGTGTTGCACCGAGTGGCTATCTGAGTTACTGAAGCCCTTCCGTCTGCTCGTTCTCCTCATCAACAGAACTGCAGTTCACTGGATGTTTTCTCTT
The DNA here is from genome assembly GCA_030068275.1 of Clarias platycephalus. Lineage (NCBI taxonomy): Eukaryota > Metazoa > Chordata > Actinopteri > Siluriformes > Clariidae > Clarias > Clarias platycephalus. Next base: position 9,592,339 of record JAQQZT010000033.1, on the reverse strand, counting down.
TATTGCTCCAGTCTAAATAAACTCTAGAGAATGCTGTGTGTGAAAACCCCTGGGAGACAGAATTACTTAATCCAGCCCATCTGGCACGGACCATCGTGCCACGGTCAGAATCACTGAGATCACATTTCTCCCCTATTCTGATGGTTGATGTGAACATTACTCAGAGCTGCTGAACAGTATTTGTATGATTTTATGCCTTGTACTGCTGCCAAACAATTATTATATAATTGCACAAAGTATTGATTTATACGTAATATACTATATGTAACATCTAAAGAACTGCGGGCCTCACTCGGCTCAGTTAAGGTCAGCGTTCATGATCCAACAATAAGAAAGAGACCGGGCACAAATGGCATCCATGGGAGAGCTCCAACACGAAAGCCACTGGTCACTAAAAAGGACACAAAGGCTCATCTCACATTTTCCCAAAAAACATCTTGAAGACTTTGGGCCAAATATTTTGTGGACTGATGAGACAAGAACTTGAGACAAAGTGCGCATCATGTAACACCTGGAGTAAAACTAACACATCATTTCATAAAAAGAACATAGCAACAATCAAACATGGTGGTGGTGTCTGATCAGCTTCAGCACCTGGACGACTTGACAAAATTGATGGAAACATGAATTCTTCACTCCACCAGAAAAACCTGAAGGAGAATGGCGCCGGTGAGGTCGGCTGCCGTCACGACCGCTCCGACCTACTTTTCTTTGTTTTTATATTTTAAAGTAATTTC
>JAQQZT010000033.1:9567856-9588310 GCA_030068275.1 Clarias platycephalus | reverse complement strand
ATAGGTGCTCTATAAATAATGTGTCATCAATGAGGATCAGAGGCGAGGGAATGTTTTGTTGACAACAGAGAATCACATTTACTCTCTTTCTCTCTCTCTCTCTCTCTCTCTCTCTCTCTCTCTCTCTCACACACACACACACACGATCATCTATAGTACGCTCAACAGCTTTATTTGTACCACTACATTTTCTACAAGAACTGTAACTCCAAAATGAGATATTTCAAAAAACTTTAAAAAAAATAAAATACATTATTTGTAACTGTTTATTATATTTAATGAAGCGAGAGATAGAGAGAGACAGAGAGAGGGAGAGAGAGAGAGAGTCGATGCATTTCAAAGCAGTAGTGTGTACTGAGATTGCTGCATTATGCTGTAGGTATCAGGAGATCATTATATCACACCCTCTGTGTTCTGTCAGACGTCTCAGAACAAACAGCCTTGTTAAAGCTGGAGGAAATTAGTCGCTCCTGTTGTTGGGAATTTTATTTCCTAAGACGCGGTGAGCAGAAATCAAAGTCCCGGCGTGCCCCGGCGCAGGCACGGCTCCTGACGAGTTCCATCAAATATCCGTAGCAGTGGTGAGCTCGCAACTTAGCGCACGCCGAGCGCTACGAGGCGAGCGGGCGCACGCTGGTGCACGGGTACTCTCCTTAAACAAACAAAACTCCCTGTGAGTTTAAAACCTTCTTAACATTTACATGGAACGAACAGATCCAGAAGAGACGACAAGGGCAAAGCTCAGGATCAAAATAGTGTTCGAGGAGCTCCACAAAAAAAAAAAAATAATAATAAAAAAAACAATAAATCTATAAATGCTTATATTACATTTGCTGAGAAAAATGACACATCGTCCAAGGGTTTGAGAATACAGTACATTTCACACTACACGTTTCGCTTTGCGCCTGAAGTTATCCAGAAACGTTCCACGTGTTAATCCCATGAGTTTATCATTAATGCTTTACAAAACTTTATTTCCTTTCGTTCTGACACTATAACAAAAAAATTTCAGTGATTGTGTCTGAGAAAGGTTAACCTATGATGTGTATATAAAGCAGATTTCGAGTCAGACTTTCCTGTATTTTATTAATGTAGTGTCAAGGAATAGTTCTCCAGGCTTTAGCTTTTAGCTTTAGCTTCCATTTTTTCGGCAAGATTTTGTCTCTTATTTTCAAGTCACTGGATCTGAGCAGTTTCAGAAGAATGTTTTTTGTTTGTTAAACCACACAGTGAAAAATTATATATTATTTAATTATACACATAAAAACCATCTAACGTAAAGCATGAACCAGTGAGAAACAGGTGCAGATGGTGACAGGTGATCAGGCCGGTGATTTATTATACTGCTGATGCTGAAAGCTGAGTGGCTGGAACAGACGAGAGGGGAAATGAGGTCGCTGCTGAGATTGTTACGTAAACAACAAATTGTACCTTTAGGCTCTTTGCGGCCTGTCATAGTAAAGCATTTGCTCTCCTTTCTTTTATTTAATATATATCATTTAAGTAAATTTAATGTAATATAATTAAATTTCAAGACTTTTGAACAGTACTACACACACACACACACACACACACACTATACTATAACAATACTGGGGATTTCAAAACTATGAAATAACGCATATGGAATTAGGTCATTATGTAACTACAACAACAGTCAATTGTTATTTTAAGACATGAAGGTCAGCCTTTCTGGAATAGTTTTTGCAAGAACAGTATTGTGTCAATAGCATTTGCAAAAACCCATCACCAAGCAAACTGTCTTTCATGAAGACCTTCTCAGGAAAGCAAGAACAAAACTTACCACTGCTGCAGAGGAGAAGTTCATTTAGTTACCAGCCTCAAAAATCGTGTGTGTGTGTTTGTGTGTGTGCAAAAGTCTTGAACAACCCCTTATTTTTCATAAATGTATCATTGCGTTAGTACAGGGTGATTCCCCCGAAAGAGGCCCAGAATAGTATGTAATAACTCTCGCAATCTGACCCCAAAAAATACGCCACATACCTTGACGTATGTGTAATCACCGATTGTGTCCTGCGACATTTTCGGATGGCCTCCCCCATGAGAAGGGATCAATGTTCCTGTCGTTTCTAGTTTCCATCCTCTGAAGAACACTCTTATGAGGAAACATACTAACCCAATTGGTGACCCAATAGGTCGACACTATGAAGACGAGCTGCTCATTACTGTACACCAACATGCTGATCAGAAATCGAGTGACTGAGTGAAGGGGTACAGCGTTAAACAGAGCGATGGCTGTCTGGCGCGCACCTTATTGTTCCGACTTCTGCCGTGTTTGAAGCTCCATATACTGAGGAACACCTTGTACGTTGTTTTGTTCAGATTGCTTCTGTCTTTCGAGAGTTATTACAGAATATTCGGGGTCTCTTTCGAGTGAATCACCCTGTATAAAACCAGTATTCCAAGACAAAATTTTACAAAAATAAAAATAGTGTGCCAGAAAACAAAGAACAAAGCAGCATGATTTTATAGGCAACCATATTTCAGAAAGGAAGTTGCTGAGTTTTGCATGCCAAAAAGAAGCAGGTACAACAGACAAAGTCCTCAGAAAAACTGTGCTTATTTAGATCAATTCTTTATAAAACTGCACAAATTGTACCTGACACTAAAGGGTCATCAAAGCATTGTCACATCAAATACAAATAAAACAAAAAATAAGTTTTTATAGTTGTATAGTTTTAGGAATATTGCTAGGAAGTTTCAGAAACGTGTGTAAAGATTGTTAAAGAGCATGTCTGGTGTCATTATCACAGTAAACTAAGCGGTAACAAATATTTTACCGACAGGTCATTGATATGAAATGAGCATATATATTTAGTGTGCGTGTGTGTGTGTATGTGTGAGTGCTTTACTGTACATCCATCAATTACATATCAGTTATACTTAACTTCATTATTGTATTAAAAAATTATTGTTTTACTATTACTTTATAGCTACTTTATTGCTTATTGAATTAAAAGCCTTATTTTCATTTCATTATGGAGATCACTGTAATGTTTTTGCATTCTCCAATGAAAAATAAATAAATAATTAATAAATAAAAATAAATAAATAATAAATCTATTATGGCCATCTTTAGCTTACTGACTCTGAGTGGGCTTTTGTGGGCAAACATTTGGCGTACATGCAGTATGTACGTTATACACAGTGGGGTCCAGACGTCTGTGAGCGCTAGTGAGAACACTTCGATTCTGCATTCTTTTCTAATTCGATGCAGTTTTCATTATAAATTATATTATTGAAAAAACCTGATTGAACAGTGTGGAAAGATTTACAATATTTACATTAATTTCAGAATTGCTTAATATGAGATACGTCTCTTTTTTGCTTTAACCCTCTGCTAAGCTGGCATGGACACCACAAGTTTGTGAAAAACCTGATGATACTTTTGCCATCTGATCAAGTGCTTTAATAGACCAGATTAGACCTAAGGAAAGTCAGATTTTTTTTTTGTACAAAGCATTCACTTACATATAAATAGAGACCTAGAAACAGTGCAGAGTCTTCAGTATTAAATATTTAATATACTCAACAATATTATACTCAACAAATATTCAACAAATTAGAACCTACAGAATCTTTAGGTGTTTTTTTTTACCCACATTAAACACCTCAAAGTAATATTTGCAATTATATGTTAAAGTGTAAAGTGACCTAATAAAAATCTTTTTTGTTGTTGTTTTTTAGTAATATAACACTGCTTATAAAAGGATGCAGTGGGTTACTGTGGGTTTACACACATGAATAATAATAAGAGTAATTTAGGGAGGTATGAAATGAAACACCTGTGGAACTTTTTTGTTTTCAGTGTGGATAATTAAAACTGTGATTTAGACAGAAATTAAAATCTTAAAATTCTCCAGTTATTCACCAAAATTATATTCTAATGTAGTTTCTAATCTAGCTGCTTTGTTACCTGCATAAATAAAAAATATATATATATTTGCATTCATTACACTCAAAAAATTATTTAGTGTAGACCTTAAATATGTTTACTGTCTTACTATGATTAATTACATTTGTATGTGTGCTAAACTCTATTTAATTGAATAATTGACCATTATTTATTATTATCTATTTTTGGTTAATTTACATATTTTACTCAAGTTACATATTGATTTTTCGATTATATTTTGATACATAAATATGTTTTTATTTGTATGAAACCATATGAATACAAATAAATGCTGCTACTACTTTGTAATAACTGTGTACACTTGGATATTGCATGCTGATTGAAAATTCAATAAACTTATCAGGTTTTGTGCAATTTCTTATATACAGTACTCCCACAAACTGTGCCACCTCTATCTAGAGTTGTATTCTATTTCTTTCTGCATTTTGGGACAATAACATAAAAAAATCCAAGTGAAATAAATGAAATAATAAACTCTGGCCTAACCAGAATGCCAAAGATCTTGGCTTGGTCTATAATTCTACAGAGTAAGGAAAACGAAAGAGCAATGTAATATAACTACAATAAAACACTTTCATTTTATTTTACTCGATTTTCTTTAGAAAACTTAACACAGACAGCCAAATACCCACGAATAGCCACACAGTCTAAGAAAGTAGGTGCATTATGCATTATAATAATTTATTATAATCACGATCTATACCCGTCAGCTACGGTTCAGCTGTTAAGCTTCCTAACAGGACATGAACACCGACTTACATAAAAATAGTAACCAATAAGGGCTTTGTTGCTAACTGCTGTATGGTGCACAAGGCTGGAGGAGTCAAAGGGAAGAGAAGAGAAGAAGGAAGAGGACGAGAGTATAATGATCGAGTTCGTCGAGGAAGCACAAACTGATGAAGAGGAAGACCAGGGGCAAGGCAAACGCTTTCCCAAAGACACAATTGCAAATAAAAATAGGCACACGCTATCAGACCCATGACTGTGTGATGCAAAAATTCTCTGGCTAAACAGACAAAAGTGGGAGGTCCTGTAGGAAACACGGCTTGGAAATGAACGTCTTGGTTCTGAATTAAAAGTGTTCACAATATTCTTTATTCTTCTTCTTATTTCAAATGAATGCAAATAAAATTTCTGAGTAATTCAGATTTATTTGATTCGGAGCCATTTATGTGATTTTCCTTTTTCTTTAATAAATTCAGCCTCTCACAGCTTTTGAATAAAGATGTGTCGTTTCCGCGTAGCTTTGCTGTCATCGCTGTAATGACACATTCACACTGTAGCTAAGCCAAGCAATTCTTTTGTCCTATCTCCTTGCTGAGATCCTGCTCACAGGATTGTTGGAGCAAGAGCTTTCTGCAAACAAGAGTAATGAATATCACAGAAAGGAAATCAATCATATTGTTGATCCTAGCCAGCTACACGTTGAAATTAGCACAGCACCTGACGGAAAAAGAATTTAATACTAGCTATAATAGGATTTCCCTTACTTAAAACAAACAAAAAAAGTTTCTAACCAAGACTTTCTTCTTTCTTTTCTTTTCTTTTCTTTTCTTTTCTTTCAAGGTCATCTCTGGGGCATTGAAACTGAACAGGGAGATTCTTACCTGAGACAGTTAAATTTGCTTTCTAGTAAAACAAACCCCACAAAAGGGACCGAATGACCAAAGAAATGATTGGGGATTCTGTAATATAAGTGTGCCCTGTGGTTTTTAACAAAGTAGACAACAAATAAGTGAACAAGCCTCACTGAGTGGAGTCTGATACTCCATGAAGCTTTTCAATTTTTAATCTGCAGCCTTCCTACTGTATATAAATTTTGCTTCAGAACAACCGGCTAATTAGGCTGACATTTGAAAAAAAAAAACGAAAAAAAATCTGTTTAATTCCTGCTTTCATTTAACTAGCCACCTACCTTTGTCTATTTCTGAAGCAGTGATATGCCGGTACTGCCTACCGTTTCCAACAAATACAGAGCTTTGTCATCTTAACTAAAATTCAGTTCAACTTGGACATAAAACATATATTGTGATAATACACTAATATTTTATGCTATATCAAATTAGTCTACTACTAGTCTAATGCTGCTTCATGCTTTTTTTTTTTTTTTTTAACTGTCCTAACCATCAGGTTAGGAGTCTAACACCTGGTTACCACCTCGTGCACGCGCGACAAGGTCACGTGATGTTCACTACAGTATAAATCACATAGAAACTGCTTCAAATACGGTCATCATATATCAGTCGTTCCGTTTCTCCTTCTCGTCTGTGTGTATGGCTGTCTACATGAACACAGTATCAGTATGGAGCTCTTCACTTAGCAGCTCCTCTCTTTCATAGGTGAGTGCGTTTCTCTTATGTATTATGAGCCGTAGTCATAGAAAGCAACAGAAATCCGTCAGATGATTTTTTTTCCTCCCCTTAATTCAAGTCTTTTTTTCAAGACTTCCGGAAAAAAATCCGGAAAAAAAGAAACATTTCCAATCTTGTTGAAGTTATCTAACGGTGTCTAAAAATTAGGACCTGATAAAAAAAAAAATACAAAAAAACAGTATTAAGCTAATTCTTTATTACTTCTGCACTGAAAGGAAAGATGTCACACAGGCAGAGGAACATGCAGCCCTCTGTGCAAGATGCCATTGTGTGTTCACAAATAACCTGGCGCCTAACCAGGCCTGATTCAGACTTCACTGCGCTAACTGCACAGCAATGCTTCTGTCGGCCTGGTGCACCCAAGCGGCAGGTTTAAACCCGTATGATGAGGAGTTCTGATAAATGCTCTGTTTATACCTGCATCTGTTACAATTTTCCAGGCTGATAAGGACATACCAGTTAAAGATACCTTTTACTCTGGTTTCGACATCATCCAGAATTAACTTTGTCTGTTCCTTTGGTAAGCTATAAACTCTAAGATAGCTGTAAACTCTGAACATACAGAATATCAAAGTGAAATGTGGCCAATTCATGCCTTAAGTTCGGGTCACTGGGATGCGATGAAATGATCAAGCATGACATACGTTACAGTGGAACCTCGGATTGCGCCAAAGTGAGCAATCGGGGGAGAAGGAACTTAGCCAAGAACCTGACGGTCAGTCTGAAAGAGCTCCAGCATTTCTCTGTGGAGAGAAGAGCACTTTCCAGAAGAATAATCATCTTGTAGCATCATACTCAAAAAGACTTGAGGCTGTAATTGGTGCCAAAGATGCATAAAAAAAAAAAAAAAAAGTTTCTCATGGTCTGAAAAGTCCTTTAGGTTCCTTTTGGCAACTCCAGACGGCTATCATATGCCTTTTACTGCCATACAGGCCTGATTGGTGGAGTGCTGCAGAGATGGTTGTGCTTCTGGAAGGTTCTCCGCTCTCCACAGAGAAATGCTGGAGCTCTTTCAGAGAGACCATCGGTTTCTTGGTCACCTCCCTGACTTCCTTCACGTGCTCATTATGGGGTATTGTTTGCTGCCAGTAGCTTGGAAAGAGCTGATTGGCAAGCTCTATCAGAGGGGAGGGATGAGAGGTCACGGGCGTCTGTGAGCTCATACAAGTGGAAGGAGCGGATAGCGCTGACCTCCGAATGTGTTACGCTGCCCCCAACGGTTTGTGAGCATGCAGTTCGAAAAGATGTAGCTGTCTGTCGTCACATGGTTTGGAGGAAACATGTGAGAGAGTCTTTGGCCCTATCGTACTGGTAGTAGTAGACTTGATCTGGGAGCCTAATTGGAAACGCACCAATGACGGGTGGGAATTGGAAACGACTAAATCAGAGCCGAAAAATCAGGGGAGAGAAAAAAGGTTTTTTTGCTTCCAAAGACTTTGGAATAGTTCGCTAAACTTCCCGGAGGACTTTTTGGCTCTCATTTTCAGACCAGTCCCTGCAGATTTTCTTTTGTTAAGCCACACAGTGACCTATGAATCATTTAAGCATTTAAAAGAACTAACTTAAGGCATAAACCAGTAAAAAAAAAAAAAAAACAGGTGCAAATGATGAGAGATGATCAGGTTGGTGATTAGTATACTGGTGATGCTGAGGGGTTGGAACAGATGAGAGGAGAAATAAAGTTGCTGCTGAGGTTTTTTTTAATTGTATCTTTAGGGACTTTGCAGCCTATCACAGTAAAACATTTGTTCCCATTTTTTTTTTTTTCATTTAATCTTTATAATTCAATTTGATTTAATATGAAGAAATGAGTGGCTCAACACCTTTGCTCAGTACTATGGTTAATTCTACCTTGTACAGAATCTACCCAGTTTCATGAATTGCCTTGCAGAGTGCAACCCATCTGCTGGGGCTGTATATTGGTATATTGCTGATACCATGTCAACCTGGTACATACGTCATGCTCAGACAAGTCATACGGTACATGCACGTTAGATGTGGCAAACTAAGGGGAAAAGTTGGCGAGGTGCTTGAGGGTTTCTTCCAAAGTGCCAAGTCAGACAAACCACTTGGGGTACAGGTTCTATGCGTTCCTTTCCTACCGCTCAATGATCCAAGTCAGGGTTCAGCAGCTAGTTCACAGAATCTTACATGACTCCCTCGCTGATCATCTCAGCCGTTCCAAATGAAGAATGAGCAACTAATCCTATATAAAATGTTCAATTTTGGGAAAATGTGTTACAATTTGATGAGACCAAATAACAACATTTTAGGCATAATGTTAATAGGTATGTAGTCATTCTCTGATACTGTTTATCCTGTATAGGGTTGTAGGACCTGAAGCCTATCCTAAGAGATTTTAGGCACAAGGCGAGGTACACCCCGGATGGATGCCAGTCCATCACAGCGCACACACACACACACACACTATGGGATATTTGGGAAAGCCAATCAACCCTATCTGCACGTCTTTGGACAGTGGGAGGAAACGGGAGCACCTGGAGCACCAAACACGGGGAGAACATGCCTACTACTTTTTCTTTAGTCAAGAAGTACTAAGTACAGTCTCTAAAATGTACTTATGTATGATATGTGTAAATCTAGTAGAGATTTTTTTTTGGCAGAAATCTAAAATGCTTGTCTTTTTTTGACCAGAATGAGTATAAACTTTAAAAATAATAATAAATGTATTTATTCAATTCAATGGCTGTGTTCAGATGCTTTACAAGTTTATGAAACCTTGTAGGCATTACAAAAGATAAAATGTTTTTAAAAAGTTATATTAATGATTTGACTGTTTGCTTTAGACATGGCTGGACAGAGAGGAATAAACACTACATGAGTTTTTAGACAAAGGACATTACAGATAGATTGCTGAGTAACTTGTTAGTTTAGAATTTTATGGATGAAGAAAAGACCACCTTACAACAGTGCAAGTGGGAAAGGAAGCTGTGGCTTTACACGTGCAAAAATAAATCGCTGATTAACATTGTTAAAAATGAAAGGTTTCAGCTCATTATATTCAGTGCTGTAGTGGTTGGCAATATGTCTGGAAATTAAAAAAAAATCAACCTGGACAAATGTGCTTTTTCCCCCCTACAAAGGCTTATGAAAAATGACAACAGTGATTACTAAGTTACTGAAGCTAATGAAAAGGAGGCCTATAAATGATGCCGTGACTTGTCTATTTATTGATATATTTGTTAGATATTATTTAAACAAATGGCGAGTAGCATTGTTAGTGTCTTTAATTAATTCGGTGGTAAACTAGCTAGTTGCTACCACGGCTGTTCTATATAATGCAAGCAGTCTGTGCAATTAAACATGGCCATACCGCACGCATAAAGAACGCAATAAGATTAAAGGACGTGCCAAAACATCATAATCTTGTTATAAAAGCAACATTTTACGCACATAACATAACTATTTAGCTGGATCACTTCTAATCAGATAAACATCGATTACTTTGGTGCAATAACCAATCAGCACTCTCATAATAACCTGCCAGTCATTTTTGTAAACTAGGATTGGTGGAATTATTTTGTTTCTGTCCCTCGAAGATTCGGTTATAGTATGGTGTAAGAGACAGCATAAATGCTTGTGTTTAGATTAGAAAATCAGTGCACTTTGGTATGATCGTCATATGAAAGGTAACAAGTCTGTATGTAAAACGTAAAAGTACAGGTTTTGCATCAAAAATGTAGTCAGTCCAAGTAAAACGTATCGTATACTTTTGTACTTAAGTAAAGGCATATTTGTATTTTGTTAGTTACCACCTCTGACCAAAGAGCACCATACCCATGGTGAAGCATGGTGGTGGCAGTATGATGCTATTTTTTTTTCTATAGAGATATAGGAACAAAATCTGTCAAGCTCACACTTTAAACATAAACACTTGCCTTTAAGCAAAAACAAAAACAACAAAAAAACGAGGGGACAAATAATACACAATAAACACAAAGTGCTTTCTTTCTTTGTTGTCAAATGAAAAATGTGGCATTATTCAAACCGCAATTTGGGAAAACACCAATCGGCAACACGAGTGGTTGGACTGTGGGGGAAAAACCAGAGTACCAGAGTATAACATGCACACTCCATGCAAACCGGCCAGAGATGAGACCATGGGGGTGTGAGGCAACAGTGCAAAACTCTGAGCCACTGTGCCTCCACGTGTTTTAACAAGCAAGGCATGTAGCATAAAATCAATATGTATAGCATGTATATAGCAAAAGAATAAAAGCAAGTGACATTTTTAAAATAATAAACAAAAATAATTACTAACTATTGCTGCTTGAACAGTACTAGTAGCAGTATTAATCACATGATTTACTGCAAATTAATTTTGATTAACTACCCATGTCCCTTACATTAACTGTCAGTGTAAAATAGCCTCATACACCAAATTCAAAAATGTACATTTTTTGCATTGTGTGCACATACAATTAATTGTGCGAACGGCTTGAAGTCATGAGATACGAAATCATGATGAAATTGTAATGTGCACATAAATGTAGGATTTTTATTGCATTTTAAATAACTATTTTGAGTTGACAAATTGAGAATGATTTACTTGACATAATACAGGTATGTTATAAGCTGATATTGCAAAAAACAACAACAACAACAATATGCATAAATAATAAATAAGCCACAGCTTCATTTTAGGCAAACTTCACCTTGTGCGTCTGATAGTTAAGTGTATATTTGAGGTCTTCTGTTGCACCCAATTTTAAAACTGAACTCCTAGCTATAAATGTACACTGACTGGTAAAAATAAATAAATAAATAAATAAATAAATAAATAAAAAGGCCTTTTTAGAAGGGCCTATGTCAAGCAAAGAAAACAACGATAGAAATTGCTGAAATTGGGTTAAGAACTGTCCACCCATCCATCTAGGAACCTATGTAGTCCAACTGGGGACTGTAGAGGCCAATGGTGACCATTGTATTTATTCTAAATTTGTTCGACTGTGGTAGGACCTCCAGTCAACATTCACACACTACAGGCAATTATGTATGTCTTTGGACTGTGGGAGGAAACCAGAGATGCGGAAGAAACCCACCATGCCGCAAGAACTGTCCAACACATTATTAAAATCTGAGACAATAGTGCTGAACCATCAACTGAACCATCAATTTAAATAGCAGAAATCAAAGCTTTGTTTAATAGTGAATCAGAGTATTTACACACACAGAAACGCACACACACACACACACACACACACACACACACACACACACACACACACACACACACACACGTACACACGTACACACACACACACACACGTACACACACATTATGACAAGAATTACAGGACTGGGACTAAACAACTGTGTGTCCATTGGAAAACGACTTGATTGAGAAGTTAATCAAATATAAAGGCTTCAATTCGCTAGAGAGAGTAAAGAATCGAAAAAGGTCAACTGTTCTTATGAGGCCAGACTGACCCTACACTAGAGTGATGGGTGCATCAGAGTAAGCAGGGTAAAGCAATACACCCCCATCATGCATAGTGCGCCCTGTACAAGCCTCTGGAGGCAGTGCTACGATCTGGGGTCGCTTCAGTTGGTCTGGTCTAGGCTCAGCAGCATTAGGTGGCAATAAAATTAAGTCAGCTGCTGACCTAAATGTGCTTATTCACCAGGATTTCCAATCTATGTTGTTGTTTTTTACCTGCCTCAGTGCCACAGGCATATTCCAGGACTCAAACTGTGAAAAGGTGGTTCTGGGAACATGAGGAATACTTTTCACACGTGAACTGGCCACCACATTGCATACCATAATTAAAGCTAAAGGCGATCAAAGTGCAACTACTTAATTGTATGTGTATAACAGTGTTTAACTCATCTCGTTCTGAGCCTTTCACACAATACAATACAATTTTAATTCATATTTCGATGGTACCACTAAATCTGATGACAGACAATATAGCATGATATGATACAATTTCAACTGATACTGTATGTGGTGATATGTTAACGACTTGTTTCACAATCTAGGACAAACCTACATTTAATTTGCCAGTGATTAAGATAATGAATGACCTTGCTAGCCAGACTATGCAAAATAAATGCTGACATAAATTTTTTTATTTATTACTGAAAATTCTTACCGGTTCCTGGTCGTCCCATAATGATGTCCTTGCATGGCACAGGGTGCAAAGTCTCTGCAGGAAGTAAAAGTGGCAACAAAGCAGTTGGGGCAGGGTGACACGGAACTGGCTGCTGTAATTTTGTTATTCCACCTTTCCCTTGATCTCCTCCACCTGAACCAAAGGATGCAGAATCAGGGGCAGGACTTGGCACTGAAATGCATGCCAAGGCAGGGCTGGATTGAGTGGTGAGGCTGGTAGGGTTGGGGTTTGGAAGGGAGGCGATGGAAGACACGAGAACCAGTGTTGATGAAGGGCTATGTAATAAGACTGCCCCATTGGTGGAGGCTGCAGCATTAATTGGAACAGGCATTTGTAATCCTGTACCAGGTAGAACACTAGTCACGCTGTCATGCTTGGAGTTTGCTCCATCCTTATCTGCAACCTTCACCAGTGGACATTCAGAAAATTTTGCCAGAGGAACCTCAGGATTTCGTACAATCACAGGAGAGTCACGCAGTGTCTGCTGAGGGACTACACGTTGTAACCCTGATTCTAAGGTTAAAGGAGAAGGTGGTAGTGAAGAAGCTGTAGATGTGGTGGGCCTTTTGCAGTGAGAAAAAGTGGTTGTCTGAGGAGAAATTACATGAAAGGAAGTTCCCACTGAGAGATCTCCTGTGCTCTGGTCCAGTTCAAGTTTTGTGCAATCCTGCATAACAAGAGTTGTGGGCTGTGAGGTATCTTTATGCTTGTTAGGACTTACAGGTACAGTAAAGGTTAAGCTGGTTTGAAAGGATGGTACAATTCCAGATGAAAGTCTCTCCCGATCCTTCTCTGCCACTAAGGTACTAAGCTTGGAGCTGCTAGTACCACTTGTATGTCGGTGGCGACGAGGCGGTAAGACAGTTAAAGTTGTAATAGGACTAAAATTGGCAGGACGGAAACCAAAAAGTGGAGAAGGAGAGGGAGATGGAGCTGGAGAGAAAGGTGACTGGTTTGATATAGGGGAAAATGAGGGTGTCCCTGACCGTGAGCTCCCTAGAGACACAAGCATAGTAGCAGCCTCACATTCATCAAAGTCAAAGCGTGAAAAATCCTGTGGCAAAAGTGATGGAAGAACAAGGCGTGGCCGTGAGTCAGTTCCCCGACTGCTGGTCTCACTACTGTCCCGGGATGTCTCCTCCCAGTCAAACTCACTGCTAGCCCGGCCTCGCAAGTCTGAAGGGGTTGCTGTTCCTGAACTGCTCCCTCCTCCTCGCTTTAGCTCCCTCTCTCCACCTGTTCCTTCGATCTCTTTAGTGCGCATGGAGAGATGTCTCGAGCAGTAGCCCCTACGCTGAGACTCTTTCATGCAACTATCCTTTGAACACAAGCGACGCCACTGCTTTCCATTAAATTTCTTGCGGATACCATTGGGTGTGCACACCACATCACCCTTTTTATATATTTGCTGAGCAGCAGAGAGTGGAGTTCGTGATCGTGAGGAAGAAGCTGAGGATGAAGCAGAACTACCTGGAATAGAAGCAGAAGTCTGTGAAGGAGTGGAGGTTTTGTCCAAGGGTGTAAGGGAACATTTTGAGCTAGGTGAGGGGGGCATAGTTGAAGAGTGGCCTTGCAAAGGAATTCCATCAGAGCCAGCAAAAACTGATGAAGCAAGTGACTGAGGGCTGCCTGATGGTTGACCAGTCAAGTGGGTACCCAAGGATGTGCCAGCGAGACCTCGGACAAGAGAGACAGGACTGGAGTATCCAGAAGGCTTAGAAATTATTTGTCTGTGGTGGTTGGATCTAACTGTTTTGGGTACTCCTGAAACCAAATTACCAACTGCATCTTGAAGAGGGGCCAGGTTAAGCCTTAAAATTTCCAAGTCAACCTCTGGAGTCTGTAATTGCTTTCTTTCTTTCTCTCGTTGTCTTGCTCTTTCTCTGTCTGTGTCCTCAGCAACCTGATTGTCTCGTCCGGTCAATACGATTAGTGCACTGTTTGACAACATAATTGCTGGTGAGGATGCAGATGAAGAAGTATGTGTGCCCTCATACTGTTGACCACCAATATCAGAAATTTTCTGAGGTGGCTTTGTACCTCCCAAAGTCATTCCTCTACTAAGCTGACACATTTCTCTCTCTACATCCAAATCTTCCCTTCGTTCTCTTTCTTCTCTCTCTTGCACATCTCCTTCCCATGGTGGGACAAGAAGGCGCAGGTTCTGCCGGGAGACCCAGACAGCCTGAATGCCAGTTCTCTGTTGCCCCTCATCTTGTTTGATCCCTGCTTTCCTGTGATTATTCTCTTCATGCAGCAGCACTCTGTAGGGACAAGCAACGGCTGGATGGGAGTCCACTTGTGACACCACTCCTTCCCTATACCATTCCTTCCCTTTATCTTCTCCGTAAGGTACACAAACACGTGTCCCGACTTCCACTGGATCATCACCTGGTGGAGGGGCATCTAAGATGAGGTCAACTGTTTGGTCTGGGTGGTTTACCAATGTATTAAACGGGAGCAAAAGTTGCATTTCCTCCCTATTAATTTGCAATCCTACACTGAGCTGCTCTTTGGTAGCTCCACGCACAACACCACGGATAAACACACATTCTTTGATTGGCTCTTCTCCTTCTACCGCCTTTGTTCTCTGATGACGTGCTAGCACCCTCTGATTCTTGAGACCTTTAGCCAGTGCCTCAGCTATTTCTGAAAAGCTTTCTTGCTGAAGTTGATGGTTGTTTGGGGTAACGAGTGGATGCAGGGATAGTGCTCTGGTTAGTGAGCTTTTTGATATATTTAAGGTGGTCCCTATATTTTGGTGCCCATCAGACGGCTCCACCACCTTCAGTTCTGGAGAGTTCTCACTGGCTGTTTCTGTGAATGACGAGCAAGTTGAGTGTGGGGCAACCTCTCTAAATGCATCTGTTTCTTCTTGTTGCACCTTGCTTTTTCTCACACATGGAACTTCATCTTTGACAACCTCTCCCTCACCCACAAAACTGAGTTTTGAGGCTTCTGTGCTTGTTTTATTGTCTGCTAAAACTTTGCTGTTTGTGTTAGCAGGTATAATACTGTCAGATTCTGCTACAACATTATTGGCCACCACGTGGCTATTAGGAGAAATGGAATTACAAATTTTACTGAGGTGATTGTTATTAAGTGCAAGTGAAGATACAGGAGGACTGACTGGAGAGGTGATTGGAGAGGTCCCATGTTCATACATATACTTTTTCTTGGGCACTCTGGCTTTGAAGGTTGCTGTTTTTCTACTGGAGAGTGTGATGGGACTATGGTTGGTAATGACAGAGTTGCTTTTGTTTGAGCTGTTTGCTGCCGTGTTTGTGCTCAGTGAGTTGCTGGTTATACTGTTTGCCATGGTAATGGTATGCGTTTTTGAACTAGTGTTTTCAGGTGTAGTCATTTTATTGACCCTCACAACAATTTGCTCGGCTTGATCTACTTCCACAGACAACCCTTTTATCTGTCCTTTTAGCCCTTCCTTGTTTGGAGTATTGTTCTTCTTGACTGTCTTTCCTTCAGAGCTGTCCAACTTGTTGTTGGATGTAGTATTTTTCTGGGATGACACTGCAGCAGGTGTAGTTTGTGATTGTCTGTCATGTTTATCTCCTCGCTTCCTCCCACTCTTTGCCCGTGTGGCCAGAGGAGAGCGTCCTCTCTGTTTCTTCAGTGATCTCATCTTTTCTTGTGGTAGTCCACCTTTTAAGCTTTCTTACTTTCTTGAAAATATCTTAATCTTCTCTTGGGACTTCTTTCCTGCTTGTTCCTATATCAGCTTACTCAAATAGTTTTGACGCTATTACGTCTTGTGACAATCTGTAAGAAAAAACAGAGAATTTGTCTTAGTGTGTATATGTGAAATACAGAAATGGAAAAATTGCCAGAAAACATTAGGTCACTACATTTATTCACACCATCCATGTTATTACCCACATTATATGATAAAACCACACTAGTAAAAATTTTATTATCATCTCAACGACTTTCCACTGCTTTGACGTAGCTACTGGTGAACCTGGAAAAAAAAATTCTGTATTTTATAGGACATGTGACCGAAAACCTTCAAAAACATGCAAAATGCTCAGTGTTCACGGCATTTAAGAGAATCACTACAAAGTGTCCAAACAGCCCCATACCAGCCTCATACTGTAAGTGTTGTTAGTCAGTTTTATATATATAATATGCAATATTATATATATATATAATGTTCGTGGTTTGTCATTCCTGCTCACCAACACTTACCAAGAAATGAACAATTTGACCGCAAAATGAGATAACTCCATTTTTACAGTTTTGATGAAAATTTTTTTCAAATGAAGCAAGAAGTATTGCAATTTGACAAAGAATATTTTGTGCATGAGTAATAAGGCTGTTAAAAAGCACAAATGAAAAAATATTAGGTCAGAATTTTGTAAAAAAAAAAAAAAAAAATTGTTTACTTAAACTGAAACTCACGCTTTAACTCATCAAGAATGGGTGTTATGTTTTTTTTTTTTTTAATGATTTTTGAAGATCATGAGAAACATTAGAAACAATGCAAAAATTCCAGTTTACGGCCCCAGTTTCTCCTCTGCCAGTTCCAGTTTTCCTTCCGTACTTCATGACAGCTCACTATTATGGTAAGGATATGCGCTGTTCAACCAACATTACAACAGCCTCACACACACATACCCACGTGCACACGCACACCCACACGCACACATGGTGGGTACATCTCATGTTTCTTTAACACAATGTGTTTTCATAATGTTGTGACTACTAACCAAGTCCGCCACAGTGCTTACACTACAGTATCCCGCATAGTCCTGTTAAGTATATAACATGGTGTTTGCACAACAGCAAATTGCATAATGTCCTATTCCACAGCACATATCATGGACGTTAAGCAATGCATTTTATTACTCCTGGAGTGACTGCTATGGCAGTAATCTATTTGTTTGACTTCAACATTCTCCTAAAAACAACTAAACACATTTAAACATTCACGCCAGCCTGCTGTGTTGAACAGGAATCTTCACTCCACTGATCATGCGACAGAAAGAAGCAATGCTTTTCGTTGCTCAAAACGTGGAAGTTTAAAGCTTTTAAGATAAAGATAAATCATGGTTTTCAAATTAAGTAACTTGTTATAGACACTCTCTTGTGTTAGACAATTATATAATTATGAAACATTCTGCTGTGAAACTGGTCAAAAGTTCTTACATAGGTCTAAAATTTTCACATCATATAAGGGACACTACATCAATATTTTAAAAAAAATAGCAAACTCCTTGGCTTCTAATCCAAAATTCGTTTATTTTGAGGATTTACTGATCAGGACCTGACAGGTACCTCACCTCTCTTTACATAAACAATCTACAGTATATGTGAACCCTTGGTAATGTTTAAAGGTCCCGTATTTTACTAATTTCTTGACAAATTAACACAGGTCTCAGAGCTCCCCAAGACTGTGTATGTTAACGCTACAGCTGAGTCAGAATATTATACACATCAGATAATGTATACTGTAAATAATTCCTTTTTTTACTTCTACTCCAAATGTGCCGTTTTAGTGTCTATGTAAATGAGTTACAGCTGAACCATGAAAGTGGGCCAAGCTTATCTTATGTGTGGTCACATTAGGCAGAAAATCTAATTGGCCTGTTTACAACCATGCCAATACAATTTTTTTTTTTAAAAAGGAACAAAAAGGGAAGTTTTTATTTGTATATACACAAACGAAACTCGTCGAAATGTGTAAAAATAATTAAAACGGTAAACTTTGCATAACAGGTCACCTTTAAGGACATTCTTGCAAGGTCATTTAATGATATATAGTCCTAAATCTTAATCCGAAATTTCAAAGATACATTTGCAGATGTGTATAAATATTTTTTTTAAACTTAAACTGTATTTATTCTGAAATAAATTACTGTAAACTGCAATAAAAAAAGTCAACATTTGACTAATGACCTTTTGACATTTTGCCTTTGCATCACTTCTCTTTAATACAGTGTCATGTGTTTAATAAGGAAACTGGCTGGTTAGGTGTTCCACGCAACTTGGAGAACATGTCACAGTTCTGTAGAAACCTTTGCCTGTGTCACGAGCTTTGGTTTCTGCCTGCAAAACCAGAGCTCTTCCATTATACTGTCATTTTTACCCGGAAAGTTGTTAATTAGTAATTTAGTAAATTAGTTAATATTTTCTACATGACTGCTCAGGCTTAGTAAGAATCTTTTGCAACAGATACATTCTTACATACAAAAATCTATGATCATGTGAGAAATCATGGCTAAATCAGTTGTCAAAAATGACTGACCAAAACAAA
Source organism: Clarias platycephalus (assembly GCA_030068275.1). Taxonomy (NCBI): domain Eukaryota; kingdom Metazoa; phylum Chordata; class Actinopteri; order Siluriformes; family Clariidae; genus Clarias; species Clarias platycephalus. The sequence goes on along the minus strand of JAQQZT010000033.1, from coordinate 9,569,593 downwards.
TCTATCCATGTAATAATACTAAATAAAACTCGTGTCTCTGTCACTCTCCCACATACACTTCCATGCAGCTCTAAAAAAAAATTGGGAAGTAAAAATCGTAGCAAATACTCTGTTAAAATGTAAATACGCCAGTAGTACCCGCTCTCTCTCTCTCGCTCTCTTACTGGCTTTTACACACACAGATACACACACGCACACACACACTCACACGCACATGATTCACTGTCCAAAATGCCTGTGAAAGGAGAATGTGGAAATTCTTATTTAGTCAGTTTAAGAAATATGCCACTGAACTAGATCACTGTTTATCTGTAACTGACCGTCTCACTCTCAGTCACGGCCGTACATTACTGTGTAACATCTTTTTTTTTACGTAAACGACGAAAATCCGTGGAGCGAAGACGCTTCCAGAATAATAACCGCATAAGTTTTTTTATGTACACTAAACAGGACATGCCCTCTGGAAACTTTGTCTTTAATTGTTCCTGTTTCTTCTGGTAAAACAGGAAAATCCCAAGAATGCCTGTTTTAATCTGGAAAGTGCTTCCAAATTTTTTTTACTTGATCACCTACCACACATGAGTAAAACACACCATTATGTGGACATACAGTATCTTGAGCTCTCCGTGTTTGAGATGTGACATATTTGTTTTAGCTTTTAGCCTAGAATATATACCTACATCTTTTTTACAACGTAAGTCTGTCTGTTTAAATGAACATCTAGTTCATGACGTGTTTGAGAATCAGCTGCTCCCCCACACACACACACACATACTTCACGTCAAAGTCACCACGAATGTACAATATTACACATTTTATATTCATATTTTATAGATGCCTTCAATATCCATGTGATATACATAAGTAATTAACTTGTATAAGCACCACGGTTGTAATAATATTAATAATAATAAAAACTGATTTTTCTGTTTTCAGAGCAGACCTCTTATGTTTTGAAAGCCCAGTCTGAAAGCATATTAAGCTTTGAGAGAAGCATAAAGATCAAAAGGTCAATCACAGGAAATTACAAGAATGCAGTAACTAAAAAAAATATAAATAGTAATATTTATTATAAATAAATGCAAAACTAGAGATTTATATTATTGCATAATTTCCACCACTGACTTTTAAAATGCTTCATGGTGATGATTGTGTTTTATTCTAGCTAAAAAATCTGTTTTATGTCAAAATTATTATTATTTTTTTAATCAAATATGTCGATACACTATGTCAGAGTGAAAAAAGTATTATCAGGTCATAAAGGTGAATTTGTCCTCAAATGGTCCTCAAAAACTAAAATAGCAAACAATGACACTTAAGTAGTACAACACACAAGTATTCAAAAATAGCTCAACAACCCCAAGACTAATAAGGATGGATAGTCAAAATTTCTCTCTTTCTATTTGTTTATTGAGTTTATGATCTAATGCTGAGATCACAGCTTTAGGTGTGTTCTAAATTATTTCGAGTAGAGATTCCAACTTAACTGTTTACACGGATGCAGAGCTGATGTGTGTCATACACTTATTATTGTATTGTAGTGTAGTAACTCTTAATATATGTAGACACACAGTAGACTGCTTAATGTTATGGACAGGGCCTGTTTATATCTTTTTTTTTCCCGCTTCACAGCATCATCTACTGTATTGTATTACTGCAAATGTTCACTGCCGTGTTATGTAATATTGACTGTATGTACTACTCACACACACATATATATATATACACACACACACT